>JADLZK010012561.1:0-318436 GCA_015847255.1 Hyparrhenia diplandra | reverse complement strand
TGGGGTGATAGTTAGTAGTGAAACGCGCAATTCGACCAACTAGCCATTACGGATCGGTAGGCGTGCGGTCAGCGTAGCGGCGTGACCCACTCTACATGCAAGGTCGCGGCGTGGCGGCTTAGGCGCTGCGGCGTCGTCGGCGTCCCCGCGCCACGCGGGGCTAAGCGCAGCACCACCCCACGCGGATCTTTGCCGGGGCCCACGCCGGCGTCAATCAGCGTGACGCGTGGCACCGACACCCGGCATCTGTCGCGTTCAAAGAAGCAAAGTTTTGTGGATTCTTGTCACCTTTGCTTCGATCCAACTTTCGCCCAAAAAAGGTCCTAATGACTAGAGGGGGGGTGTGAATAGCCTATTAAAAATTCTTGCAACAACACTAAGCAAACCGGTTAGACAATAAGAAGGCGTAGCAATTAAGCAATGCTTCAACTAGCTATGCAAGCCACAAGTCAAAACTAATGTCTCTAATTCCACACAAGGTCTAGGTTGCTAATTTACTCCTAGGTGATCAAACTAAACTAACAGAACAAGCACTAGGGAGATAAACTAAACTAGCAAACTAAGCAACTACACAACCTAGGCAAAACAACACAAGTATATCAAGTAAATGCGCGTGGAGGAGTAATCGATGTACCGGCGTCGTGTGTAGAGGTGGAAGCCAATCACCGTGATCACCGAGAAATCTCCAACGAGCAAGAACAAGTGACACGATGATTTTTCACGAGGTTCACGCGTGTTTGCTTGACGCTAGTCCCCGTTGTGGCGATACACTCACTTGAAGTTTCACAAGCTTAATGGCGGGTGCCAAATCCCCCTGGGAGCTCAATGAAACTATCACAAGAGAGGATCAAACAAGCCACGAGCAATCCACTAGTGATGCCTTTCGCGTACCTCCCGCCAAGGCTCAACCCCTCACAAGTCCACCCGTGGCCTCGAAAAAGCTCCAATCGAGCTCAACACCGCCTCTTGCTCCAAGCCGCTAGGGAACCGGCAAATTCCCAAGAAAACAAGAATCCTTGGCTTCTCCAAGGTTGAAGTGCCTCTAGAAGCAAGACAATCAAGCAATGCACTTCTAACTCTCTCAATCTCACTAAGAATTGAATTATGGATGGAGAGATGAGTGGAGAGGAGTCTCACAAGCTCACAAGTATGTTAGGAGGTTCAAATGTGCAAGAGGGAGGTCTAGAAACTAGGCAAACCCATATATATAGACCCTCCCACGAGATAGAGCCGTTGTGCTTTGAAATGGGCTTCCCTAACGAGCCAATCGATGGCCTTGACCGGACTCACCCGGTGAGTCCGGGTCACAACCGATGAACACCGCCCACAACTGATAGCCTCCCTTCACGCGTCGGTCACGGTTCGGTCGCAGCGTCCTGGCCGATCCACGGTCGAAGTCCAAAACACGCTTTGGAACTTCCGACCGGACCCGACCACCGGCAAGCCACGGCAGTATGCGTCCCATGCCCCCTCCGTCGCGTCCGGTCACCCTTTTTAGAAGATTCTTCACTTTGTTGTCACCCTTTGCTTCAACCTTGCTTCGCCCCTTGTCATATGTTGCCAACACGTCGAAGATGATCACGTTATCATGCATGTTAGCTTGTCGAACGGTTAGGCAAGATCGAAGTTAGTGCTCTCATTGTCCTAAATGCAATATGCAAGTCAATTGGACCTAGAAGCACTTCACCAAAGGATTGTCACGGCATCCCCCTCTTGATAGTCGGCTATCTATCCTATAATGTGATCACACGCTCTATCGTGTCTTGATCACCGAAAAGGAAAACCCTATCAAGTATACCTTTGCCTTGATCTCCCTGGTTCCTCTCAAGCCAATCACCGAGCTTGGCGATCCATCAAGTCCACCGACATTGTCCATGTTCATGATCATCATGCTCCTTGTCATCCATCTAATCCTATCTCATAAGTCACACTTTGAGCAAAGGATTAGTACCACAAGTGTGTCATCAATTTCCAAAACCAAACATGAGATTTCAATCTCCCCTTTTTGGTAATTGATGACAACCAAATTCACAAAGATATGAAATAATTTCAATTGAACTTGAATTGCTTGTCCATAGCATTTTGGTCATGAAACAAAGTTTGGACAAACATTTCAAGGTTCGGTTTTGGTAGTAGTAGCTCCCCTACATATGTGCTTCCATGTGTTTTGGATCAATTTGGCACATATGTATGGATAGAAATTTGAGGAGAGATACTAATACCAAAAAGAGATGCTAAGGTTCAAGAATTCGGACCTTTGAAGCGTGATACCAATCGGAGTCCTTAGCATCAATGTAACTAGACAATCATCAAAACTCAACATACCCCATGAGATCAACATTATAGGCTAAGATGTGAGCTTTGTCTAAATACATCCTATGCATGCTAGTTGATCAATACACCAATCAATTTTCAAAAAAACTAGCATAGCATACACCAAGCAATCATGTATATTGAATTTAGATTGCACAATGCAACATTTCGTCATGATCATGCACATACAAATGCACAAATAGTCTATGAGCTTGCTCCCCCTATTTCTGTGATCCTTTCCAACATCTTTGTGACTTATTTCTTCCCCTTTGTCAACAATCGCCAAAAAAGGTGTAAATGAGAGAAATCAAGTCAATCAAAGGATCAAATGTGGTCTCATCTAGATCACTTGCCTTTCCATGTATTCAAGTTTGAACCAAGGACAAGCTTTTTCACACCTCATGTAAATAAGGGTTATCTTGTACCATGTTAGAATACACATCAATAGCTCATTTTCTAGAGTCAACACTAGGATTGCAAGCCCACAAACATGTCATATGCCACCACTAGATCATAAAACCATTCAAAGCTATAGTGGTGCCACACATACATTGAAATCATTTGATTTTCATGAATGAGCCTATTAACATGCATGATGTCTAGATGCACTAACAAGTTGAAGATCTCTAGTTTTGTTTTGGATAATTAGTGACACCTAAGGACTAATCTCTCGATGCTAAGTGTTTGATTAGATTGGAGATTGGTCGTGTCAAGATGGGAGCATGGTGATCATGGAGGATGGATCGAGGTGATCCAAAAGGTGATCAAGCATCCAACTTGATGGTTTGGAGATCAATTGAGCCCCAAGGCAAAGGTATAACCATAGGGCCTTTTGATTTTACACTCAAGACACCATAGAGGGTGTGAGTGATTATAGGATCGATAAGCCATACTATAAAGAGGGGAAAACTATCGTATATATCGATCCTCATGTGCCTTTAGGTTCAAAATTCATATGCATGCATTCTAACCTAAAGAGCTAACTCCACACTTGTCGAAAATGGTTTTGAAAATGCTAACACATGGTGTCGAGGTGTTCTTCGACGTGTCGGCAACAAGAATCAAGTGGCGGAAGTTGGTTTGGAGCAAAGGCAAAGGAACGACGACGAAACGATGAAAATTCGCGGCTTTCGGTCGGTGACCGGACTCACCGACGAAGCGAAGTTCCGACGGACGCCCGGTTCATGCGTCCGGCCGAGAGCATGTTTTTCGATCGGTGGTCGACGGATGACCGGACCCACCGACCGGAAGCTTCCTAAGCCGACCGGACGCGCCCGACGGACGCGCGACCGGACGCGGAGGAGGCGGGGGTTGGGCTCTTGGTTTGGGGTTGTCGGTTGTGGGGACCCACCGACCGGACTCACCGGGTGAGTCCTGGTCAAGTCCCCGGCCCGCCGCGAAAATCGTGGATTTCTCCCCAACGACCACATTTCATGGTGTGGACTATTTATACCCCCCTGCTGCCTCATGCTCTCTCTCTTGGTCATTTGAATCATTACCCACCCTATATTGTCCGAATGTAGCTTCAATACACACTACGCCATAGTAGCTTCAATACACACTACGCCTTCATAATCATAATCATATAACCGTGCACAAATGGCGTCTCTACTCCCAACAAAACAAATACATTGGAAGATCACATAGCATCCACGCCAACCGGTTCATGGGGCCACTCTCCCATGTCTACTCCTATAGATCGTTTGCCTACGCCGGCCACCTTGGTTCGAAATTATACCTCAACCTAATGGGGTGTGGAATCAAGCCGCCCTTGTAGATTATTGCCACCCACCTCTTTGGTTGGAAGGTTCATTTTAATGACCTCATGTAAGCTCTTTAATTATATAAGCATAGATAATGTGGATGATTCACAGTCAACCAACTTAGCTCCATAGCTACACTACCACGCTCATACCCATAGGCACTATCAATTTATCCGCAAATTAATATCATGGCTATTATCGTATGTCAACAACAACTCATCATAACTCTTAAGCACCTAGCTCCTCAATAATCTCTGAGCACCTTGCTCCATAATAATCTCGAGCACCTTGCTCGTCATCAACATCGAGCACCTAGCTCGTCATCATCTCATACATACACCATGTATGTATTATCTCATAATCACATACGATAATAGGCCATGATCTCGAGATCTATATATACCATTATTATTGTTACTTAATTAATTAAGCTCATGGTAAGGGGGTAAGGACTTGTCGGAATGTTCTTCTCGATCGCACGACGGCGTCGAACGTCACTAGCTCGCTTCGAAGAAACTCCTAATCGTCAACAAAGAGCTACTACGCGGCGATCAAGAATCCTAGCTTGAACTATAGCAAACAAAACAATCATATAAGATTATGGTGGTAACTAGTTATATGCATAGATCTAGATTTTTAGATGAATTATGGAAGTCGTTTCACGCGAAAACGGAGTTAATTTGCATGAGTTATGGATTTTACAATATTAATCCCTAATTTAATCATTAGGGTAATATTATATAATAATTTTATCATGTAAGAAATTAGGAACTAATTACATGATAAAATTCTATAATTCAAATAATGAATTTACAAATTTTCTCGGGAATTTTCGATTCGAAAATATGACTTTTGGCAATTTGTGTACACTCTCTGGGGGTACCTAGCAATTTACCCTAGTGTACCCGTCTTTGTGCATCCCTCACGGCGGACCGGGTGGACCCCGGGCCCATCTTGTGCGGCGGCCGGACGAAGGGAACAACGGTTGGCGTGTCGGGGTCGCGTGTCGGCGTCCCAATCGGCCCTCCTTTGTTGCCGTGATGGTAGGGAACGGAGGGTAAGTGATTGTCCGTCGGCTTCGCCGTCACCATTCAAGATGCGGCGGTTAGCTTCACCGGCGATGGCGGAGTTGGCGAACCGTCCCGTGTAGCCGCCATGGGGCGTGCCGGGATCCCCTCATCATCCCGGCCCCGATGGTTGGTGCCGGGATGACCAGGAGTCCTTTCTCCACGGCGGTGGCGCACCCGGCGGCTTTCGGCGGTGGCGCTGGAGGTGACCTTACACGCGAAAAAAAACGAGAGAACGAGTGGGGGAATCGAGGGTGTAGAGGGTGGGTCCTTAGAATAGAATATTACGTTGAATCTTATCATTTCATGATGGCTTGATCCTTGTATTTATCATTTATCTTTATGAGCATTTATCATACATATCATTATCATATTTATTATTTCATGTGACATTAACCCAAAAAAAAAAACGAGAGAACGAGTGGGGAATCGAGGGTGTAGAGGGTGGGTCCTTAGACTAGAATATTCTGTTGAATCTTATCATTTCATGATGGCTTGATCCTTATATTCATCATTTATCTTTACGAGCATTTATCATACATATCATTATCATATTTATTATTTCATGTGACATTAACCCCGTTGTTGAGTAGAAGCATTATCATTATTGGTTATAGACATTCCATACATAAGGACATTATTAGTGTTACGCATTAAGTAGTTTATAGATATCTTCTTTGTGGATTCGACACTCTTTCTCATTTAAAATGCTACAATGATATTTATTATTCTGTCCGCTTTGTAGAGCCTTTATATACTCTATCTTATTCTATTTTCTCCCTAGTCGTATCATTTTATGCCATGTTATACTTTTTAGTTGCATAAGACGTAATGAGCAACCTTCTTTACTAGAAGTATATGTTATCCTTGACTAGTTTATAATGGCTTAGTAATTGTTATAATACTAGCAATTGTTTGGGGTCATTGCTTTTTTATAGTGTGCGCCACCTAGCATTTCAAAGCCGTGCTAGTTTTGCTATATTAGTGATGTCGTTAAGCGGTGTCAACACGGTCGTCCATCGGCGCCGTGGTGGCATGGTAATTTGTAGTCGCCCTTTGGTGACTCGATGCATGGAGCTCGGGTGAAAGCTTAGCCCGATGTGGTCGAGGCGCACGATGGCGGCACCTCTAAGCGTCGCACCCTTCTTGAAGGCATCGTCTTGGAGTCCCATGCCCCCCCGCCCGGGCGACGGATTTCTCTTCGCCCGTCGCTCATCCTTGCATGGCGGCTTTGGTCGTCTTGCTCGCTTCTTTGCTGCCTCGCATGCTTCATGTTTCTCTTCACTTAGGTCCAACTTGGCATGTGGACGTTGGTGCCTTCTTCGTGGTCATTCTTGGCGGCAGATGCTTTGGTGCCGAGATGCTCTCTTTAGGCCGTGCTTTCTTTGCCGAGGTTCTCTTTTCGCAGATGCTTTCTTTGTCGGTGATTCTCTTCCCACAGATGCTTTGTCAGCTTGAGGTTGCTTCGACGGATGCTTTGCCATCTCGAGTTCCCGCGGATGCTTTGCCGCTTGCCGCCTGCGTGGCCCGTCCATTGCTGGCTACCTAAGTGTTGTGGTTTTTTATTAGGTTCAAATTGGGTTTATTAGGTGGAGGGTCCGCCCTACCCCACTTACCTTACCGTTTCTTCTTTGTGTGTTTGTGCCGTGGGGTTCGTCGGAATCTATGGATGACCCAAGGTGAACCTTTTGTAATTTTCAACTTCTTAATGCAATGACGCGTGCTAACGTACGTTTTCAAAAAAATGTGCTTAATCTACCGGCACATTGGAGCGTGTCTTCCTTCCTAATAATATTCATGTGACAACTGCAGAAATCTTTATGGTGAATTAATTTCAAGCATAAAAGATCATTTTCAAACCACAAATGGTATCATCAATTTTAACACAAATAAATCCTTATAGATTTGGCGCTTGGGTAAGGGATTTAAATTTGGCTTCCATCATCTAAGGACGCCCATTTAGAAAATCTACACCAAACATTATACAGTTAAGTTCAAATCTGTGTAACTCTCACATATGTTGCGAACACTTCTATTTCCAGTTTCTTCCTTGAAATTGCATTCTGATTCTAGTCTAGTTTCAAAATACACCCACTTGCAGTTCATTGGCATACATGCATACAGTACACCTCAATCACTTCAGTGAAACGGCTGCGTCGCACGTTTCACTGAAGCGGTTGCGGCCATGCTCCTGAGACCTGAACGCCTCAGTGCTCAGCTGACAGGCTGAGACACACACCCCGCCCACCTCGCGCACACGCACCCAGCAGAAGGGGAAGTAGAGAAGTTCCAGTAGAGAAGTTCCGGGGCTCTGATCTCCTCCATCCGCTCGCAGCGCCGCAACCCGGAGAGGAGACTGCGCTCCGTCGAGCACCACCTGGGGCCCAGCGTCCTCGGCGACCATCTCCGGCACGGCGTCCGCCTTCTGCAGCCCCGGTGTCCCTGTGACCGTCGCTGCTGTCTTCGCCACTTTGGCCGGCGACGGCACGGGCACTAGGTATTTCCTCCCCTTGGTCCTCCCTTCCTGCTGTGCGAGTGCGAAGCCGTGCGCCCAAACCTTAACCTAATTCATAGGTAAAACTGTGCGCACAAACCCTAACGTACTATCCGTAGTCGGATCTAAATCTCACAGGTGTATGCGCATGTATTATGCCTACAAGATTTGACTGCATCTCCAGGGTTTTTTTTTCATTTATCTTGTTACCTTTGGCAACATGTTCTTTCTGTTGACTGATGTGCAGGACAGCAGGAGTCACGACAACAATTATGGATACCGTGATCTACAAGGATGATGATATTTCCCAAGAAAGAACCCTTCCATTTGGGGATAGAGTGAACACGGGAGGAAGCAATGTAGAAATTCTCACAAGAATAGAGCTCGATATTGCATTTGCCTCTGAGAAATTGTTAAATCTGGAGATGCTGGTTATGGAAATAGCTCGTCAGGCTACTGACTTTGAGCCTGCTACGCTTGAAGACGAATCTATTTCTTCTGAGGCTGCAGAGAATGCTTTTGAATTGGACATCTTGTATGGTATTCTTGATGCGAAGTCAAGGAGCTTCATAGCTTGATTACCTCTCTTCAAGCTGATATTAAAAGTATAGAGCATCAAGATTATGAAGAAGAGTCTGGAGGCAAGGTGAAAGCTAGAATGGACGCAGCTAAATTGTCCTTGAAGCAGATGCAAGACCTAATTGCTGATATTAGGAATGAGTCTGCAAAGTTTGAGAAAGTCGCTATGCGTTTTCCCACGACAAGGAAGGTAAATAATCATTTCTTCATAGATTATGTACTGAATGCATTTGTCCTTCTCTACTAAGTGCATGTGTACAGGGACAACTGAAGCTGTTGGATGTGATAATGGCCATCTGTCATATCAAACTGGTATGCAGACTGAAGATCAACACAGAAATGTCTTACATATGTTAGAACAATCTATAGCAAGTGAGATAGATCTTGAAAAGAAGCTCTCTGAGTCAATATCTGTCATAGAAGACCTCAGGCTGAAGCTCCATCATCAGGAAGAGGAAATCTGTTTCCTTGAGGAATCAACAGAAACAGTTTCAGGTAGAATGTTTGAAGCAGAAAATGCTTCAGAGGTACTTTTGGAACCTCAAAGGAACTTATAAACAGGCTTAATAACATGCAGCTTTGTGTAAGTGCACTAAAATGTACAGAAGATGATCTCAAGTCTAAACTAGAACAAAGCTTGACAAAAGAGAGTAGTAGCCTAGAAAAGGTGGAAAAAGAGAGTAATGAAGTTGGAGCTGGATTACCATCATTGCAGGATAAAATACAGGAGTTAGAAAAACAGTTGAATGAATCCAATTTGCAACTCCAGTTGGCACTAGCTTCAGCAGAAACAAGGCAGGAGCAAAATGCATTGCAATCTGAGCTGAGCACAATGGAAAATACAATTAAGAATATCAAAGATGATGTTTCACGAGCAGAAAGTAGAGCACAAAATGCAGAAATAAGGTGTATGCAGCTAACTGTAGCTAATGTAGAGCTTAATGGGGAACTAAATGCCCTTAAAAGTGAGAAGTCAGATAAGGCCAATCTTTTGGAGAAGAAACTTGCAGAGTCAAATACCCAATTAGAACATGCAAAGGCAGCAGTTGATGCCATTGTTGAACAGCAGGATATGCTGAAATGTACAATGTCTGATATGGAACATATTATCGAAGATCTGAAGGGCAAAGTTTCAAAAAAGCTGAAACCAGGGCTGAGAGTGCTGAATCAAAGTGCACACTGTTAACAGACACAAATTTAGAACTTAGTGAAGAGCTAGCATTTCTAAGAGGTCGAGTAGAAAGTCTAGAGAACTCGTTACGTGAAGCCAACCATGCGAAGGTGTCCACTGCCAAGGACATTGGTGTGAGAACTAAAATTATTACTGATTTGGTCAGAAAAATTGGCACTGGAAAGAGAACAAGTTCATCGCCAGGTATATGCACACATATTTCCAGGAAAAAAATTACAGTTATCATTTTTATTCTTGTTTCTATATACACACACCTTTATATTGTGTTACTATTGTTTAGAATCCAAAATAAGCTTACATGGTTTGAAATAATTCTTGTGCTGAAGAATTTAACTTCTCTGTGCTGGATGTGTATGGATTTATCTTGTGGATTCCTATTTCATTGGATGTAGAAACAATAGATTCAGTAGGACAGCAAGAATGTTTTTCAGAACTGCATTTGGGAGGCTATGCCATATTTGGACAGGTCGGTGAATATCTGTAGGAGTGTTCGATTCTCTTAATAGCACTTAGCCAATGATATGGGTTCAAGATAAGATTAGGATTAAACTAGTGTGACTGGACATTGGTTGGTAAATGCTTTCCAAGCTGCTGCATGTAAACAACACATCTTTTTCTAAAAAAATGTAAACAACACATGATCTCGAAATTATCAATTTAGTATCACTTCATAAACATTTTGCTGGAGAATCATCAGATGTGTGCTAGTAATGGTTTTGTATACCATGTTTTTTACTGGAACTGTGGTGCAAAGCTCCCCAGGAAAATATATTAAAAAAAAGGAATGAAACAACTTACAAACGGGGGGGGGGAGGGTGGTTAGCAGAGGGCTAACCAAGACTCACCTAAGTACAAGGCGCATGGCCCAAAAGAAAAAGAAATAACCAACTAAAATTACAAACTGTGTAACCAATCCATAACTACTTGATGTGAAGAAGCCGGTAACCGATTCAGATGAAGTTTAACTTCAGCTGAAAAAAGGACCTTCCATGAGGACACTGATGGAACCTTATTATCGAAAATGAAAGCATTACACTCTTTCTAAATGCACCAGATCGCTATCATGAATATCTCCATGAAGTATGGTTGCTGAGAGGTTGCACATTGTTGAGTCAGCATTTGGAATAGACTCCCCTGCACGCCCCACTGGAAGCCAAGCGCAAACCACCGTGTCACACTAGCTGAACATTCAAAAAAGAGATGCACTGATGTCTCTTCAACAGTTCAACTTCATTATTATATACCGTGTTTTGAGGGTTACTACTTTTGAACACAAGATTCTGAGTTTATGTTTTACATTAATTTACTTTAGTTAACACACAGGAAAATTATATTCTGCCAGGTGTCATAAGCAACATTTATTCAAGTGGTTAAATTGAAAAACTTAACTTATAGGTTTTTGTATAATTTGTGATATAGATTGAATCCATGAGTATGTATTTTGACACTATTTTGTGTGATTATTTGAATCTTATATTATTGTTGGGGGGTAATAATACTGTTTTGGCTTTTCCTGATGGCTGCAGATTGCTACGTTAACAAAGAAGAACAAGATATTGGTTAAAAAATGTAAAGAGGATATCAATGGTAGCATACAAATGGGCAAAAGGCTACTTCCAATCGTACTGAAATTCTGTCAACTCAAAAAGCTGAGGAAATATTTCCAGATTCTTTTGCCATCACAAACTGTGGTATCGTCTTGCATATGACTCATACCCTTCCAAGTAGAATAAATTAAATTTTTTCTACCCTTGCTGATGGATTGGTTTAAAATGTATACTTACTGCATGTGTGAAAATTGAAAAAGTTCTTTAACAGTTACTTTGTCGCCAACTTGCTGAGCTTTTTTCTGTCATGTTTTTCTCCAATGCACGAATCAATGTAGTTCAACAACCTTTGGTCTTTTGAGACCTCAGCAACTGCAGTCAGATTGGTTAGTTGTTTTAATTTGTCTACATATACATGCATGCTTGTTGCTTCATCCATCTGATTTTCTTCTAATGTAAAAACCCATGTTTTAAAAAGCGGCTAGGCCCAAGCGAGTGCTGGGTATGCCTAAAGCGGCGCCTAGGTTTAAGGCACCACTGCTTTCCAAGGCTAGCTGTGTGTACGCCTGGGCGCCTAGGCGACGCCTTTAAAAACACTGGTAAAAACATTAAACATATTCATAGGAAAGAGATACTTGTGAATGTATATGTAGATTTGACTTTCTAACACATGCATCTTGGATCCCTGTTGCTAAACTCTTTGCACATTTGAATTCGCCGCATGTGCTTCTGCACTTAGCTGGATTTCGAGAATTATTTAAATTCTTCGCACATTTGAACACAATTTTTTTGCACGTGTATGTAGGTGGAGAAACCATCATATTCTATTGATAATGATGAAGCGAAGACTCAGAGTCCATCACAGGATGTTTCCACTTCAGAGGATGATTCCACATCGGATGACATTCATGAGACACTGCGCACCATAGAGCCATCACTACTAAACCGGAAATATACTTTTGTGGCATTTCTAGTGTTGTTGGCTGCTGTCGTTATATTCTTGTTACATGAAGATGGCAGCTGAGCATGATAGTCTAATTTTGCTGATGCGATCTACACTATCACTTAAACATTTAGGTCGTCCGTGTACAACTATTTACATATCATCATCTTTGCTCCCACTTCTTTGTCTGTCACTTGGTGAGCAATTTTGTGTATTGTATTGTAGATTTGTGCTAGACTGCCCGTGCCTTCGACTTCACCTGGGTTCTGTGATGGTGGTCATCAGAGTGACATTTTTACTGTTTCTTTGTGGAGGAAATAATGTTAGGTCACGAAATATTTTGTAACTGTTTGCTTATCAGAGTGAATTTTTTTCTTGTGGTGTATTTACTGTATTAGTAGTAGTGAAACTTACTGGAACAATGTTGGGATTATTTTCAATGGCCCAGATTTATGGAACCAAACACGTCCTATATTCCATTGTATGTGGCTCGGTTGGCAAAAGCGACTCGATGTGTGGCGCTGCCCACCCGAGTTCTGGGATTGCAACCGGTGTCTCACACCGGGCAGTCCCCAATAAATTCTGTTGTCTCTCATGCGTGGAGCACAAAGGGAATGCGACGCCGCCTGCCGCCTACTGAGGCCATGGATGGATCCGGTGATCTAACGAAGGACACGATGTGTGATCTGAGTGTAGTGTTAGGTTTGTATACGTATGGTGTGATTGTGGTGTCGCGAGTGTAGGGTTGGTGTGTGCGAAAGTGTAGGGTTGGTGTGTACCCAGATGAGAAGCGTAAAAAATGCATTTTGGTTGTCCGAATTGAATCGCACACATGATGGTCTGGCCCTGAAGCACAGTTTTAATCCCTGCTGCTGTGGGAATACATGTGTACAAACGCTATCAGCCCTAAAATAGCAAATTCTATAAACAAAATTGCGGCTATGCAAAGCTCCCTGGTAAAAACACCACTACTGTGATTGTCTTGAAAAGTTAAGTGTTTTTTTTTTTTGGGTGAGATTTACTCTATAGATTTCCTGCATCTTCCCACTAAAAATCACTTATCCTGAGCTTTTTATCTATTTATTTAGTATTATTCTCGGCGCCACCATGGATGAGTAAAATGAGCTACCCAGACTGCGGAAATGCTAGATCTGTGTGGCTGAAGTCATAAACAGGTTCCTGCAAAGGTTGTTCTTTCATTCTGTTTTGAAAGGCCGGTTCCAGCAAGATGACCGGGCTAAATTTCGGTCAGGTTAATTAAAAGACAAAAGAAACACGGCCGTTCATCAATAATCCGAGTGGTTGGAAAGTTTATTTAAAGACAAAAGAAACACAAAAAAGGCCGGTTCCAGCAAGATGACCTCGTCGAAATTTACGTCAGGTTAACTAAAAGACAAAAGAAACATGGCCGTTCATCAATAATACGAGTGGTTGCAAAGTTAATCTAAAGACAAAAGAGACACAAAAAAAGAGGTTCCACCGAGATTTGAACTCGGGTTACTAGATTCAGAAGTCTAATGTCCTAACCGCTAGACCATGGAACCTGTGTATGCTGAATTATGTCCAGTATTTTATATAACTCTGTTTTTTAATTGATGAAGCGGTTGCCCTTCCAGTGATGCCACGCTTGACTTCGCAGGTCACTCTGTATAATTGTTTGGCTCTCTCTTGCAAATTTTTTTGGGTCTGTGCATGTATAATGCTTGGTCTGTGGTGGAGCAAATTTCATCACAAAAGTTCAAAAAAAAACTTTCATCACACACCTAGATACATGGCCATTAGTTAATATGACAAATATAAAAGATAACCAAGATCTAATCAAGAAAAATATTCTCCATGACCGATATAACTCTGATCTAGATACACATAGTATTAGCTGGACACTGAACTAGTACTACATATAACCGGTCTTCGCAAAAAAAAAAAAAAATTACATATAAAAGGTTTGTTTGGTTGCGTGCGTGCGTGTGCGTGTGTGAGAAGTCCCTGGATCGGACCAGACGCCATCGCTAGACGTTTTTCAAACGCATATGGCCCCATCAAAACACACCCAAAATGCGTGCCCTGAAAGTGTGCCCTGAAAGAAGCGGCCTGTAATTCCTCATGGTCATGGATGCTTAAGTGTAGAGCTTGTAATTCTTGGCGTCAAGGATGATTTGCCGGAGTCCCCAATGGAGGCGATAATCGTCAGCAGCATGCCGATCACGATACAGATCTGACAAAACAGCAATAGATCGACAACAGTAAAAGGCTAGCTGGGACAGTTTTTCAGTTTATCCACGTAATTTGTACCGTGTTGCAAAGGAAGAATCAACAAAAGCAGGAGCCGGAACTTACAATGTTAATGAACCATGTCAGGCACTTCTTGGGCTTCCGCACCATCAGCCACATTATGCAAGGAATCTGCAGGTCATACAGCAAGAAAATTGAACATGTTGTGTGTAATAATCTATATATAATAAAATAAACAATCGAGAAACAAACTCAATCTTACGAAGTATGTCGTTGGCGCGAAGCCGAAGCCGCCGAAGAATCCGAGCAGGCCGTCGAAGAAGGGGAAGGTCAAGCCGATGAACATGGTGGCGGCGACATAAGCTGTGCGGGACACGAAGCGGAGCCAGAAGCCCGGCGCGAAGTGGTGCTTCTTGACGAGCAAGGTCTCGATCATGTCGAACATGGGCATGGCGAACACCTGGTAGCCGCCGATGACATGGACGACGACCATGAGGTTGGCGGCGGCGATGAGCCAGCGCGGCTTGTCGAGGGTGATGAGCACGTTGGGGTCCACGGAGCTGCCGAAGGCGTAGTAGCCGGCGAAGGCGACGGAGAAGTAGCAGAGCGCGACGATGGCGTAGGCCACGACGACGCCGCGCCACATGGGCTTCTTGGACGGCTTCTCCGGGGTGGACGGGATGGTGGCCTGGATCTCCAGCACCACGTTGTGCGCCGCGTACGCGAACGACACGGTGCCCAGCGCGCTGAGCATGCCGAACGCCTGCCCCGACGTCGTGGTCGCCCTGAGGCCGTAGTCCACGGCCGCCGCCGCGTTGTTGGCGCCCTTGATCGCCGACGTGCAGAACACGATCATGGAGTAGGCGAGGGACATGGCGGCGGCGGCGCCGGAGACGGCGGAGATGGAGTTGAAGTTGGGGAGCTGGGAGAGGACCAAGTGCGGGCTGGCGAAGATCATGATCCAGAACGTGAGGCGGATGTCGGTGCAGCTGCGGCCCTGGCAGACGAGGTCGTGGAACTTCCTCAGCGACTGCCCGCCGGTGACCATGTACACGATGTCGGTGCCGACCATGACGATGATCTGCAGGGGCAGGATGATCCAGAGGCCGAGGCGCTCGCCGAACACGTGCTGCCCGAGCTCGTGGTAGCGGTCGAAGCGCTTGCCGGGCACCATCTCGTGCATCTCCACCAGCTGCCACAGCGTGTAGAGCGTGATCACGAACGACATGACGATGGCCACCGTGCCGAGACCCCACCCCAGCTGCGACATGGCGAAGGGGAGGCCCAGCACGCCGGCGCCCACCATGGCCGTCACGTTGTGGAACGCCGAGTAGTACCACTTGGCCGTGCGCGACGACGTGATGGGCAGCCAGTCGTCGAGATTGACGTTCTTGAGCTTCTCATCCTGCTTCCGTTCAGTGAGCGTCTCCACGTACGCCTCCATCTTGCTTGCCAACGAGTTGCCGTCGCTTTGATTTGATCTGTTTACTGTTCTCCCAGGGCTGCGCCCACGCATATATTTATACACACTAGGAATTACGATGGCAGAGGACTAGATTCGATCGGCTTTCCGTAGCCAGTACGGCTGGAGATTGACTGGGTTTCAAACGACTTTACAAAAGAAACATCGTCCGTCGTATCCCCTTCGGCCGCCTCTCAGATCGATTTTTAAAGGGCACGGGTAACGCTAGGATGTTTTATGGGACTCGGGACGGGCGTGTTAGGCGCCGACCATGTGGTCGTGGGCGCCCCAACTAAGAACCCGGCCGGGCGCCTAACAGTTCATCTTCCTCCCCGCGTTGGTTGGCTTCGCCCCCGCCGCCACCGCCTCCGCCCCCGCCCGGGCGGCCTAGGGGCGCCGGCGGCGTCCCCTCCCTCTCCCCCCCCTCTCTTCTTCTCCCTCGCGAACCCTAGCCACCATTTTCACCGCCGCCTCCGAGCTTCTTCCCGCCGCCATGGACGACCGCCGCCCCCCGCGCCTACCCATACCCAACCGAATGGGTCTTGACCTACCCCGAGCTCGGCGGCGCCCTCGCTGCCGAGCTCATCGCCCGGCCGAACCGCTACCGCCGCCCTTCGCCACGGGCTCGGACGCATCGACAAGTATGGTCGGAAATGGAGGGGGAGGGGGAACCGCTGGACTCTAACCCGGAGGAAAGCTCGCCGGCGTCGTCCTCGTGCCGGCCGGCGTCCTTCGTCCACGAGCTCCGCGTAGCGGCGTCATCCCCGAGCAGGCCGTGGGTCGTGGGCAGCGGCCTGCTAAGCCTGGGTCGGCGCCCGAAGATTTGCCACTGGACGTCCGGCCGCCCGCCTAGAATAGAGGACCGAGAAAGAAAAAAAAATCGAGACTGCCACACAAGGGACCCACCTCCGCCGCACTCCGTGCATGGACCCGCATACGCCTCCACTTAGCCGAAGCCCAGCACCTCACCCACTCACCCCCCCACCTTGCCGAGCCCAGCACCTCACCCGCCACCCCCACCTCGCTAGAGGCCAGCGCCTCCCCCACTTGCCCCCGCTTGCCCTAGCTTGCGTCAAAACAACGAAATAAAACTATTGCAACAATAGAAAAAAAAAAAACATCTAATGAAACAAACGAAAAATAATGTATTGCTGCATGAAAAAAAATCTACGACAACATTAGAAACATCCATTACAAAAAATATAAAAAAAAAATGCTGCAAACACCGAAAAAAAAGGCTACTTGCAATATCAAAACAAGATTCGATGCAACAAACGAAAAATATAAACCGCAAAACAACTAAAAATGATGTTGCAACTACTGCAACTCCTAAGACTACTACTGCAAAATCACAAAACGCTTGTTGCTGTTGCAACAACCAAAAATTATTTGTTACAACATTTAAAACAAACTAATTCACGAATGACAAGATTTGACCTCTAAGAGCTCTTTGAAACACTAGACATCCCTTAGATCTAGAGGGAGAGGAAGGAGGAGGAGGAGGATCAAGAGGAGGGGGAGCAGGCCTCAAATCTAAATCCAAGGAGGAGCAGACCTGATCTGCATCCATCAGCCACCTACCTCGTCGGAGCTGTCATCGTCATTCTCGTCTCGTGGGTTGCGGGAGCCGTGGTTGGAGGGACATTGGGGGGTGCGTGGAGGGCGTTGTGGTGCAAGAGAAGGAGGAGAAGGGAGCACGAGCGCGAGCGACGGGCTGCTGCGACCTCCACGGGCGCGGTAGTGCCCCCCATCTCGGCAACGCGTGAAGAGCGCGTAGAAAAAAGATGAGCAGGAGGGTGGTGCACAGCCGACGATGAGAGGAAGACAGAGCTGAGAAAAGAAAGCAGAGCAGTGTACAATGGTGTTGGAAGTGAAGGCGTTCACATAAGTGGGCAGGCGGAGCGTCCGTCATGTTTTTGTCGCTTTAGGACATTTAATTCCAAGCATTACCATTTTCTAAAACCACACAACATTCACATGCGTAAACGTATACTCACCCTATGAATACACACACATCTAATCCTTATCAGCACCTCTGAAGAAATGAGATGGACCAATAAATCTCAAGACAATACTAGCATGAAAATGGCATCCTAAAAATATTTAATTCCAACCTACATATATCCCACGACAATATAAATATATGTGGATACTAAAAGAAGGGGTTTGAAAAAGATTTTATAATTCTAAAATTCTATGAGTGATGGGGCTATATTAAACTTAGAAGCTCGTGACCATATAGAATGGCCAAATACAATTAGCATCCGGAAGGGTTTCGATAGTACAAAAATATATCAAAAGTTTTAAGTACCGACAAAGCAATTTAATTTATATATCAGTTTTCGGGTATATGGAGGATCTGCTCTTCTCCAGAATTGACACCGGATGTTATCAAGCTGGTACATATCCGAGTCATAGGTCATCCAAGTGCTCAGGCAACAAGATGGAAGATGCAAGTGTATGTTTGCTAATTATGGACAAAATTATATATAATAGTTCTATATGCACAGATCTGTTTTGAGTTATATTGGCGATGATGACATAGTACTGAAAACTTCAAATTAATAGATTGCGTCTCATCGATCATCAAATAAAACGAAAACTAGACAAAGGTAGCCTCTCATCTCTCTTCCTAAGTTCTGGGTGCTTGGATGCTCATGAGTACAGCTTGTAGCTCTTCGCGTCAAGAATGATCTGCCGCAGGCCTCCAATGGGAGAGATCAGCGTCAGCAGCACTCCGATCACGATGCAGAACTGCCCAAATTAACAAAAACACAGCCATCGAACATCGTAATAAGAACATGAACAGATCTCGAGATCGAAAGGGGCAATCAGTGAACCGAACTTACAATGTTGATGAACCATGACTGGCTGTACTTCTTGGGCTTGCGCAGCATGAGCCAGATGATGCAAGGGATCTGCACATGATGGAATCAGATCAATAGAACATCTGGATCACGTCAATGGCTGTACCAGCTTGATGTCATACGCTCGTATACATACATAGTAGGTCGTGGGAGCGAAGCCGAAGCCGCCGAAGAAGCCGAGAAGGCCGTCGAAGAACGGAAGGTCATGCCCACAAACATGGTCGCCGCTGCATACACGAGCTGTCAATGGAATCGGTCATGCATGTGTGGCGTCGATCGGTTCAACAACTAACTCACCGACATAGGCGGATCGAGCGATCAAGCGCAGGCGGACCCCCGGGGTGAACTTGTGCTTCTTGACGAGCACGGTCTCGATCATGTCGAACACCGGCATGGCGTACACCTGGTAGCTGCCGACGACGTGGACGACGACCATGAGGTTGGCGGCGGCGATGAGCCACCGCGGCTTCGAGGGAGATGAGCACGTTGGGCTCCACGGAGTTGCCGAAGGCGTAGTAGCCGGCGAAGGCGACGCAGAAGTAGCAGAGCGCGACGATGGCGTAGGCCACCACGACGCCGAGCCACATTGGCTTCTTGGACGGCTTCTCCGGCGTGGACGGGATGGTGGCCTGGATCTCCAGCACCACGTTGTGACCCGCGTACGCGAACGCCACGGTGCCCAGCGCGTTGAGCACGCCGAACACCCGGCCTGACGTCGAGGTGGCCCTGAGCCCGTAGTCGACGGCGCCGGCGGTGGCGTCCTCGGCGCTCTTGACCACCGAGGTGACGAAGGCGATCATGGAGTAGGTGAGCGACATGACCGCCGCGGCGGCGGACACGGCGGAGATGGAGTTGAAGTTGGGGAACTGGGAGAGCGGGAAGTGGACGGAGCCGAAGATGATGATCCAGTAGGTGAGGCGGATGTCCTTGCAGCGTCCCCTGCAGACAAGGTCGTGGAACTTGCGCAGGCACTGCCCGCCGGTGACCATGTACACGATGTCGGTGCCGACCTCGACGATGAGCTGCTGCGGCACGATGATCCAGAGCCCCAGCCGCTCGCCGAACGCGTGCTGCCCGAGCTCGTGGTAGCGGTCGAAGCGCTTGCCGGGGATCATCTCGTGCATCTCCACCATCTGCCACAGGGTGTACAGCGTGATCACGAACGACATCACGATCACCACCGTGCCCAAGCCCCTGATAACACCGAATCATATAAGAATTTGGATTGAACGATTAACTGGAGTATATGCACACGCACGTACCATCCGAGCTGCGACATGGCGAAGGGGGAGGCCGAGCACGCCGGCGCCGACCATGGCCGTGACGTTGTGGAAGGCCGAGTAGTACCATTTGGCGGTGCGGGACGAAGTGATCGGGAGCCAGTTGTCGACGTTTTTGGTCTTGTCCTCCGGCGTCCTCTCACCGGCCGTCTCCGCGTACTGCTCCATAGCGGCCGCCGGTGCCGCGTGCTTCGACGATGATCGCCGTGCTTTGACTCGGCGCGCGTGCAACCACTCTGCGGTGCCAAGTATCCGCCTCTGTTTGACGGAGAGGATTCTTAGAGGGTTTCTGGTCGGGCACCGCGCGTTTTTATAGGACTGATGAGATCCAGTTGACAAAGAAGAGTTTCAAAGGATGTCGTTACGAATCACACTGATTTTCCGTTAGGTCTGTTATAGAAAGTCATCCTACGAATACAAGGCAAAAAATAAAAGATATTTACGTTAGCAGATCCCATCCAGCTCATTGTTTGCCAAGTTGGGCTCGAATAAAATCTGTCGTTTATTATGGTATAATTATACCACTTAATAAGATACTGAAATTGCATGAAAGACATTTTTTCCACAATGAAAACGAGCACAGGACTTATCCTATCTATTACAGGTTTGAATATTATTACTAAGAATTTGTATAAATAATATAACCATCATGTTCCGTAAGTTAGTACATTGTTGGAGCCAGTTATTTTTTTTCTTTTTCTCTTGATTGGGTGTTCCGCCCGTTTTTCATTAAGAGGAAATAAGTTCAAGCCCTTACAATCCAAAAAAAAACAGTCGGTCCACAACGCTGGAGACATCGTTAGAGGATCGAACAAAGCCCTATCTACCGGATTATATTCTATGTTGTTACATTGATGCTAATCTTTGCGACCAGATAAGGCGGACTTCCCGTAGCGTTTTGAACCATGGATCCATTCTTCAGCCTCGGCCACGGTCACAGCGAAGAGTTCATGCACTCTCAAGCAGTTCGTCGGAAGACCGTTGTTCCTCTCTTTCCAGAGCGACCAGCGAAGGCCACGATCACAAATTGTTTGTAACTAGCTGGGCAGAATCCACATAACACACCCATGTGGAGTGTGGACCTGGCCAAAGGTTATTGGGTAACTTTTTGTCCTAATTAGGTCAATCCTTGCCCCATGCACATACTTCCTCCCCCTCAGTTAGGTTTCATAGGGCCTGTTTGGGGACCCTTAACTTAGATTATAATTGAAATAAGCCAAATAAACCCGCCAAACACCACAAGTATTCCTTCGGCGTTGCGGGGTCGCCATCGCGGAAAAATCTCACCCAACACTGCGTTTCAATAAGCGACCTGGACGCCGCGTTCCGAAATAAGCCGGGCCTTTACCGCACATGCCCCCCTCTCCACCCGCTCTGCTCCGCCCGACACCCCTCTCCTCCCGCAGCCGCAGATCCGGATCGGGGCGACACCACTGCGGAGGAGTCCTCCCCTCCCACTGTCGGGCTCCTCCCTCCCCACCGCCGGGCTCCTCCCTCCCCCACGGCATCCGGCGCCTCCATTCCTCCTTTGCACAGCTCCTCCCCTCCCACCTCGAGCACGCGAGCCCTCACCGCTGCCTCCCTCGAGCCATCGACCTTGATCCGCGAGCTCAAGGCTATGCGACCTCTAACACCGGGCCACCTCCTTCCCTCCAGCGCCACCTCCCTCCCGCGACCGGGCGCCTCCATTCTACACCGCCTCCCTCGGCGTGGACCTAGTGGAGCGGTTCCGTAAGCGATGGGCTGGTGGAGCGGTGGATAAACTCCCACCGGGTTTCTCCTCGACGGACGTGCTAGGGGCGGGGAGATGGTCGGGGACCGGAGCCGCTTGGCCCGGGGGGCGTGGAGATGGTAGAGGATTGCGTTTTACACGAGGGGGTTTTTTCTTTTTTACACCTAAGAACAGATAATCCACCCAAAATAATCGGGATAACCAAACACACCGCTTATTTGAGACACAGATTCTCCAAGCCGCGGCGTATCAAATAAGGTCGCTTTCGACTTATAAGCGAGTTTCAAAAACACGGTCCCAAACAGGCCCTTAGTCAAACGGGATTATTCAGCTGTTATCTCAAAGGCATGCGTTAACACCAAAAAATGTCCAAATAAACAAGTTCCTCAAAAGCAATAATGGACTTCACCATTGCATTCCTCTCGTCGTCTTGCGGACGAAAGCATATATGGTTTGCCTCATTTCAAGTCCGTAATTTTTTTGTCTCTACCTTCCGGTGAGTTGGAAAACTTTGATTCGAACCGATTTGATTTCTAATCGGTTTTTGGGTGAGTTTTATGATTGGAAATGTATCTAAGACGGTTTCCAAGGGGATAAGGCCACCCCTCTCTATAAATATAGAGGTTCATGGCTGAACATCAATCGACAAACACAACACAAATACATCTCTTTACCCTAATTTCTCTCCTCTTCCTATCTCTTTCTTCGTCGCCGCTGCTGTGAATAGGTAATCGACGACGACAAAGCCCTAGAGCGGTCAAACCGGCTAGGGCAACACATAACTATTGTACGCCCTCACGGGGTCTGTCCCGGACTTGGGTTTCAAGAGACTTTGCCGGCGTGTCTTGCGTATCGCGCTCCCGGCAAGGCTCCTCCGGCGACGTGCCTTGCATATCGCGCTCATCGCTAGAGGCACAAGGTCTAGGTCCGGATATTTCCTAGGTGCTAGTCGATTCCCAAATTCGGCTTGCCCTACATCGAAAGTGATCCAGTTCTTTATCCGGTGTGTTACCAACTAAATGAAGCGATGCGATCTGTTTTACCCTTCGGTACGCTTGGCATATCCTTATTTTCAAAGTCGAAAAAGTCTTCTCCTATAACTTAGTTTACCTTTTACCTGAAGGGTTTAGGTCTATTAGCTAGGAAATATTGATCTGCAATATAGAAAATGTCGTACCTTTCGGTGCTCCTAGGCAATGCAATAAGTCGGATGTCGATTCCGCTGGATTGGGCGGAATTGACACGTGTTCTTCGATCCTTCGCTTCTCGAGATGGCGTGCGGGCTGCGACTTCTCGCCGGGCGGCGGCGGCGCAGCACGAGCGGCGGCAGGTGGAGGGGAGGAGCCGTGGGAGCGGCGGGCGGTGGCCGGCGGCGGCGGCCCGGGTGGCGGCGGCGGGCGCGAGGCGGGGGCGGGGAGCCAAGAGCTGAAGGCGAAAGATATTTTTTTTTTTGCTTGCTTATCCCTAGAGATTACATGCCTCTTGCTTATATAGCCCGACTAGTGGGACTTGTAATCTAAGCAATCTCTATAAGGTTTCCTTATACGACCGGAATACCTTTTACAAGCAATTCCTATTTTATCCTTTCCTAATAAGGGTCTCCCTTATAGATGAGATATCCCCTTGCACACCAAAAATTACCTAAGATAATCCTAACTTGAATATGAAGCAAACCCGGAATCATACGGAAGAGGAAGGCGGCGGCAAGGGGCGCCGGCCCCCTTTATGGCCGCGCCCCCGCCCCTCTCGGGCGGCGGCCGTGTCGGGCCCATCTAGCCACTCTCGGGTGGCCCAATTCTGGTTCATGACATCTCCCCACCGTTCGACGAGGCGGCGCGTCCACGTGCCGCCCAACCCACCACGTGAGGCGAAGGGCAGCCGATCGGGGAGGTGACCACTCCAGCCCGGCGTAGAAGACGAGAGGGCCGCGACTTGTCATTGTCGTCATTGCGGGCACCGGCGTCGTTGTCGGGCGGCGAAGTCGAGTGGAGGTCGCCGCGAATCTGCCGAACTTGAAGCTTCGGGCCGGGGTCGCACGAAGGACGGGCCGCCCATGCGTGGCGATGACCCGAGGCGGAGGGTCCCCGACTCGATCATCTAGCGAGTCGGCGGAGGAGACGTGTAGATGTAGGTCATTGGCACTCGTCACCTTAGCATGAAGGCGCTGCGTGAAGCGTTACGGACGACATGGGCGGTGAGGGGAGGTGAAGTCGAGAGGCAGCCGTGAGAGGAGGTCGCCGGGCGTGCTCCACGGGCGGCCCAGCTGGGTCTCTGCGTCCCATGCCGCGCCGGCGGTGGCGTTCCCAACGCTGAAGAAGACGCCGCCGTTGTTGTCGGCGAGGGAGGATGGTGGCACCCTCGATCCGGCTCGTCGGGGCGTGGGCGGAGGGCGCTTGTCGGGAACGCCCGATCCTCCCGGGGACGATTGGGAGGTGGAAGCCTTTGCTACGCCATGCGGCGGGACGTTCTCCCCCCAGCATGAAGTCCCGAGAAGCTCGGAAGCGGGGCCGGATGTAGTAGCGGTGGAAGTACCTCACGATGCCATAGTGGAGGCTCCACTCGCGCCGTAGCCCGCATGACGATGGCGTTGGAGATGATCCCGAGCTCCTTGTTCGTCATCGTGGCCAGGTCTGCGGCTCGTGATCATGTCGTTCGCCGTCGCCGCCGTCGATATCGTCCATAGCAACAATGAGGCGCTGGCCTCGGTATGCGGTCAACCGGGGCGGCCATGATGTCGTCGTCAATGTTGCCGATGTAGCCGTGGTGGCCGGCATTGCCGGCGCCATTCCGGGCGCCCGGTTTGGCGT
Source organism: Hyparrhenia diplandra (assembly GCA_015847255.1). NCBI lineage: Eukaryota > Viridiplantae > Streptophyta > Magnoliopsida > Poales > Poaceae > Hyparrhenia > Hyparrhenia diplandra. The sequence goes on along the minus strand of JADLZK010012561.1, from coordinate 294,158 downwards.
CGTCCGGCTCGTCGTCGTTGTATTGGCGGGCGAGGTCGATGGCCTCCTCCATCGAATGGGGCTCGAACCACTGAAAGTGCCGTCCCGCGGCGAGGTACGCAAGCCTTCGACGAAGAGGTCGACGCGGTGGCACGTCCCTCAAAATCCATGCGTGAAGCATAGACCTCGGCGTCGATGTAGTCGCCCGGTTGCCCCCGGAGGGCGGCGCGCGTATGCCGCCATGGTGTCGGAGTGTCGGGCGGACCGAAGTGATGTCGCGGGCGCCGGTGAACTCGTCCCCACTCGGCGGGGACTTCTTCTTGGGCGGTCGATGTACCCCACTTCAAAGAAGACCGGTGAGGTGGAAGGCAGCGTAACTCACGTAGTAGTCCGGTCGATATCCAAGTTGAGCTCGAAGAAGAGCTCCGGCTTGCAAATCCAGAGGTCGGGTCGTCGGTGCCGTCGAACTCCTCGGACTTGTAGGCGTGACGTATTAGCGGGGAGGGTGCAATGCCGCGGGTGGCGGACGGTCTTGGGCGCCGCGGTGGCGCGACAGGGACAACGAGCAGGGGCGCCGCGGGTGGTGCCCGGGAAGGGTCGGGCGCCGCGGTGACGCCATCTCGCCGGAGAGTCCGTGCGGTCGCCGCAGGTGTCGGAGGAGAAGAGGGGCAGCCGGTCTTTGCGATGTCGTCGAGGATGACGTTGATGACAGCCGGTGTGTCACGCATAATGTCATCTGCCTCCTCAAGGCCGGAGGATAGAAGGGTCGGAGCCGACGTCGAGGTCCGGGCGGGGGGAGGGCGGCGGCGGCCGGGCCGGGCCGCCCTCCCGTGGTCGTCGTCGACGCGTCTTCGGGATCCTCGAGGCGGTGTAGGGCGTGCTCCATACGACGGAGGCAATCCTCCATGTCATCGGGCGCTTGCCGATCCGGGCGCGGCGGACGTCGGGCGCCTTCGGCGCCGCGTTGAACTCCTCATCGTGGAAGCCATGGGTGGTGGGAATCGCCCTAGTCTCCGGGATACCGGTGTCGATTCCGGCTAGATTGGGCCGGAATTGACACGTGTTCTTCGTCCTTCGAAGCTTCGAGAGATGGCGTGCGGGTCGCAGCCTTCGCCGGGCGGCGTGAGCGGCGAACGGCGGCGAGGTGGAGGGGAGGAGCCGTGGGAGGCGCGCGGGCGGGGCGCGCGGCGGCGCGGTGCGCGGGTGGCGACGCGGGCGCGAGGGCGGGGGCGGGGAGCCAAGAGCGAAAGGCGAAAGATATTTTTTTATTTTGCTTGCTTATCCCCTAGAGATTACATGCCTCTTGCTTATATAGCGACTAGTGGGACTTGTAATCTAAGCAATCTCTATAAGGTTTCCTTATACGACCGGAATACCTTTTACAAGCAATTCCTATTTTATCCTTTCCTAATAAGGGTCTCCCTTATAGATGAGATATCCCCTTGCACACCAAAAATTACCTAAGATAATCCTAACTTGAATATGAAGCAAACCCGAATCGTGCGGAAGAGGGAAGGCGGCGGCGGCAAGGGGCGCCGGCCCCTTTATACTTGTGCCCTGCCCCTCTCGGGCGGCGGCGGTCGTGTCGCCCCATCTAGCCACTCTCGGGGTGGCCCAATTCTCAGTTCATGACATCGAGAATTCATGAACAATGCAATATACCCATAATTTGCACGTTCTTATTTTAATTACGACGAATGCATGCACCTAATTGTCGGCTACTCTTTTTTACCTCTATTTGCACTACTACAGGTTTTATTTTTTGTGGCGCTTATTTTTGATATAAACCGTGACCAAGCTAAGTTCACCGTAAATAGAAGGATTAACGGTGGTAGTTTTTAGTACCCCAAATAACCCCCACGGTTAATAAATAACAAAAGGACAAATCCAATCTGAAAACCCTAACGGGCCTAGATCCGGGCTGCCAGGCCCATTAGGGTTTCAGTGCCGGATCCCACGCGCTCCCGCCGGTCGAACGCCGGATCCCACGCGCCGAGCCGCGCGCGCCGGATCCCACGCTCCCACCGCCCGGCCGCCAATCCCGCGCGCGAGCCTCCTCGAGCGCGTTGGTCGCTACTGGACCGCGTCGGGCGGACTCGCGGGCAGCCTCCTCGAAGCGCGTTGGCCCGCCGCGGACGTGCATGCAAGACCCATCACATTGTCGCCTCTACTCGGGAAGGGCGGCGCTAGATCTTGGGGCCGCCGTCGAAGGGAGGGGTGGAGGCAGCACCGTACTGGTGGCGCCACCAGGGAGGGAGAGGTGGGGGGCCCCCGGTCTCGAGAGGGGAGGGAGGGAGGGGTGGGTGCCGTCGTGAGGGAGGCGTGGGTTACGGGAGAGGGGGAGTGAGGCATGGGGAAAGGAGAGGGTCGGTTAGGGTTTGGGTTGCGATATATATACTGAGAGCTCGATATTGGGCCGAGATGGACTTTGTTGGCTAGGGTTTTGCGAGGTTTCTGGGCCTCATTTACCGTGGGCGGTTACATTAATTGGGGCATTGATCGTGGCGTTTTCTAAATAACCGTCACCATAAATCTTTTGGAAGTGCCTCACAAAATCAATTACGTAGTAGTGTTGTATCATTAATAGAACTAGGATGGAGTTGGCGGGGCCATGGCCACTGTCACACTCGAGAAAAAGGATTCCTAAACCGACACATCGTGGCTGAATATATAATTATTAAATAGCTTTATTAGGTATTTATATAAATTAAATTAGAATTAAGTATTTGAGATTAATGGGTCCGCCCCGTTAGCGATTTGTAAACCCCTCATATAAATATAGGGGTAGACCATTCGTGTTAATCGAAAAGGAACAATTTAGGGTTTTACCTTTGGCTCTTGCCCACCGCCACCGCCACCCGCGCCCGCGCCACCACGGCACCGCCGCGCCGCCCTACGTGGGCCGTGCCGCCCACGTCCACCATCCCCGGCGTCGTCGTCCCCGCCTACATCACGCCCTCCTCATCCCCTCATGTTGACCGGTCGACGAGTATGTGGACTGATTGGTATCCGGAGACCAGTATTCCTATCGCCTCAGATTGGAGCAAGCAAGTCCAGGAGGAGGTTCACAATGCCATCGGTGGATTCATCGCAGCAAAGAAGGCCGATTAACACCCCTACCGCCAAGTATGTACCTCCCTCTCGACGCCCCTAATTTCTCCAGATCATGATGATTCATTTATCCGCCACGCCTCGACTCGTCAACTCTTCAAACCGTGGAATTCAACGATCAACCCCTTGAACCCCACCCCCCCCCCAAACGACAGTTCAACACACCTAAGATGATTTTTCAAAATATGAGGGTAAGGGTGATCCGACTCATTGGCTGTATAAATACAATAATTTCTTTCTAGCTCAGGAAACCAAAGTGAACGATCGGATGCAATTGGTCTCGTTCCACCTTCGGAAAACGCATTGACTTGGTTTATTCGTTGGAAGAAAGAACTAGGATCACCAACTTAGCCTCAATTTTCAGCAGCAATTACTAGATGGTTTGGTTCTCCATTACAACACAACCATCTGGGTGACCTAATTGTTACACGCTAATTGGCGATTTGGATGCCTACACAAATAAATTCATCTCCACATCAATATGGTGCAGCATCTCTCACCTCAAAGAACGGCGGTAATGCTTTATACTATTGGGTTAGCTCCTCTAATATAACTGGAAGTTCAATTGCAAAATCCTCAGGATTTGGAAACTGCGATGTCTCTCGCTAGACGCCTCCACTTGTCAATGAGACAACAACGATCTTCTAAGGTACATCTCCGCCAAAATGCTAATATTCAGATATCGGTTCATGGACTCACATGAATTACTACTAACGCAATTGATGATATCAATTAATGGCACAAATTTGTTGGCACTAGTGGATTCCTGATCAACACATAATTTTGTGGACTATGAAAGCACAACGGCTCAATCTAGAAGCCTCTCATGTACATTTGTCTCTCGTGAGTAGCAAATTGCCAACAGGATCATATATCAAATGTTGGAAGCTATGATGATGTTGATTTTACTATTGCAAATGAGAACTTCACAGCAAATTTCTATACTATTAAATTAGGAGGCTATGATGTTGTTCTCGGAGTAGACTGGCTCAGCTCACTTGGTACTATCATTTGGAATTTCAATAAACTGACTTTGAAAATTTGGCGAAAAGGATAACCGATTGTTTGGCACAGTCTATCTAAAGGAGATGAGCGCTCACCGGGTATTAATATTCTATCTTCTAATCCTCCATTGGAACCGCTCTTTGTAAAAAATTCCAGAAACTCTTTCGAGACGCTACGACCATCGTATCCATCCGAAGGACCCAACTACACCACAGCTTGTTCGTCCTTATTGTTATCCACAAATACAAAAGAATGAGCCGGAAAAGGCGGTGTCATGCTATGCTCTCGCAAGGTATAATCCGCTATAGCACTTCGCCTTTCTCATCTCCTTATATTGGTTAAAAAGCAAGACAAAGACATGGCGGTTTTAAGTCGACTATAGAGCACTTAATGATAATACGCTTAACGATAAGTTTTCTATACCTATAATCGCGAAGCTATTGGATGAGCTGATGTTTGTATAAATTATATGCACACAATAAAGATATCCGCAAAAGCGCCACGGATAGAAATACCATTATAGCACTTCACCAAAAGATAAACACCCAATTTTAAATATCGAACCCAAAGGAACAGTAGGTGAATATAACTAGCATTTACCACTTCACAATCAAAAGTACTTAAGAAACTAGCTAGAATAGGAGACAACGCTGGCTTTCTAGTTCTAATCTCGATAAACCCTAGTTTATTTATTCTATCGTGGATGCTAATCCTTAATAAAGTAAGACAAAATTACTCTATTAAGAACAAACAAAGCCTACCGTTCACTTCTTGGCGGGAAGTGGGCTACAGAGGATTCAATAAAGGTATAAGTCACCTTTATGATACTACCACTGATTCCAAGTCAAAAAGGGGCATTCATAGATAACTCTAGTCTAAGCACCGTGCCTACACTAGACACTATCCCTCTAATTAAGAGCAATCAAGATTAAAGTACACAGTAAGAGTTGTAAACTTGAAGAATAAAATAAACCAAAACTTACTCTAATTATGAAGTCAAACACCAGATAATCTCTGAATACACTCCTCTTGCGAAGAGAATGATCCCTCAGAATACAAGAGAGAAGATCCGACAGGCCAGAACTCCTCTGAAGCACTCCTCACTAATCTCTCTATTTCAAATTAACTCGATTGCTAATCAAGATCTGTAGTAGCTAATCTAGAAGTGTCTATGCTCTAATCATAAGATCTTGACTTCTCTAGCCCTAGACTTCTCAGAGAGAACTCTGAAGAAGGAATTCTATCTATGAATAATGAATTAGGGTTTCAGGGGGGTGCTTGTGCCTTTCTTATATAGCCTTATAGGATGAATCTCAGCCCTTAGATCAAACTGACTTGATTGGATGGTGTAGATCTACTCCATAGGTCGATTGTAGAAAGATTCCAGAAGCAGGACACGTGGTCCAATAGGGGGTGCCACGCGGCCCCATAGGCGGTGCCGCCTGGCCCCACCTCCCCACAGGTAGACCCGACCTTCGCGAGCTGTCTTCTTTTGTCCTTTAGACCCTTGGAATTTATATTAATTGCCCTGGTTCAGTCCTTTTCTTCCATTTCTCTATTTTCTCTCTTTTTAGCTCTGTTTTATTTGTTTTTTGGAGTTCTCACTCAAAAACTTCGGTGTGCAAAAACTCATGGAAATCATTAAAAATAATAAAACTTTAGTAGCATTCATCCCATGATTGATAGCATTTCATATATATATAAGTGGTCAATAACTACCATCAACAGCTGCAAGGAGCAAAATTCTTCACCAAACTGGACCTTCAATCAGGTTACCACCAGGTACGCATGCATCCATCCGACATCGAAAAAACGGCTTTCAAGATGCACCATGGAGATTTTGAATTCTTGGTAATGTCATTTGGTTTATGCAATGCACCTTCTACCTTTCAAGCCTTGATGAATGATATTTTGGGACCATACCTATGCAAATTTGTCTTGGTTTTCTTTGATGACATCTTGATTTATAGTAAGACCTGGTCCGAGCACTTGAATCATATTGAGAACATCTTTTAAAGTGTTAAGATCACACAACATATATCTCAAAAAGTCTATGTGCCTTGTTGGACAATCTCAACTAGGATATTTGAAACATATCATATTTGATGCGGGAGTTGCGATTGATATAGAAAAAATATAATCAGTTACAACATGGACACAACCTACAACTTTAAGAGAATTGAGAGGATTTTTGGGACTTGTAGGATACTACAGAAATTCATGATGAATTACGGTACAATCGCCGACCACTAACTGATCTTATTAAAAAGGGCTCCTTTCATTGGACCCCTCTCATGACCATTGCCGTTGAACACCTTAAGACGACATTGTCTTCAACACCGGTACATCGCTTACGGACTTCAATTTACTATTTGTGATAGAGTGTGACGATCAAGAGCGGGCATGGGAGCCGCCTTACATCAAGGGAATGGTCCGATTGCCTTCTTCGATAAGAAGATGCCTCCAAAATATAATAAACAGGCAACTTATGAAAAAGAACTTATTGGATTGGTTACCGTAGATAAGCATTGGAGGCCATACCTATGGGGGCACCCCTTTATTATCATGTCGATCACTACAACTTGAAATATATTTTAGACCAATGCTTATCTACAATTCTTCAACACCAATGGGTTAGTAAACTGTTAGGATATGACTTCAATGTTGAGTATAAACCTAGAAAGAGCAATATGGTTGCCGATGCACTATCTCATCAACGTAATGTGGACTCTTCAATAATGGCTATCTCGTAAAATCCAATTCAGGTTATTTGATCAACTAAGGAAGGAAATAGCCTTCAGTGATGAAGCCATCAGCCTCATTGACTCTATAATCAACGGAAAAGACCCCTTGTGGGAGGTACGTAATGGTTTGATCTTGTTTAACAAAAGGTATGGCTCTCCCCATCATCAAAACACCTTTAGCCAATTCTACATGCAATTCATGACTCGGCTCATGAGGGCTCAGAAAAAACACTACACAGATTTCATCAAACCTTCTTTGTTAAGAATGATAAATGTATCATACAACAATTTGTCAATGATGGTATGCCAATGCAACAAAACATAATACTTACATCCAGCAGACCTTCTTCAACCACTTTGCCAATACCGGAGCGGATTTGGGAAGACATATCTATAGACTTCATTGAAGCTTTACCAAAAGTTGGAACAAAATCGGTAATACTTATAGTGGTTGACCGCTTATCCATGTATGCTCACTTCATACCTCTCTCTCACCCATACACTGCAACTTCAGTAGCTCAAAGTTTTTTCTCAAAAATTGTGAGGTTACGTGGACTGCCTAGATCAATTGTAAGTGACAGGGATGTGGTTTTCACAAGCCGCTTACGGTAGGAGCTTTTCAGATTATCAAATGTAATGTTAACACCTACATCAGCTTATCATCCTCAAGCGGATGGTCAAGAAGAAGTCGCCAATAAAATCATCACAAATATACCTACGTTGTTTGACCGGAGATAGGCCAAAGGATTGGGTTAGATGGCTACCTTGGGCAGCATTTTTTGTTATAATTCATCATACCATGCTTCAACAAAAACAACACCATTTAGGTTGGTCTCGTGGATGAGACCCCCGTGAATTAGAGGCTACAACTCGAGTGAAACTACTCTTCCTGCAGTTGATGCTATGTTGTCCCAGTATGATACCTTCCTTGAACAGATAACGGTTCGCCTACAATTAGCCTAAGATTACTATCATAAACATTTTGATGCTAAACACACGGAACATCAATTCAAAATTTGGGACTATGTTTGGCTCAAGTTATTATCAAGATCGGCAGCCACTATCTCATCATCACATAAAGACAAGTTATCTCCTAAATATTTTGGGCCTTTGAAAATCAGTAAAGCCATCACTACTATTACATATGAGTTGGATCTTCCATTGGCGCGATGAAGGAGGCGTCGTAGATTGGACTGGACCTGGTGCCTCGTGCCGCGACATCCACGTCTTAAATACACCGCACAACGCTTTTCATATCAGTATGTTGAAACCACACCAGGGTGAAATTCCATCAAAACCGCCAGAATTACCTCGCCTACATAAAGTTACACCAGTCCCCGAATCGAGCTAATGTTGAAATCAAGAATCTGTCAAGGACAGTTGTAGGTATTGATTAAATGGAGGAACCGGACAGCGACAGGCGGCTTAATGGGAAAAATGTAGAGCTCTTTCATTAGATCTATCTAGATTTCCGGCTCGAGGATGTGCTTCTCTCGGGCGGGGGAGAGTGTCACACTCAAGAAAAAGGATTCCAAAAAAAGGATTCCTAAACAGACACATCGTGGCTGAATATTTAATTATTAAATATCTTTATTAGGTATTTATATTAATTAAATTATAATTAAGTATTTGAGACTAATGGGCTCGGCCTTGTTAGCGATTGTAAACCCATCATATAAATATGGGGGCGGACCGTTCTCAGATTAATCGAAAAGGGACAATTTAGAGCTTTACCCTTTGCTCTTGCCCACGAGCCGCCGCCGCGCCAGCGCCATCACCTTGGCCGCCGTGCGCCCACGTCGCCATCCCCCCGTCGTCGTCATCCCTGCCTACGCCACGCCCTCGTCATCCTCAAGGTTGACCGGTCGACGAGCTGTGACCACACTCCCCACATGCAAGATTTTTTACATGTCGATGTAGCACGTCTTCGTCAAAAAAAAAAAAAAATCGTGCTCTAAACATCATAACTACTTTTATGATTATTATTATTGGAGTTCTAAACACTAATATGTTTATGCCCAATGAGGCAATAACAAACTTCACAATATATGTCCAATCCGTCATTTGCTTTTATCGATCCAAAGTAGCGTCTATCATCCATCATGTCGGCTCTTCTACATAGTTCGAATCCTAGCCCCACCACTGGCTCGAAGATAATGACCACTTTGAGGCACTGATTGTCTGTCACACTTTCAGTCAACGATTCGCCTGGGAGAAACATAGTGGCTGAATATTTAATTATTATATAGCTTTTATTAGTAAATTTATTTGGTTAAATTAAAGTGAGCTTGAAAAGACTAATGGGTCCGGCTCGTTAGCAATTATAAACCCCTCATATAAATATGGGGTAACTGTTTTTGGTTCAATCAATCAAGAACAATTTAGGGTTAAAAACCCTCGGCTCTCTATCTTTAGCCGCCGCCACCCCCCGCCTCCCGTCGCCGCCGCCCGGCGCTGCCCCTCTTGCCCGCTGCCGTCGTTTCGCGATCTACGCTACGTCACGCTCACCGTCTTCCCCCTCACGTTGACCGAATCGGTTTGTGACATTGTCTAAATAGTCGTTTAGTCCCTACAAACAGTGTTTAAGATAAACATAAGCCACCTGTATCATTTATCCATCTAGTCAATAGTATATTACGACTATCACATTTGGCTTGCCAACAAATTAATAGAGTGAGGTTTAGTTTTCTTCCGAAAATTATTTGGTGGAGTACTTTCTTTTAATGTGTAAACATGTATAGTTTCTAGAATATTTGGTTTTTATACACATATGTACATTTTAGAGTTATTATACAAACTATTTAGGATGTTTAACTTCGTTTAACCATGATGTATATAAAAATGAGTGGATTTGGGAATAAGAGATAAGATGAAACATTTCACATATTTAGTTCATGGGTTTGGAAAAAGAGTGTGCATTGGGTATGGGGTATAAGGGCCTCATTGGATGAAAGCCTTTGTAGGCAACATATCTGTTGACACCAGATTTTGGTAAGCTAGGAAGATGACAGGTGGGCCAGTGCACGATGCTAATAATGGGCCCACTCAGCGAGAGAAGCATTCAGCAAGACGAGGCATTCGGCAAACACTCGGTGCGGTCCAACCTAGGGAGAATCGGCAAGCGGCTATGCGGTCGGCTATTCTAGAAGCATTTGGGAAACTAGCATGATCCCCCACGCAAATGCGCGGGGTAGGAAGCATCACCATTGTCAGGTTATAAATATATATGCCCATATAAATGTAGTCGGGGCTGGTGGTTCAAAATCATGAACTACGCGTTGTTTGAACCAATCCAGAGTAAGATACATATAACAACCTTGAATCGTAAATGACAAATGTTGTACTGGAGCGACAACATGTTTAGAGAATATGGTTAGGCTAGAGAAAACATACAGACCTGAACAGGCACAATGATTGACGCATGACTGAGCATGATACTCATGTTGCATATTTCATATAATAGAGTTACTTCAAGGCCTAAGTTGTTAACATAGACAACCGTGTCCTCATAATTCAACAGGTACAGCCAAATGTCACATTTTTTCTGTAATCCGTTGTTGGAGTGTATGGCTGCTGACAACTTGAGGTTGCAAAGTAGTCTTCATGTTATCACTTGTAAGTATAAACTAATGAAATTATATTGGTGAGGTGGTATTGATAACATTTGGATTGGTAATGGTGAGAATAACCTGAGGAAAAAAAAAAATTACCAAAATTAAGTTTATGATCTAACTCTGAAATGTATATAGGATAACAATATGTTGTCATGTTTTTATTTCAGAAAATAGGATTTTTGTATATTTCAATTGCTAGTCAAATTATGGAAGAGGCGATTACTTACGGCGATGTCCGTTGCTAAGTGAGGGTGCTGAATTCTCTGGAAGTGACAAATATATGAAATTAAAAAAGTAAGAGGAAAAGAAAAAGAATGGAACTTTGGTGCTCAGTAATCGAAGGCTAAAAGAAGCACATACCCTTATCTCGTTGGCAAGGTATGATGTTTCTTCGCTTGGTGCGAGTTTCAGTAGCATTTGATGAACCTTGCGGAGGCATATCTGTAGCAGACATGAAGTTTAACAATAGCACTGATTACTGGAAGTAGGTATTTATATAGATGCGTTCACCTAGTCGTCGTCGGACGGGCATCTGATGCGAAGCCGATGTTCCTGGCTCTGAATCTGGTGCAGAGTAAGTAATATCACCGATGTAACTGATGGTCTGATCATCTGTGGCATATATAGGAAGCAAAAGCGTATTTGATATTTGAAACTAAATAGGTTCAAAACATTACTGAGGAATGGACATGTAAAGTAGGAATTACCTAAACGTCAGCTGACATGTGAGGACCGTAAGGCTGTTGTGCTTGAATCGGGAAGGGATGGAGGTGTATGAATCTGAGGCAATTGTTCGCTGCAACCGCTCTCTGATTACCAAACCTGAAGTAAACAGAAGCAAAGGTAATGTAAGTTATATGGAATGAAGTTTCGATTTGTCCAATCAGAATGATTTATTTTATTTTAAATAAATGGTTTCGCTGTAGCGTAGGAGAACCTGATTGTTGGTCCCGTAGCTGAGCCATCCTTCACCTCCTGTTTCGGTTCATAGTTGGGGTAGGAGCACATGATTGTCGGTCTTGCATCTGAGTCGTCTTTTGTCTTGTGCCTCGGTTCATAGTTGGGGAACTAAGGAAATATTGTAAAAAGGAGAAAGAAAAGGTGGTGAGAGCATTTCATGGAGCACCTAAGATGTAGACGGGAGTGTACTTCGCTGCCGGTGGAAAGGGCTGTGGAGGATGGGAAGGTCAGCACTTTTCAAACCGCATCACAAATGTAAACTAAGCCACGATATTTTAATGATTCAGCTTCAAATAAATGGAATCCTTCATTCAGTTGACCCCTTTTGATGTAACTTAAAATACCAATTGCAACCACAAAAGATAAATTAGCTTAAATGAATTGAAGTAACTTCTGAATTATAAAAGAGTACTGCCAAATGACTATGTCTTACAAAAACGAAAAAAGAAAATAGGTAGAATGTGAACTGTTTCAATTTAACAACAATGACAACCATTTAATTTCAGCAATGACAACGTCGAGAAAGGTCATTCAAGGATGGAACACTAACTGTAAGTTTCAGTTTCACACCTAAATTATTCATCCATTATGTATTCCAGTTCAAAGTATCAGGCAAGGATGAAGCCACGATTTGACCCTATCTCAGCACAGTGGGGCTGATGCTCTGTTTCCAATAGAAACGTTGTGTTTGGGAATGGAATTAGGGCATGCTAAAGTGGACCATCAAAGTACCTCACTGGGATGGAATTCATTCATGAAGGAGGAAAGGATCAAATTAATTTTAGTAGTGATGTAACATATGTACGAATGTATACATGAAACATGCGGGGATGGCTACCTATGAAACTGCAGTAAGCATAATGGTCTACGTTCAGTAATAGGATGAGATACAATTTTATTGGTATGAGGAATACAAAAATTTTGCAGTGAGGCACCTTGACCCTGCTGCAAAATGAGTGTTTGGATCAGGACTGTATCTTGACATAGACAGATCAATTTAGTATTTTTTTTTTTACTTGGTATTTCAGTTCTACAAAACACATGAAATACAATTTACAATTCAAAGGGCATAACTTAGATAACTATCATTTTGGAAATTTCAGATCAGACAAATACGTTGTAGAACAACAAATTGGAAAGCATTATTGCAAACATACAGAGAAGCGACGTGTCGCTGAACAAAACTGCAGCTTTTCTCGATGGGCGCAACCTGCAGAGGAGTGTCCTAGGTGGGGATGAGTGCGACGTTGGCGTACTTACTGGAGCCATGGAGTCGCGTGCGACAGCAACCGGTAGTGGGATTGTAGAGAGAGGAGGAGCCGGTCGCTGAAGAGGCAATCGGTGCCACCCCGGCAACGACGTCTGGTGCGCGCCGGCGTGCCATGCTGGCCGATGTTTGGGGTGGGGGCGTACGGTGGCGAGGCGATGCGGATGGCGGGGTTTGCGGAGTGCGGGGGCTGGGTTGCGGCGGCGTCGGAAGCGGAGGTGATTGATTCGTGTTGTTTCGAGAAGGGGCGTTGATGTTGGGAGGACCAATCGGATGGTTCGTTTGGTATACAATCTCTACCTATCGAAACTAAAGTTCAAGCTCGAGCACCTCAACATGCCACGTCGTATGCAAATCTATAGCCGTCTGATCGTCTGGCAATTGAAATCATGCGGCTGAAAATAACTGTTAACTGTACGTGGGCTCTGGTGACCTCCAGAAGATTCACGGCAGTCATAGCTCAAGTCAAGTCCTCAAGTCAAGTCCTCAAGTCAAGCAGTCAACATTTAAAGAGAAGATTGGCTGTGGAAAACCCGTGGCGGGGCATCCACGTCGGTGCAAAAATTTTTTGGCCGTTTGATTTCGTCGACGGTCTTCTTTGCCTCTGCCATGCCACATATATCTGGGTCAAACCCTAGCGTCCGTCCTGACCACTCCTCCACTCCACCCTCTCCCCTCCTCCTTCGCGCGGCGGCCGCGCGCGCTGGGCGAGGCCGCCCCCGACGTGGTGGCACGGCGGCCCCTCCCGGGCGGTGGCACGGCGCCAGCAAGGCCGCCGCGCAGCGGCCGCGACGCGGCGACCAGCGGCAAGGGCGGTCGAGCGTGGCGGCGCTACGGCGCGGGATGAGCGCCCCCCACATGGCGGCGGCCGGGTGAAAGCCTTTCGGGCGGCGTCGCGGCCGAAGCGCCCGTCGTGCGCGTAGCGGCGCCGGCGCCGGCCCGCATGCGGCTCAACCCTCGAACCCTAAGCGCGTTCTCGGCGCATCCATGGCCCGCCACTCCTCCCCTCACCCTCCTCTCTCGGCGGCGGGAAGGGCCCGGCCCAGCGGCGCCCGAGGCGAGGCCGTTCCCAGCCGCGGCGCCCGCGTGCGGCGGCCACGGCGGCCCCGCACGTCCCGGCGGCGGCCGCGGACGCCGCGGTGAGCCTGCCCTCCCTCCTCCTCTCTTGGTGCTCGCGGATTTCTTCTTCCTCTGGTGATTTTGGGCCGTTCCCAGCGCGGTCGTCCCCGAGTAGCGGCGGCGTTGACGAGCGCCCTCCCCAGCGTGGCGGTGCGGGCGGGGCGTGGCGGCTCACCTGACCCCAGGGGCGAGCGCTTCCCTGCCCGACGGTGCAGCGGTGTGGCCTCTCTCCCTTACCTTGGTTCGCCTCTCCTTAGCTCGCCGGCCGTCGGTCTGTGCTTGTGGCCGTCCTTTGCTGGGTCGATCCAGGGCCTCCAACACCGGATCCAAGCCCTACATGGCCGGATCCGTTCGTTCCCCTACTGGATCTACCATGCTGGCATCCTCTCGCGGCGTATGGCTTCGAGGGTTGCGGGGGACTTCCTGTGGCGACGCGGCTCCTCGCCTTAGCACGCACTGCCGCATATCATCGCCTCCCCTCTCCAACCTTTTCCTTCTCTCAGCGTGTGCATGCTGCAGTCTGGAGAGTTGTGTGGCCTTTCTCTAGCACCTTGTGTGAACGAATACATCCCTGTGGCTGTGCGTTGCCCGCTGATTAGCATGGGCGTAGAGCGGCGACAGCTCTGGGCTGCCGCATCGTCGGCTGGTCTGGAGCTGTTGTTGCCCGCCATCTACTCAAGCGTAGAACAATTGCAGCCATACCATGCCTAGACCTCGCTGCTAGAGAAAGGTGTGTGCTCTCTTGATTTTAAAATGTGCAGGTCATGAGCAGAGCGGATATCCTTTGATGTCGTGTTATCTACTGAGGTTTTGGGATTGTGCGATGATGAATTCATAGACTGAGACAATGGAATTGTGCAAAGTGATTAATTATTTCATCCTTCCATGCCTATTTGCATTGATTTTGTGATGGCAATGTCATTGTATCTTGCCGCTACTCTCTTTTGCATGTGTTTTTTTATTAGTTCTTTGCATTTTATGTATTTGTTCTTTGAGGATAAGTCCATTGTCGATGATGTCTTTACTTCACATAATTTGTCATTTGTTCTATTATCGAGCACACCCTCATTGCCAATGATGTGTTTATTCCTATCCATCTCTCCTGGTTACGCTACATTTATGCAACAATCTAATCGAAGTTGCTCCCCGGTTCTATGGGGGGAGCATAAGCTACATTGCCCCCGCAGGTTAGTATAAATTTTGCTACATTTTCCTTTATCTTTGCTTAAATTTGCTTGAGCCAATTTTTTTGTATTAGTAATCCTTGCTAAATAGATGGGGTTTACAGTTTGGAATGCTATAAAAATTATAAGGCTCACGTAAATGAATATGTAAGGGATAGATTTTGTAGCACTTGAGTTTTCTATTACCGTGTTAAAATTAGTTCGTTGATCTGTCATTTCTTTTGTTCTTTGGAGGTCGTCTTTTGGAAACATGTAATCGGATCAAACATGTTCTCGAGATACGATGATCTGTAGAGTTTTTCTTACCCTACAATGATCACATCCAAAGTTACCATTTTCTGAATTATGAAGCACTTGGAATGCCATCATAGAGTAAATGCTACGAAAGGGCAGCACACCTGCGATTATGCTAAATAAATGTTACGAGCTGTAAATAGTTGGATACAAAATTCTCAAATTATATTGTCAAATTCATGCTAGCTGTAGGGGGTGAAATCTAGGATTTTACAAATGAAATATTTCGGGGTTCCATTCTACAAATAGATGACCAACACATTGACATTTCAGTTTTAAAGTATACTGAGACTTGATTTGAAATATGATTTGCATTAAATGACTTATGAGCTTGCTTGTAATATTGATTTTCTCCCTATATGATTTGCTAAATACAATTGTTTTGCGGGGCATAGAAAGTTAACAGCATGAAGCATTGGATGCCATTTAAAGAACTCCAAAATGCGACGAGGCATTAGGGAATCTAGAGTGATTCCCACATGGATTTTTGCCTGGTAAGCTTGGTAACCATCATTTGGTGATGTTTTCTATTCCATTTTTGTTCTGTATATACCAGTTTTAAAGCTAGGCACCGAGAAAAAAAAAAAAGACCTGCTCTCCTTTTGTGCTACATGATTTTCACGCGTTATGCGACTCATTGCCACCTTATGGAATCAGATGACTTGCATCGCATCGACTGTAGCACTTGATAAATTCTCTGAATTAGGATTCTAATGTCAGAAGTTAGAAAAGAGAAATCACATTGTTTATTCTTTGTCATCTCTTCAGAATAGAGGATTTCATCGGTTGATTTGAACAGAGCAGCTTGGTTGGAGGCCAGTAGGCCACACTGCTATTTTTCCCTGCTGGACTTTTTTAGTGCCACTTTTCTGCGCATAGTTTATGGCAATGATTTCCTAGAGTTTCCTTTTTTTAATAGAAGGAGCGTTTCTATTACATCTACATCTAATTTATTTGTAAAGTGATACATTTGTCTTGGTAAGCCTTTGCCTACTTATGGTTTCCTACTTCTTTGGGCACATAGTTTTAATAAGCTACTGTGTTCTGCTTCATAATTTCCAATGTGCTGTTGAGTGCTACTTTTCTAGCAACATACAAGAGAATGAGTCCTCTTCTAGAAGCGATTTTACTTTCAGTCAATTGCCTCATTATATGCTCCTCCATATTTTTTTTTTGTCATATACTTCGTTCTATCTCAGAAATTAATTGCAATGTTTTTCCCTTTTGTTTGTTATTAATAACACCTTCTGAATTTTATCTTTGGGAACTGCATTTTAACTATAAAATGCAATTTCCATGCAGGCTATTGCTGCGTCATGAACCTCCAAAGGTAAAAATCCCTCTTTGGCCAGGTTTTCCTTTAGTCAGCCAATGCATTTCAATTTGCTCCTATATATCTAATCTAATAGATTGCATTTACAGGCCCCAGTTCCCAAATATTTGTTACCGTAGCTTATTTACTTGATACTAAAAATTGTTCCTTACTTGATCAGGTAGATGCTGCCAAATGTTTGTTTGATAATAAGTCTCCATTTCAAGGTACCTGTATTTGAACAAATTAGTGGCAATCAGTGGGGCATCAGGTGCCATTGCTCGCCCTATACTTGATCAGGTCTGCATTTTTCGTTCACCCCCTTGCAACCCCAGTGACAGATTTATACCCATGAACTTTGCTTCCATGTCCTGCAATTTTTTGTGTCTACAACTGTTGCTTCAGTCAGACATCAGCTGCTATATTTTTATGGCAACATCTTGGTATTAAATTTGAGTGCCCCCTTTCATGATAGCATTGCAACACCTTCTTTGATTCAAGAAAGATCGGCCGCCCTTCCACCGCTTATTGTTGTTGAAAACCACATCGAAAAATCACTTACGTTGCCGGCAAGCCAAATGCCCCATCGATTCTCTGCAGGCTATCACGGTCCTTGGTCAACGTCCGTGGTGAGCTGTTGTCTCTTGAAGATCCATCTTGGACAGCGCGATGCTTCCTAGACAAAAAATCAGAACAATGAGCTAAGCAAAATGGCTCTAAAAGCATTATTATACCAATTTATTGTTTCATGTTTGTTTATCCCATAGGTTCTTCCTTCTAGCAAAAGCAAATGCGAGAAAAAGTAGTATCATTTATAAACAGTTTTCGAATAAGCTTACGTGTTCTCCTCGAATGCTACTTGCCTCGGTTCATACTCATATCTACACCTTTATTTCTTTTATTTCTCCAAATGAAGAGTACGGCTACGATAGGGAAGTACTTCAGGAAGCATACGAGTGGCGATAGAGGTAACATCCATATGGACCTGAAACATCAACGCAGGATGAATCCACTAATCATGTTTGAGATGTCATGCAGCCAACCAAGAGCTTAAGCGTGGAAGGTACAACAACCACATCGGATAGCAGCTCCTCCTCGTATAGCTCCTCCGAGGGGCTCTTTCCACCTGGCTGCGAGGTATAGTGCAGCCACGCCCTTACAACAAAGATGTATACGAAGATCATATACCACGACATTTAAACATGTGCTTCCCAGTACCATGGTGACAACGGCCGGAATCGGATTGAAGCCGCACCACTGCCCTTCAATCCTATATGACCCTTCAATCCTATATGAAGACATGCATTCCTCTGCCTTATGATGCATGCATTATGTTATCTTAAGCCCTCTCGAGACACCACCCTCCAATAGACTATCGTTCCACTCTTTTATGTAGAGTATATCGAACCAACATCTACCTAGCCTCCCCCCGTAGTATTTAGTTAAATGTCCGGACATCCGATATATATAATGCATCTCTATTGTAATATTTAGATCGTGTCTAGACATCCGGTATTGTAATAATTATCTAATATCTAGACACCTTATATCTATATTGTCTTGTCTTTACAAACGCGTTGCTTTTGGCCATGGCTTTCAAGCCAGCGTGGGCGCCGCAAAATCACTAGTAGTATATAAAAATTATAAAGGCACTTCCATCTTGCAGCAAAGCTGGCAAGAGAACAACGTCAACAACACGTGTCTTCTAGACTGTATCGCTTGCTCGAGAAGATTCATGCCTCTTCATCTTTCAGTCAAAGAGGTATATAAAAACAGATCTTAAAGCCCAGACAACCCACAGCGACACATCTTCCAAACACCCAAGAAAGCGACCTGAGCGCCATAGAAGAAACAAGAAAGCGACGCAGAGTAAAACAACAGGTACTTTCGTCATCTTCTCTGATGAATCTAATCTATTATTAGCTTTCTCAAACTGCCGCTATATCTGGCATGCAAGATGCCGCACGAGAGCCAAGCCAGGCGCACCGCCATATCCGCCATGCTCCCCATAAATTCCTATCACTCGTCGTGGAGGCCCGTAAAAATCTTGGCAGTAATGGCAGTACTGGTGGCCGCGAGCGCGCATGCAGGTGCGGAGGCCAACCTCGATCCGGCCGTGCACGGCCCTGGCGGCAGACGTATCCGGCAACGTTGCCGTGACGTCGTCAGCAGGAGCACGCGGCCAGGAGCGCTGCCACACCGCCGCGCGTGGCCACGCCTGGCAATGTGTCCCGCAACGCTTCGACCTCTTCTCGCCTTTCAACCTCCTCTGCTCTTCACACAAAACCATAGGAAGCACCGCAGCAGTTAGCTATAGACGCCCAATACCTGCTCGATGAAATGTCTACAAGCCCCGACTCTCTTTCCAATCGACTTTACATATACAAGCCTTATTTTCCTAATGCTCCACATTTTTCCCTAATATTCTTATTCTGCATATTCGATTCAGATCCCAGATTTCAAGTTTCGGTCAAAAGGAAAGGAAGGAAAAGAGAGACCCATAAATAGAAGGTAAGCATTAATATAGAAGTATTCTTTTATACATACAAATGAATACATTAATGAACCTTTGCCTCCCTTCTATTTTTTATTATTTTGTTTACTTACCATGTTTACTTGTGGTTATATTTTGATATATAGCCATGGTATATAGAAAAAGAAAAATCCCGCTTGAAGAACCGCATACTATACAGTCTGAGACTAAAAGAATGAGAAAAATTCGAATAGAAAAAGGTACAGAAGAAAAGAAAGAGGGAAAATAGATTCTACTGAAAACAATTTGGAAGCATCAAAACGACGATGCCTTAATATTGAACTTACTCATTCATATCTTTATTCTTCTCAAGGAATGGTATCTTTCACACCAGAATATATCCTACATTTAAAAGAATCATATATTGATAAATCCTATCTAGGTTTGCCAACATATAGTTGTAAATATTGTAATGCAATATTTTGGCTTAATGAAAAAATGACACTGAAACCAAAAAACAAAAAAAAATAATATACTCTAATTGTTGTAAAAATGGAAAAATAAAAATAGCAGCATTCAATGAACCTCCAGAATTTTTATCTATGCTTCTTAATAATAAGGAAAATCCATTATCAAAACAATTTATTCCAAAAATAAGACAATATAATAGTTTGTTTGCATTCACATCAATGGGTGGAAATATTGATAAAGATATAAACAAAGGAAGTGGGCCATATATATTTGAATAAATGGACAAATACACCATCGCATAGGATCGCTACTACCTCGACCAAATGACATACCAAAATTTGCAGAATTATACATATATGATACTAAAAATGAAATTGAAAATAGAATCCAAGCTTTAACCGAACAAGACTCTGAAGAACATGATATAAACCCATATATCGTAGCAGAACTTAAAAAGTTATTAGGCGAACATAATCCATTAGTAAAAAAAATTTCGTCATGCTCGTGATATTCTAGAACAACATAAAGGCATTGATATTAGCATACGTATTATAGGAGCAGATAAGGGTGACCCTATACAATATGAAATGCCACATATAGAAGAATTAGCAATCTTAATAGTAGGTGAATTAAATTTAGAAAATTTTAGAAGAGATATCATTGTTAGTAACAAATACAAAGGACTCCAACGTGTATCAATATTACATCCGAGCATATATGGCATTACAATACCCGCTATTATTTCCATATGGTGAACGAGGTTTCCAACTAGGCATACCTTATCATAAAAATGAGTCAACAACAAATACAAACAAGAAAAGAGATACAGTTACAATACATGAGTTTTATAAATATCATATGCATTATAGACCAAATCAACCTAATCCATATTTATGCTACGGTCGATTATCAAAGCAAGCAATAGTAGATGCACGTGCAATGGAAGACGAAGACAGGCTCATGTATATAGCAAGAAACCAAAAAAAAAATTAAGAGCTGAATATCTTCAAGGTATATTTGACGCGGTTGAAAAGGGACTAAATGAAGGCCACCAAATAGGAAAAAGAATTTTATTACCATCAAGTCACGTTGGTTCAAGGCGTTATACTATACAAAATTATCACGATGGTATAGCAATATGTCGAGTATATGGACCTCCTGATCTTTTTATTACATTTACTTGTAATCCTAAATGGCGAAAATAACAGAAGCTATTTTACAAGGAGAACAACCTAATGATAGACCAGATATCATAGTGCGTGTATTTCATATGAAACTACAAGAACTGTTAGATGACATAAGGTCAAGAAGAATTTTTGGTCATGTAGTAGCTATTTTATATTCTATAGAATTCCAAAAAGAGGGGTTACCTCATGTACATATTCTAATTTGGATTGATAAAAATGAAAATGAAATATCACCAGAAATAATAGATCAATGGATATCTGCTGAAATACCAGATCCAAGTAAAGATCCATTGGGGTATATTTTTAATATCTGAACATATGATGCATGGGCCATGTGGTGAAAAAAATGAAAATTGTCCATGTATGAAAAAGGGAAGATGCTCAAAATATTATCCTAAGGAATTTCAAGAAGAAACTAGCTTTACAGAAAATGGCTTTACTCAATATCGACGTAGAGATACTAAAATATATATACGTAGACAGAATCATAATTTAGACAATAGATGGGTAGTCCCACATAACTTGCCTGCTACTTAAGAAGTATCAAGCTCACATAAATGTAGAATATGTAAACAAAAGTAGATTGTTAAAATATCTTTGTAAATATATAAACAAAGGACCAGATAAGGCAACAGTGATTTTTGAGCAAATAAAAAAAAGAAAAAGATACACCTTTGCGAGATGAAACTAAAGATATAGATGAAATAAAAGAATATTTAGATTGTAGATATATATGTGAACAAGATGCTATGTGGAGACTACTAGGTTTTGATATTCATTATCATTGGCCACCTGTAGAAAGATTACCTGTTCATCTACCATTACAAAATATTGTAAAAATATCAGAAAATGCTAAATTAAAAACATTATAGAAAATCCTAAAAATAAGAAAACAATGTTAACGTAATGGTTTGAAACAAATAAATACTTTGATGAGGCTAAGCAATTGACATACTGTGAATTCCCACAAAAATGGAGATGGGATGAATTAAATAGAAAATGGATCAGCGACATTACGGATTCAAAATAGGTAGGCTATACTATGTACACCCAACAGAAGGAGAGCGTTTTTATCTACGGATGTTATTGATGATAGTAAGAGGAGCAACAAGCTATGAAGACATAAGAACATACAATGGTATAATTTACAGTACATTTAAAGAAGCATGCTCAGCTCGCGGTTTATTAAACGGCGATGACGAATGGTATAAAACATTTGAAGAAGCTACAAGTTGGGCTACAGCTCCGCGGTTACGATATTTATTTATAACTATTTTGTTATTTTGTGATTTACAAAATGAAAGGAAATTTTATGAACAAAATTGGAGAAAAATGACTGATGATATTCAATATCGATTAATAGAAAAAAAAAATACCCTATTGTTTCTCAACCTACAGATATAGAAGTACAAGATGCATTACTTCAAGAATTAGAAGAAATCTTGAGTAAAAATGGAGCAAACATAAACAATTATAAGCTGCCACAAAAATCTATACATAGTAAAATTGATAATAATAATCATTTTATCGAAGAAGAGTTAAGCTATGATATCAACTCTTTGGAGATTGAAGCAAATAAGCTATACACACTATTAAATAAGGAACAAAAGGCTGCTTTCCACACCATTGTTGAGAGTGTCTTAAATAATGAATCAAAATTCTATTTCATTTCAGGGCATGGAGGCACTGGGAAAACTTTTTATGGAATACATTAGTTTCATACATGAGAGCACATAGAAAGATAGTTCTAACTGTAGCATCATCAGGGGTAGCATCCTTATTACTCCCAAATGGACGTACAGCCCATTCTAGATTCCGTATTCCAATAGATATTGATGAATTATCAACATGTGATGTAAAAGCGTGGTACAAAAAACTTGGTGAACTACTATTGCAAACTAACCTAATAATCTGGGATGAAGCATTAATGACTAAAAGGCAATGCTTTGAGGCTCTTGATAGATCATTAAGAGATATAGTAGCAGAAAAACAGCCAAAAGCTAAAGATATACCATTTGGTGGCAAAATAGTGGTTCTTGGAGGAGATCCAAAACAAATACTTCCTGTTATTGAAAATGCATCGAAGTCACAAATCATAAATGCCTCTATATTTATGTCATACCTTTGGAACTATGCAATTAGATTACATTTACATGAAAATATGAGACTGCAAAGATTACACCCAGATAGCGAAAGAGTACAAAGAACTGAAAGATTTCAATGATTGGATATTAAGTATAGGAAATGGAACAGTAAAATCTAATTTAAATGATAAAGATGGTGATTCAGACCAAGACTCCAACACGGTAGAAATACCAAAGGATCTACTTGTCAACACGGCTGAAAATAAAGTAGAACTACTAATAAACTATATATATCCAAATTTTAAAATGAGATTCAACGATTGTGACTATTTAAAAGATAGGGCTATTTTAGCTACGACTAATGACATTGTTGACGAAATTAATGAATATATGCTTAACTTACTACCAGGTGTTGAAAGAGAATACTACAGCTCAGATACAATATCAAAATGCACTGATACATTTAATGATGCTCATGTACTATACCCCGTCGAGTATTTAAATACTCTGAATGCAAATAATTTTCCAACTCATATACTAAAACTAAAAATAGGAGCTCAATTATATTACTTAGAAATCTAAATCAAAGTTTAGGACTGTGCAATGGAACAAGACTAATAGTAACCAATTTAGGAAACAATGTTATTGAGGCTGTAATTATGACAGGAACACATATTGGAGAAAAAGCATACATACCAAGAATAAATTTAACAACCACAGGATGTAAATGGCCATTCACATTATGTCGACGCCAATTTCCTATCAAAGTTTGCTACGCAATGACTATTAACAAAAGTCAAGGCCAAACTCTATCTAATGTTGGAGTATACCTAAAGAAACCTGTGTTTACACATGGCCAATTATATGTTGCGATATCTCGTGTAAGAAACCGAAATGGTTTAAAAATATTGATAGAAAACCAAGATCGAACTTGTGGATCAAAAACTCAAAATATTGTATACAGAGAGGTATTAAACATGGTATAACCATATACTTTACGCCTTTTATTTATATACTAAATACCAGCAAAAATGTTGCATTTAAAGGTCGTCACTATGTTCAGATTAGAACTTGGCAAGATTAACATATGAAAATAGCTTTCTTTAATTATCTGTATTCACTGTTGTTCTCATCAACAATCCATTGGTAGTATGTGGGCCATTGTTCTTGCAGTTTGTTTTCTTAGCAAAAAAACTATTATACAGGCAAATCATCGAGCACGATCTGTGCTGCACCCATAAGTGAGCTATTTATGAGTAGAAGATTGAATTGGACTAACACATATGGCTACCTTTAACCCAGGAATAAAATGTTATGGTTGATTTCAAATTCCTTGCTGTGCAACTATGATGAAGCATCATGGTGTAGATGTTTATATATAAAATTCAATTATATTTCTAGCAATAAAACTCTTTTTTTTTTTGCATCATCCATGGTATCCTAAGCTATAGCTTATTTTTTCTGTTGTTTCTTTTTTTTTTTTGGTCTACGCAAGATCTCTTTAACATCTTTCTTAAAATACCAGATGAGCATCACACCATTATCAGAACTACAACCACGAAGACTGGATTACACCATATGTGTACGGATTTCAAGAATGTGGGAATACAGAGGTCCGAGTGAGGAAAATGAAATCATACATCTTGACCTTGTTCTCATTGATAGCATGGTATTCTCTTAACCTATATCTCATTGTTACAGAACTCTAGAATATTCTATACAATATATAGCATGAAAACAATGTCATCGTCATTCTTCTCTGCTCTTAGGGTGTTGCAATCTATGCTGAGATCCCTCAAGATGCTATACCCAACCTCAAGCCATACTTGGAGGAAGGGAAAATCGTCTACATGACCAAGATATCTGTGCAAACAGCTAAACCACAGTACAGAGCTGTTGAACACCCTTGCATGATCAAGCTCAACAAAAGAACTCAGATTCATGATGCTCATAACCAGCCACCACAATTTCCAAAATACACCTTCTCACTAATCCCCATTGAAAAGCTCTCAGATTATACTAGAAGTAAAGAACGCTTTTTTAGGTAAATGTAATATTTTGCTCTCACAGAAATCTATTTACCACAATTAATTTTATTTCCATCAAAAGTAACTGCATACTTGTTGCTGCCTGTTCAGATACTATTGGTAAAATCACTGGAGTTTCAGATGCAACAACGGTTTCCACAAGTTCAGGGGATTCAATGACGCGAAGAGTAGTGCACATACAAGACCTAAAGTATATTCATTTTATTGTTTCTTTCTTACATTATTATATACAACCAAATTTTAATGTCTAATATCACGCTAACTTCTTACCTCATTGCTAGGGGAAACATGATCGAGCTATCATTGTCAGGAGAAGAGCCACTGAATTTGATGGAGAAACTGTTCTACAGGTTGGGCAAGAACACCATGTCATCGCAATATTTGTTGGTACATTGATGAAGACCTACAAAGATGAGTACAAATTCCTTAGTGGCACATCTGCTTGTCGATGGTACATTAATCAAAATGATATTCCTGAGATCAAAGCTTTTCAAAAATGGTATAACACTCACACTGGTTCTATCAATCGTTCTTCCTTAAAGAAAAAGTATATATGAGCCTCTTTAAATTTCTTATATATATGTCTTGGTAAACAGTTTACCAGCACAACCAATTCCTATTCAAAAGTTGTATCTACCGGCTGGAGATGATACACAGCAGATTTTTGAGAAAAGAACTATGCTTCAGCTCAAAGATGTTGATCCTTTTACTGAAAGGGTACTGTAATGGTTCTTATGTTAATTTTATCTTATACTAAACTTATTAAATCTGTTTAGTACAAACTTATTTTATCTAGGGTCGTACAATAAAGACTTGTTCCACCATGTACCTGCAGGACAAAATTTATGAATGCACAGTGACTATTGTCGGAATTACAGAGCAGCAAACATGGTGTTACAAAGCTTGCAACTCTAAGATGAAACCATTTGGTCACACTTATCAGTGCACAAAAAAGGATTGTCTCTGCATACACTTTGAGTGGAAGTAAGTTCATTGCATATGTACTAAATTTTCCATTATGATTACGTACAATAATACAAAATCATGAACATGTAATAAAATACCTATATATCATCTTTGCAGATATAAAATACCATACATTGCAAGTGACGAAACGTATAGTCTTGAGTTCATGTTCTTTGAAAAGAAAGGAACAGAACTAATTGGCAAAAGTGCAGAAACTCTCAGGGATAAGTATAATGAGAAAGATATTCCACCTGAAATTTCCTCATGGATTGGACACAAGTTTACCTTCCTGGTGAAGATTTTTATCTAACAAAAGCATTGGTGCTGATGATCCTTCATTTGAAGTTATAAGGATAAAGGAAAAGCTTGGAAAAGACCCAGTCATACCATTATCAAAGGCAGGCAAAAACAAGCAAGCTATCTCAACCTCAGTATATGAAGAAAAAAAGGAGAAAAAACTTACCTCTGTTGATACCAATAACTTCTAAAAAAACTGATTGTCAGGTCCGTTATTGTATTTATCCTCCCATTTTCATTATTATGCTACATAGATATGTTCAATAAATAATATGGATACAGATACATTTCTATCCACTTGATTTTAAACTTTTAAAAAAATGTTTGAGCTGTCTTACACAAATTTATGGAATTATGTACATTGATCTATCACTATAAGAACTTGCTCCATATATACTCGAGTATGTACATCCACAGTAAAAGATTACAGATTCTTGAGTCACATAACCGCTCAATCTTTCAATTTCTGCAGACTTCATCGTCACAAGCACAACCCTTTGGAGACATTCAAGATATGGACATTGAAGAAACAATTCATGACTCTGACAAGACCAGCAAGCTAGATACTCAGGACATCCATGCTGATAAATTGGTACGCATTGGAATGAAATGTGGTTTACTATTATTATTATTATTGTTGTTGTTGTTATTACATACTATTTTCAACTATGTTTATTATTTTTATTAAAGGAGATCAATGAAGAAAACAAGTACGAGCAACAGAGAAAAAAAAAAGGGCACGTCTTCAAGAAAAACCCACCGTTTGAGGTGAGTACAGAATCCAACTGAAATTATTAACATTTGACTCAAAAATACATCTTCTCCATTATTTATCACTTTGAAGCTTCCAAAATACTCCACTAGCTTAAGGTTCATGACTATCTGTTGTATCCAAAGTCTAGATATATAATAATTGTGTTGACAGCCAGAATATCATCCTTCGACTGTTCTTTAGGTTAATACATTTGGGCTGCTCTCTCCTTCATATATTTTCCCCTGCTCTAACCAAAACGTATCGGTCCATTATAATGGTTTGAGACTCATAAATCAGTTATGGTACATCAGATTCACAGTTGAGAACATTTTGCTTCAAAGTTTCCTTGCGTACGTTAGTACCAGTAAGTGGATTTTGCTTCAAATTTGTTTCACATGATTATATGGATTTCATTCTGTTCCTATCATGGTTAATGCAATTTGAAACTCAATATCTGTACATACAATACTCATTGCCGCTAATTAATTCGATTCTACACTACCTTAATGACACAAGATTTTACTTTTTACCACAGGTACAGTGACAACCAGAGCTCTACATGAGTTAACCTTGGAGTTGGAGATGAATAAGTCTTTTTGGTGTACATAAGGGCTATAGTTAACTAGGCTTCATATAACCTTCGGTCCACCTTTTTGCAAACACACCGTATCCCTTCCTGTAGATATATGTAGTAGCCGCGCGGAGCTTCATATAAATTATAATGTAATTCCCGAACATACAGTAGCTTGTCTAGGATATGTAGTATATATATATATATATCATATATATCGGAACATAGACTTCGCTAAACAAGGACCAACTACTTCTATATATCGAAGGCTTACATCAATTCTGCATACGTGCTGAGCACCAAAAAGAGAAAAACAATGAAGATGCATGTCTCCACCCAGACTGTGGGTATATCTTCTAATAAAAACTTTTCGTTGCCCACTGGCCACACTAAGCGGCGTAGCGGCAAAGCCGCGCCCTGTTTCTAGTTGTAAGAGTATAGCATAGATGTTGACATTTCTTAGCGTTAGCACAAAACATAAATAAAATCCTGAGTGACAACGTAAACGCCAATGATAGATGGATTCATACGTGTAAAGGTCAATCCGCAAGCGACGGATCTATCATCGTAGCATTTCACCTGGGAGTATTCGGGTATCGTTCATTTATATTTTTCCATGGGAAGGCACGGTAAAAGTCTCTAGCATTAGTATGGACTAGATAGCATGACTAAGGTTCATGATAGAAATATAACAGTAAAGGATAATGTGACACACACACTTGAACCAGTCTCAAAGGATAAAAAGAAAACATGCTAGGAGAAGGATATCCTAAATAGCTTTATTAAGATAGCAGTTATACATGCATGCCTTATACCGTCGGGAGATTCTAACTTCGAGATAACCTCAATCACTATTGGTTTACTTTGGGCACCGGAGCGCACACAGTGCGCCAAGCGATACCGGCATAAAACCCTACACCATACAGGACGTGGGGGATTACAAGGGCCGGACAGGGCTGTCACCACCTGCCGCCTACCACCTCGTCCGTCCGTGTATGGGGCAAACGAAGGCAGCCTCTAGCATAAACACCACGTCTACGCTATGACTACTACTCTAGCGTTGATTAGGGTGACTCACTGTGTGAGGTCCTCTACGAGCATCCGCCACAAGGGTGGACGACGAACCCGCAAACCGACAAGCAACTAAGAATTAACTTAAGGAAGAATTCGTCATGGTATATTCATGTATGTATAATACGTTTAAACATAAAGTTCTATTTAACAAGATCATGACATGCAAACTATATACTAGTTCATACGTTAAAATCATATCGCATGAACTGTGCTCTATTTAGCTATTGATAATAAGAACATGAATAATTTGGAGACACTACAAGAAATCTATCTTTTTATGACAAAATTCCTCATGACGGAACCTGATTTCGTCATATAATGTACCATAATATGACGATATTTTTTGGTCGTCACAAAATTGCATGCGCCATAACTATTTATGACCACAATTTTCTTTTGTCACATAAAGGCACCAAATGTTGTCACAAAATGTAATGTCCATACAACCCGGATGAGCGCCTTTATTTTTCCCATGTTTTGTGACCTTTGTTTGCATGGTTTTGTGATGAAATAGAGTGTCACAAACATAAATTGCAAAAAAAACAATGCTCGCTCGGGGGATTGAACCTGAGATCAGGACAAGCACCAGTTTGTGTTGTATTAGGAAGTTTTATTTTTTAATTAATTGAACTGTAAGAAATCCTCTAAAACAAACTTAAAAAAATTTGTGACATGTGGGAATCAAACTCAAGACCTTCAAAATAAAGGTAAGTGTGCAAACCACTAGGACAAGCATTTGTTTCTGTCAGATTGGGATCTTTTATTTCTTTAACTAGACCATAATAAATCCTATAAAAAAACTTAAAAAAACATGAGGCACATAGGAATCGAACCTGAGAGCTCTAGTACAAAAATGATAAGTCAAACCATCACGCCATGGCTTGTTTTGTTATACAAGTGGCTATTTCTTCCTCATGAATCATATACGTGTAGATGTTCCAAGTACAAAAGAGAAATCGGTCCTGGTCGTCACATGTTCTTTTTTTTTTCTCCTCGGATTAAAGCTTGTAACTAGTCGTTCTCCCTCATATGAACTCCAAATGAGGTGATTCTTTTCCTAAAATTTTCTAAAATCATGCTCTATCACGTTATGGTGTTGGATTCAGTCACCTCAAATTTTTGAATTTGAACTTTGACTCGGTCAAAAAACTTCAAACAAGCGGAACACGAAATGAACTCGATTGAAAATCTTTTGAACATGAAAGTTTCATAACTCATCGAGACCAACAAAGTTTATGTAGGTCAAATTTCCATTTAAGGAAGTGGTAATAACATTTAGTTCAAATATAACATGTCTCTCACATAGTTCACGAAACTATGTGAGGAGACTTGTTATATTTGAACTTCCCCTTTACTCAACTTTATCGAAATGGCTTGAGACTTTTTAGCGATCATTTATAGGCAAAATATGGTCCCACACAAGAACTTACATTTTTCGGACAATTATTTTTATTATTATAATTTTTTTTCGTCTTTGGGTGAGACAAAATTTGGTGAATTATACATTGAAAACACTATAACTATGCGGCGACCTCCACATGTATTTGTTTCCTAGGGCATAAAAGACCTTGTGGCAAAGTTTGGCGCCATTCGGGATCTTTTTCGGGGTGGGCCCGATTCAACGATATAATTACTTTCGGTGAAGTCGCGCGGAAATTCAATTAAAGCGAAAAAAACTACCAAACAAATTCGAAAAATCTCAAACTTGGTGGTTTGCTTCACAAAAGGCATTTGGAAGCCTGAGGAAAAGTTTGAGAGCAATACAATACTTGGAGCCTTTCATCGAACCATGTCTATGCACTAGGGTTCTTAGGGTTTATGCGGTCCAAGTATGGTATTGGTCTCAAACTTTTCTCGACTTCCAAATGCCTTTTGTGAAGCAACAACCAAGTTTGAGATTTTTCAGAAATCGTTTGATACTTTTTTCGGTTTAATTGAATTTCCGCGCGACTTCGCCGGGCTAATTATGCGTTGAACTAGGTCCACCCCCGAAAAGATCCTAATGGCGCCAAACTTTTCACAAGGTCTCTATACCCTAGGAAACAAATACATGTGGAGGTCGCCGCATGGTTATAGTGTTTTCAATGTATAATTCACCAAATTTTGTCTCACCCAAAGACGTAAAAAATAATAATAATAAAAAATAATTGTCCGAAAAAATGTAAGTTCTTATGTGGGACCATATTTTGCCTATAAATGACCCAGCAAAAATTCAAGCCATTTCAACAAAGTTGTGCTATGTAGTTCAAATATAACAAGTCTCTCACATAGTTTCGTGAACTATGTGAGAGACTCGCTATATTTGAACTACATGTTATTACCACTTCTTCAAATAGAAATTTGACCTACACAAACTTTGTTGGTCTCGATGAGTTATGAATTTTTGGTATTCGTGACTTTTCAAATCAATGCCGTCTAGGGCCTCGAAAACTCGTGCGGAGTAAAAAATTCAAAATTCAAAATTCGAGGTCAAAACTTGAAATATGAAAAGTTGACTCTAATACCAAATGTAGATCTTGAAGAGCTCTACAAAACATGTATTCATGACTTTTTTTGATTTGAATTCAGCTAGGGTTTCAAAAAATCGGCTCAAATTTGTCATTTTGTATTGAAAAAAAAAAGCGAACTTGGGCCAAGATTTCTCACAGGCCCACTAACCTCATCAGTTACTATCAGCCACCCATCTCTAGATCCAACGGTTAGAATCCATCTCTAGCTCTCAAACCCTGCACCCTTCTCTTCCCCATATCCCAATCCACACACCAGGGGCCGCGGCTTGCCGTCTCCCGCCGTGCTCTCCCAAAAAAATCGACCTCCCGCTCTCCCAAAATTCGACCTCCGGCACTTCTCAAATGGCGCCGCGGCTACCTCCCAAATCACCTTTCGCCCCTCCCAAAAGCAATTTCGCAAGCCGCCCTCTTTGTCCCAATCCTGCCCGCCCCTGGCTGCCGCTTCCCTTGCGCTCGCGGCCGGCTCGAACAGTAACAGGACGCGGCGGCCGGTGAGATCTACTCGCGGGGTGGCTCGTGGTGGTGCTCCTCCGGTTGCGGCACATGCGCTCCTCTCCTTGGGGTCGACGGCCTAAGAGATCGAGATGAACAACTCCACCTCGCCCGGCGGTGGACCGGGGTGGCGACTCAGCGGGGAGATGGACTCACGGGGCGCAACGCCTTTCCTCCGTGGGCGTGGCGTGCGTCGCCGCCATCCCGGCGGCATGATGGAGGTCGACGCCAGGACCGCCACCCCATGTCCGCCCCGACGCCGACTTCTTCAACGCCTTCCCCGGCGACTTCGGCGACCAAGACCTCGGCCCGACTGCCGCCGTCGCGCTTTGCGACCCGGCCCCCTTTCACCAGGTAGGTACCTTGGAACTGGATCTAGGATAAGGATTCACGAATCACGATCAGATGCGTCGGCGCCGGCCTGCACTTCCTCTACGTCATGTCTGTGTTCGATAGGGACAGCTCGCAACAACGCTATGTTCTGAATTTTGTCTGTAAAAATTGCCTATTCCATCTTATTTCAGACGAACTTGGACTGTAGTGAATGTGGGTCTGATGTGGACATCGAGTGGGC
The DNA here is from genome assembly GCA_015847255.1 of Hyparrhenia diplandra. Taxonomy (NCBI): domain Eukaryota; kingdom Viridiplantae; phylum Streptophyta; class Magnoliopsida; order Poales; family Poaceae; genus Hyparrhenia; species Hyparrhenia diplandra. The sequence continues at coordinate 262,068 of JADLZK010012561.1, read as the reverse complement.
TAGCGAATTCCTGCAAATAACATGCAAATTTGTAGAATATCCATTCACAATTTCTTACCCCGTTGACTGCAAATCTGCACAATCTCACTTATAACTGCATGAAGTTCCTGCTAGGAGGTTGATTCATGTCTCTATCAGTTCAGGGCTCCTTTTGGACAGTTGTTTGCACATGCTGCAATCTGATGAAGTTAAGAAAGTTACAAGTAGTGGCGTGCGGTATTTCTTTTGGTTTAATTCTTGAAAACTGATTGTAGTCCTCTTACTTGATGATGTCACTGCCCTCTGCAACAGGATCAAAGCTAAAGATGATTCTGTTGATTCCATAAGAACGTGGTACATAGATCCATGTGACTAATTTAATTTAAGCTTTCACAGCTAATGGCAATAGATCATATATACTGCATTTAGTCACTCTTCACTCTAGAGAAATAATAGAGGTGCTTTGCCTTTATATCATTCATTCACTTCTGTCGTGATGTCAGTTCAGATAAATAGCATGTTGCCTCTTATCTGTTTTTGTTTAGATAATAGTAGTTTACTTTTTTTTTTCTCTAGCTGTTCGAGTTATCTGTCATGACATCCATATTTGTCTAGATGTACAAGTAATCTATCTTATTCATATATCTATCTTAGGTTTGCTGCAAATTTGAGCATGCTGGATCACTATTTCTATAATTAGCTATAATATGACTTTTATTTATGCAGAATTATCTCTCTGATGGACCCCAGTAGGAGTTGGTCATCTCGCCGGTTGAGAATTGAATGTTTGCTCAGAAGGTAATTTGCTCAACCAATATCTCCCTTGCTACAACTCTGAATGGAAGGATACATGTTCCTTCTAGATAAACTAAAGCATTTGTTTAAAAAATAGCACTAAACCAAATGAAAGAACATAAATTAGGTGACACTGAATCATGGCAAAGAAATAAATAGCGTTGAACTGCTGAGCAGAGCTGTGGATTCACATCATGTAGTGTGTGTTAGAGGGGACATAACTGTTGATTACACTTGTATTCTGTACATGTATTGTATTGAGCCACAATTATTATTTTTGGCTCTATTTTCTCCATGAGCAGGAGCTCACCGTACCATGCCACCGTTAGTTATGCTATAGTCATCTTAGCCCTATTTAAGTTTATTGCCAACTAATTATTCTCTTTTGTGTTTTTTTTTATTCAGTGAAAGTTTCAGCATGCAAGGATGGAACTGAGAGACGTGGAAGCTACATATTCTTGCAAGGTGTACGTGCTTCTACTTTGTGGTGCGAGACATGAGAGCAATTGTATTGCTGGACCTAGACTCAGTCTTGTTAGAAACTACATACATGAGCTTATTGTCATATGTAAACCACATACTTATGTGATGTATTTGATCCTATTTGCACTATATATAATATATATATGATCTGGGTTACGTGTGAATGATGGTGCGATGTCAATGTGGGAGACCTTTTTGTGATGGTTGTTGAGGTATTACGTGATGCCATAGCCCACCAATATATAACATAAAAATTATCATCAAATGACAAACTATATGTGACGAAATGTTTGGCGTCACAAAAGCTATCTAAAACCGGGGGTTTGTAGGGTCGGTTGTGGTATTATGTGACACATTGACTGGATTTTATGTGACAGTTGTTAGTGTCATAAAATAACAATATATGACGACACTAAATAACGGTCACAAAAAGGTGTGCACATTTTGTGACGGTGTTCACTGATTTCGTCACACGCTACCTTTAGCGGCCGGTGGATTATATGACGACCACCATGACGATGGATTTTTGTCACAACAAACTTTTTATGACTAATTCTGTACTTTACATGACAGTTTAGTCTTGTCTTAAAATCCAACTTTTTTTTTTTGTAGTGACCAAAGTATTGATCAACATAAGTAAAACTATATTGATCTTACCAAGTATCTCCAAGAAAATCTTGATCTTTTACATTGTGCCTAACTCCTAACTAATAAAAGGAAGAAGAGAAAGTGAAAAGAGAAAAGCTCTCGTGTATTGTGTGTTACAATGGAGGGGTGGTGTTCTTTTATATATAGGAAAGAGGGAAGGAGAATGGAGGGCTCTCCTTGATCTAGGGAATTTCGGGAAGTTTGGCGGGAGCTCTTGGCGCCATCCCGAAAAACACCGCATGCAACCGCCTCTCCCTATTTCGGGACAGCTCACGAGACAAGGCGCGGCGGGAACGAAGCCGATCCCATAGCGGGCGCCGCGACGCGGCGGCCGCTGGCCTGGTTTGGCCGCTGGTGCGCGCCTTCGCGCAGTGGGCTTGTGGCCCACTATGAGTTGCATCCCCGACGGTGCTTTGGCACGGTTCGCGTCGGTTTTGGTCCATGTGCATTTCCCTTGTCCAAAAACGCAGTCCTCATGTGCGCTTTCTTTCTTTATTCGGCGTACTTTCACCTGTTTCCACATTTGTGCACGCAAAACATATTTTCTTTGAATACAAGTGGAACTAGGTGAGTAGCAACGGTTTATGTGACATAAGTGTGCTTTTCCCTCTTATTTAGAGCTAAGTTGGCGGTATAAAGTATACGATTGTGACCGCCAACAATAGACTTGCCGAATAAAGAAGGTTTTCCGATGACAGGATTGTTTAAGACTCGAGATGACTTGGAGCCAAAGTTATCTTATTTTTAGAGATTGTCTCGTGTAATCGTAGTCTATTAGGACTTCGTGTCATGACCAGGGGTATAAATATAAACCCTTGGTCATTGTAAACATCTGTTCACAATCAAATAAAACCAACCGGCCCCGTGCCACCTTCGAGTCCTTTGTCGTGTCGCCGAGTTGTTTCAAGAGGAATCATCGATCTGTCGACCTCCGTAAGTACCGACAACCTTGTTTACTTCGACTGAATGGTCGTGCGACAGGCATTTTCTTAGTAGCAAGTAGTCTCGTTTATCTCGATTTGGATGGCGATGCGGCGGCAGGCCTACTTGGTAGTTTAGCGTAAGCAAGATAGTTATCAACTCTATTAGATCCGCAAATCTAGTAGATTCGTTAAGTTACCATGTGTTTGCATGCTTTTATATTTATTTTATATGTTTTGCACTCTTTTGCCCAATCTAGATTGATAAGGCTCGACGTTTCTTATTGTTTAGATTTAACATGGTAGATGAGTATAAAACGCTAAAACTCTTAGATCTAACTTGGACTTTTAACGTTTTATGTTCATCTTACCGTGTTATTAGGTTTACATGTTTATAATAGCCGAGTTTATATAAATCTAAGTTGTTACATGTTGCAGGTTCATGCACGTTAGGCGTAAGTAGGCCTTGACAGGATTGGGTATCGTCTCGCGACGGATCGCAGGTCTTTGGGTTACTCTAGAGCTAGTCATCCGGTGGACTAGAATTCGGTTTGATCGATAGGTTTTGTTTATGTTTACGTGTTTGTTCCTTCTTCATGGACCCCAATTCGGCAAGCTTGTCGAGTATGGTTATGCTTTCACAAGTAGCAAGTATTTATAGATCTGTTTAGATACATGCATGCTTTTAGCTTTCTACTTCTAGGGTTATGGCCGTCTGCGGTAGGCGTTGGCTAGTTGTAGAAAGTGGTGTAGAGTTGAGTGAGTGGTATCATGTGGTGGATTAGCTCGGCTGGGTTTATGCTAGACGGGTTTAAGAAGGCTAGACGTGCGGCAGACTAGTTGGATTAGACCTATGCATGTGTTATTTAGATTAGGTTTATTTTCATGAGCTACATGTTTATATTAATCATGTCTTGATGGTGTCATTGGTCTAAGATTATATGCTTTATGATATATGATACGTATGATCAATATTCACTTGTTCAAACATGTCTTTTATGTTCATTCGACAATCATACCTTGCATGTTTTTACTTTCATATTAGCCGAATGCTTTATGAAACTGTTGGTAGATAACTTTCATAGCTATATGTCGTCGTAAGTGGTTTTATCCCTTGTTAGTTTCAGGTCAAACTGACTGGCACACATTCGGATTCAACCATCCGGGCACCCGTTGGAAGCTAGGCTTTTCGGCTTGCTGTGTGTGAGACACAATGCGCTTTTTGTGTCAACAATATCCTAGCCTTAAGCATCCAAAATTGGACGCCTGGGATCCATGTCGAGCCTAGGCAACCTTTTCTAGCCCCAAAGCAAATATGGCCTTTATTGGGTCAAAAAATATATTGAGCTTCTATTATGTTAGAGCTTATTGGTAGTCACTAGGTAAATGCCCGTGCTTTGCAACGGGTATTATACCCACACTTGAAACTTTCCTTCGATATATTTCATGACTTCTAGCATTCCAAATTTCTTTCTCGTCAAGCTTGCTTTCAAATTCTTTGATATTCTCATCGGGTAACTCAAAAAATGAAAAAAAAAACAAAGACACTACAATTAGAGGCTATGGGTTGTTGGCATTTCTTAACGTCGTCACTAGAAATAGATATAAAACCTATCCCCGCAACGGCGCCAGAAATGCTTGTTGACATTTCTTAACGCAATCACCAAAAAAAAAGCAATCACGCTTAGAAATGTCTCCGTTGGTATTCTCGCAACGTTCTGAGAACAAGTCCGGCGAGCGCACGGAAATACCGTTGTAGCATTTCACCCGAAAGTATTCGAGGTATCGTTATTTATATTTTTCCCAAAGGAAGGCATGGTGTAAAAGTCTCTAATTCAGACATGGTCAAGATAACACGAATGTATAATAGACCAATGCTCATAAAAGGGGTAAAAAGGATAGGTAGTAGGATAACTTGACACACACACTCAAGCCAATCTCAAGGATAAAGGTAAAAAGAAAGAATAAAAAGAATAAGTCTAGTGTGGGCAGGCATATCCTAGATAGTCATGTCAAGATAGCAAATGCACATGTATTTTCTTGTTAGAGATTCTAAGTCAAGATAGCCAAGGTCTCTGCTGACTTACTGTTGATATTTCTTACACGATCCACATTAGGAAGGCGAAAAGAAATATATATGGGATATCTATCTAATCATGTTAGCTTGGATATGGGATTAACCTCATGATCCAACAAAGCGGAGTTAGGCGGTGTTAGTAGTGGGATGTAAACTTAGCATCATTACCCATAGTGGAGTTAATCTCACCGGATATGTACTCAAGGTATACCACTCATTTCTAGGCATTACCTATACACTAGTCTGTCACCCTAGCAATAGCGCCTCAAAGAAATGCGGGTATGGTATTTGTTGATAGGCCTTGATAAAAGAATGAACATGATATCTGCAAGCGCCGCGGATAGAAATACCATCGTAGCACTTCACCGGGAGTAATCCGGTATCGTATTTATATTTTACCACGCGGGGAAGGTAAGTCTATAGAAAGTAGAGAGAAAAAAGGGTATCTAATGATTTAGATTGTGATTTAGTTATGAGATCCACTTACAGGTAGTATAATGCAGAGTAGCCATATGCATCTAACATTACTGGCCGGGGATAAGTCATAAGATAAAGATAAATATATAATTGATAAATACCTAAGTCTAAGATCATCATATGCCACTAATATCATACGAGCTATTAGCATGTTATAGAAAGAATAGAATGAATATTCCTAAGATACTCCTAATCATATATCAAATGAATTCTACAATTAGTGCAAAGTACATCTAGCTATCATGGCAAGGTTGGATTACATCTACACATGGCAAGCATTACCAATGACAACCAATGACGAAACTTGTTCATCACCGTAATTATAAGCTCGACTAGTCCTACATTCGGAGGGTGGATTCCAAAGGACTCAACAGGACTTTCACTCCCGCGATCTACCACACGGCCCGGAATGTAGGGTGCAATTGCAGATAAACGTTGTATAAACACCACGTTTACACATTGCTTATCACCCACATAGTGATCATCTACGTGGATGCTATACAATTCCATGCATAAGATATAGAACAATCTCACTAAACTAAACATATAATCATAGCATGCATAAACACATATCAATAAGAATATAGTAATTATATAGATCAAAGCCATAACAATTGTATTACGAATATAATAGTACTTACAGATCGAATACAAGAGAGAAGTCTCAAGAACAATGATCCTTGCTACTTCTTGACTATCAGGAACTCAAGATGAACTTGATCTTCAACTAGAACTAGCTAGATAGCTAACTACTTCTAGTATGAACTAGGGCTTAGGTCTAGACTTGGTTGGACTTGAGATGAATTGACTTGGTATGAGTTGATAATGAATAATTTTTTAGCCCCGGGGTCGGTTTGGTCTTCTTATATAGCACTTGGCGATGAACGTGAACGCTTGGATCAAACCGACCTTCAATAACGGTGTAGATACAACCTCAAAGTCGGTAGTAAACCGACATAGAAAGGAGAGGCTAACAGACCGACCCCACCTGCGGCCGGCCTATGTGGCACTGGCGGCCGCCAGGGTGGAGTGCCACCTTGGCATCCCGTTTGTTACGGTGTCCTCCGGTATCTTCTAGAATGTTTTAGTCCACTTTTTAGGGTTGAGTTACTTCACGGTCAAGTCTTGTCATCATATGTCTTGTATATTAGGAACTTTCTCCATTCTTCTCTTCATTTATCTATCAAGTCCACTCGAAAGTCACGAGAATACCAAAACTCATGGAAATATATTAGTTAGACCCCTAGACTTATGTGGTCTCCCCACTTGAGCCGTTATTTCATGTTATTTAACTTATAATATTATGCTATAACAGTGTCAACAAGCTCCCCAAGCTTACCTCTTGCTAGTCTCTTAGCAAGACACATGATATTATATTAAACTACTTACTTGGATTAGGAGTTCTTTTTAACGCTATCACACCTTAAAAGTACACATGCTTTCAAACAAAGTTTCTCTCGTATAAGAATAAACTTTTCAAAACTTCAACTTACCCATATTACCTTTTTACCTTTTTGGGGCTTATAACCTCTTCTTCAATCTTGGGTAATTGAAAGATAGAAACGGTCGGTCGAGCACTATATCTCAAACTCTTTTGATCAACTGTCCCTTCTAGAGTTTTTCTTGGTTTTAAATAAAACTCAAAGTTTCTCAAGATGACTCTCTCTCTAATCTCTCATTTGTGATATTTGTGGATCCTCTCTAAGGCAATAAGATAGTGTTGCCTTTCTCTCATGATATGTAGTATTTTTGGCTAAGGCAGTAGCACACTATGCCTCCTCTCTCTCACCCTATATCTATGGCTGATATCTGGAGCTCGTAGGTAGGAGAAAATTTTATTTACTTACTAAGCATATATTGTAAATTCAAGCAATGGATCTAAAGTTACAAGTCACACTGATCAAGTGGTGCATGTGTATGGTGGATAGAATATAAATGGTAGGGGAATATAGTAAAGTGTATAGAATGAATGATGAGAAATCTTACTTTTGCTTCTTGAGAAATCTTCTCTTTTGGAATTTGGAAACTCTGTAGAGAACCCGGGTTGTATCCCCTTTTTTTTTTTTTATTTATTTTTCTTTTATGGAGAGGCGAGCATCTAAGTACCCATTATTTTCAAAGGACACTTGTCCATTTTTTTAACTCTCCTTTATTATTATTATTTTTTTTTTTTTCTTAGGGAGGTAGGCTCTACTCGCCTCGTAGGACACTTGTCCATTTTTCATCTCCCCTTTTCTTTTCTCTCTTTCTTTTAATCTACAACCCAAATCTCTTTTGCAAGTGGGAGAGGGGCCTAACTGCTAAATTCCCCAAAACCGACCATCTCGAGGCGTCCAGGTGAAGTGTACCGGCCACCAATGCGCGCGCACCGCCCTCCACACGGGTTTAATGCACCGCCACGCCAAACTGGGCCTGAACCGCCTCGGGATGGGTGCCGCACCCCCCCGGCTCGGCCGGCTCGGGCTTTGGTGGGGTGGTGGTGTGTGCCTTGAAAAGTCTGTTGGTGGGCTTTGCTCGGCCTGGTTTGGTCGGTTTGGCCCGAAACACTCTGGGCTTGTGATCTCCAATAGTGCACCTTCCGAGTTGCGCATTCCGACCATATATTTTCACTTGTTTTTGTATAATATTTGCATAATAATAATTTGGACACTACAAGTGGAAATATATTAGTAGTAAAGGTATATGAGCATGATAAGGTCGAGTTTTACTCCCTTTTTGGTAGAATGTTGACGTTTAAATTATGTAGTTGGTTACCAAACAAACTCCTCCAAGCTTACCCCTTGCGCGTCCTCGAGCAAAAGATAAATACTTGGTTGTTGATCGGGAGTTGCTACTATGCCGATTACATCTCACCGTGCGGGGTTATAACAAAAAGTTCTACTATAGTTTGAATAAAATGGCACGTTTATTCACCCCTTATTACCTTTCATCTTTTATGGGGCTTTTGAGCCGTCTCCAAGTCTTGGGCGGTTGCTAGATAGAATGGTTATAATAGAGACACTACTCATTCATTCTTTTGATCAACCTTTTCATCCGGTTTGTTTATTAAATCATATTTGCTTTTTTTGAGAAGGTATGGGCTTATTTCTCTCTCTCTTTTTTTTCGAGAGGTGGGTTCTACTCACCCTTAGACTTGTGTCTATTATTTCCTCTCTTTCTTTCTTTTTTTTTTTTTTTTTTTGGAGATGTGGGCTCTACTGGCCCTTGGACACATGTCCTTTTTTCATCTCTTTTCTTTCTTTCTTTCTTTTTTTTTGGCATAGCCCATATCTTTCTCTCTCTTTGAAATAAATTCCGGATGTCAAGTTTCTCTTTTGAATGAAGTCATAGCAAATCTATTTGTACCATATCATATTTGGCAACAACTTAGACTAGATGAAGCTTATGCAACCCACATGAATCAGGTTTTTTCAAGGTGAATCATACTTAGCCACTAAACCCAAACTTTAGAGAATTTTAAGTTATAAACTAGGCACAGGCAAAACATAAGACAGAGCAACTATTCATCATTTCAACAAGGGACTAAAGCTAAACATTTCCATAACTCATATGTATAGGAATGGAATAAATCTCTTCTCTCTTCTTTTCTCTTCTTCCCCTCTTTTTTTATATCTCATCATTCTTATAAAATAAGAAAATAACTGAATGGAATGTGAGATACGAGTTACCTTTGCGGGAGTCCTCCCCAAGCTAGCTTCTTGACTTACCTTCAGTTAGGAATGTTGCTAGCCTGTGCACGCCATGATTTGATCTTTGATTAACATCTTACGCTTAGCGTGCCCCGGAGACTCCCCAAACTTGTCTTGTGATGAACTTGGAAGAACGGGACAACCATTCTTGGGGTCTCAAAGGTTTTATTTATTTTTTATTTATTTATTTATTATTATAAAATTATTATTATTATATTTTTTTTTGGTTCACCAAACAACTTCTGATCTCCATTGTCGTCTCTTGGACTTACCCTCTTAAAGTTGATAAATTCCTGCAGGGGGTTAGTCCATATGGTCGACCAAATTCTACACTAGCAGCTCTGATTCAATAATCAAACTCGACTCCATGTCTAATCTGATTAGGGTAGACTTTTTTTGACCCTAAGCACCATGCTCAATTCAAAAAGTGTATGGAAGTATGAGCACCATATGAATGATCACCACTCAACATGCTAGTATAGAAAAAGGAAGCATGAATTGATAACAAGATTCATCCAAAGGAGATAAAGGCATTGCAAGGCGAACAAAATGATTATAACTTTTTTTTGCAAGGTAATGAAAAGAGATGTGAGTGAAAAATCACATTACCTTGGTTTGGTCCTCCCCCAAGCTAGCTCAATGCCCATCCGATCGGGGTTGTACCCCGTGCTTTTGGCCTTTTCCTGCATGGTTAGTATATGGTAGATTTCGCGAGTGGACTTACCATCCTTCGCGATTACCAAATTTTGAAACATATGCGGGAAGGAGCAAAAAAGAGCAGCTTGTGTTGTTTTATTTTTTTTTTTTTTTCAAAATTTTTTTATTTGAGAATTTTATTATTAAGGGAGGACAGAAAAAAACTTCACCAAACTTTTTATACTCAAACAAGGCTAAAATAAAGATGCAATGCAGGTCTAGCCTTGACTTATCTCCATCATGAAATAATTCAAATGTTTATGATGTCATTTCTGGGTTCACTAATCAAATTTCAACACCATGTCAAAATTTGATTAAAGAAGGTCTTTTAACTCCAAGCACCATGCTTGATTTAAAAGACCAATGGATGTATCACACTCTAGAATGAAAATACATCCAAACCCAAGGCGTATTTCATAAACAAAGAAAGCATGGATTTTTATATGGGAGATAAGTATGAGTAAAAAGGATTGGTGATCGATTACCTTTTGCATACCGAGTGTGTGTGTGTACCAACCGCGCATGAAGGCAAGAATATTGAAACTCTCACGGTGGAAGCTTGATGATCCATCTCGGGCGGGCCACAAGGCTTAGGTGATACACACGTAGTGTATATGGACCATGGGCCTTAGTGGTCACAAAGGTGTAAAGGAGGATGTTCCTCCTTTCCTTTACCACTTTTTTTTCTCTTTTTTTTTATAGGACCTTTGCATACCTGAGTTTACATGACCGGGCGGCTTGAGGATAGAGTTCGAATTGCTGCGCGTCGGTGGCATGATGATCTTGGTTTGGTTATGACTTCTGGCGGGCGGAGGCGGGAGGCATACCAAACTCACTTTCGTGGGCGACAAGGCTTAGTCACACACAAAGAATGTGCATGATTCATAAGCCTTGGTGCTTGCGACAAAGGCCTTGGGAGAGAAATATCCCTTCCTCGCTTATATGGAAGCAATCTTTGGGTGGAGTCAGTGCCTTCATTGTTTATTTTGACCATGTTGGCCCAACTCTCCTCTCTCTCCTTTTTATTATATTTTTTTCTCTTTTTTTCAACAACCATTTTTTTAGGTTTTTTTTTTTTGATAACACTTCTCTTTTTTTCATATATATCTCTTTTTTTTTTTTCAACTCCCTTTTTTTTTTCTTTTCCTTTTATAGCAAGGGGAGGCTAATCTCTTATTAATCTCTCTTTTTTTTTTTCTTCATTTTTTTTTTTTCTCTTTTTTTATGATCCCCTTGTACGTGGAACTTGATATTATCACCGTCCTCCCTCTCACACTTGGACTTTCGTGAAAAAGTCGAGTGTGCAAGGTCGTGGTCTCCCTTTTGAGTCGCGTTCCTCCGCCCAAGAGCATCAAAGTTTTTCTTATTGATCGATGTAGCCCCCATGTTTTCAAGCGTCCACGTGCCCCTTTGTTCTTCTTAGTCTCCACCTAAAATGGTTAGCAACAAGAATACCCAAAGGTGCATACTAACTTGATAACATGTCCTCGCTTTTTATTTATAAGATTTTTTTAGATAAACCTAAGACGAACAATGGTCACTACACATGCATATTATAATGAACATGTCCTATTAGATCATTCCTTTAACCAACGCCTTCCCGGCAGAACGACGCGGAAATGCTTGTTGGCATTTCTTAACGTCATCACTAGAAATAGATATAAAACCTATCCCCGACAGCGGCGCCGAGAAATGCTTGTTGACATTTCTTAACGCAATCACCAAAAGGCAATCACGCTTAGAAATGTGCATTGTGGTATACTCAACGTTCTGACGAACAAGTCCGCAAGCACGTAAATACCGTTGTAGCATTTCTCCCTAAGTATTCAGGGGTATCGTTATTTATATTTTTCCCAAAGGAAGGCATGGTATAAAAGTCTCTAATTCGGACATGGTCAAGATAACACGAATGTATAATAGACCAATGTTCATAAAAAGGGTAAAAAGGATAGGTAGTAGGATAACTTGACACACACACTCAAGCCAATCTCAAGGATAAAGGTAAAAGAAAGAATAAAAGAATAAGTCTAGTGTGGAGCAGGGCATATCCTAGATAGTCATGTCAAGATAGCAAATGCACACATGTTTTTTCTTTGTTAGAGATTCTAAGTCAAGATAGCTAAGGTCTCTGTGACTTACTTCGAGCACCGGCGATCCTAAACTGGGATGGAGACCAGAATTGCAATCAACTGCGCCACACCCGAACGTGGGGATTACAAGGGACGGACAAAGCCGTCACAACGCAGCCTACCCCCCCTCAACCGTAGGGTGCGCCACAAAAGATAGATAACCCTTAGCCTAGACACCATGTCTACACTAGTGATTATTACTCTAGCGTGTTAACAAGGCTTACCTCCGTCCCCGGTCCTTCTACTAGAGCAATGCCCCGGCGGAACAACTATCAATCCAGAACCCAACATCAACCAAGTCTAACTTTAGATAGAACTCATCATATCAATCTAGCTCTTGGTCTAAACATGTATGCATGAAAGATTAAGCACAATGTTCTATATGACAAGATCATGATATAGAAACTATATACTAGTTCATCAATCAAGATTATATCAAAAGAACTTTTGCTCTAATTCAAGAACATGACTATATTGATAAAATGAGAGCAAGAACAAAATAGAACTCTTGATATTATTCATACCGAAGATACAAGATGCCCAAGCTCTCCAAGATAGCTCATTGCCTTTCTCCTTTATTCTACTACTACTAACCTACAAAGAAGAAGAAGAAGAAGGAAGAGGAAGAGTGGCTCTCTTGTGTGGTGTGTGTTGAGAGAGGAGGTGAGGGGGGCTACTTATACAAGTGGGAGAGGGGCCTAAGTGCTAAATTCCCCAAAACCGACCATCTCTCGGGCGAAAAAGGCCTCTACGATCGCGCGTTGAGGGCTTCTACATCGCGTTGAGGGCTTCTACGCAGCGCGCGTCGCCCATTAGGGTCTCTAAATGTCTAACTTTACGGACCAAAACCTTACCGAGGGTCTCAGAACACACTTTATCACGAGCGGTTTTCTGCGGGTTTGTGACCTCGTTTTTGCTCGACCGTAGTGAACGGTACCTATAGACAAGTTTTTCCTATGAAGCGGCGTGCTTTACGGTAACGTTACGAACCGCGCAGCATGAATAAAGCGATCATATCCCTTCCAAAGTTACCGACGCACGGGCCCAATGTGTGACCGTGGACGACTTCGCATGTACGGACCCTGTGTCAAAGGGCGTCAGAACGGGCCACATGTCGAGACGGTATGCGCACCACGCGCCTGTAATCGTTAGAATCTTACGAACACGCTGGCGATAAAAGTGTTTGTGACGCTTTCCTTAATCTGATATACACATTAAATGCAACCGCCCTGTTTTGTTCGTCACCCATACGAGGCGTCGCCACACGCGCACCGTCGGGTTTGTACTACTTACGAACACGCCTTCGCTTATCCGTCTTTGAACGTGGATTCGTTTACAAACACACGCTCTTATACCCGATCAACTTATGTTTACGACGCTTAGCACCTAAAATCGACTGTACATGTGCGGAGACTACGTGGCGCTTACAACGACCCATCGATTTGTAACTCTTGGAAAATTAAAGACGCGCACCTGCTACGGTGGTGTCGCAACGAGGTTGACGTTTGGGCGCTTAATTTTTGGGGGCGCGACGAAAAAATCTGCTAAAACAACCGACGCGCATCGGGGCGAGGCAGTGCTAACTATCAGGAGGCTTGAGACGCCTCTTAGATAGTTGGCGCGTCTGTGTCAATGATGACGTTACGATACACACTGTACGACTTAGAATCGTCGACACCACAGGCATTGATATAATTAATACGTGTATATAATACATATACATAGGTCCAAGCACAAACAAATGGTTGCGCCCGGCCGCATTAAAAATTCAAGTGTATCGATTTGTTCTTCACACGCACCCGGTTGTTCGAGGGCACGCCCGCAGTTGTTCACAACACAAATAACACGGTTCACGTGCATGTATCCACCTCGGTCGTGATGCGCGAAGGGAATAGAAGCAACTCACGGTTTCACGAATCAAAATAGTCGCCGTCGGGGTGGATGACATGTTCCATAAGAAACTTGGCGATCTTCTCTCTAATATCACCCAAATTGAACGGTTCACTGTTCAAGTCAAAATCCTAATACAAAGAAAAGGTAGCCATAAGTGTTTGTTGTACACATGGTCTTTATCGCCAAACAAAGATAGGCACAAGATGGAGCTGCACTTCGAGTTACCTCGTGACAATCCAAATGAGCTTGATTCATCGCAACCATCAAGTGGTGCGCCGTGTAGAACCCACATGTCTTGTTATCAGGTTGCGTCCAAAGACTTTGCAAACATATGAAACACAGTGGTTATTCGCTGAATGGAAACCCAAGTGGCAAGTGCACAACTTCAGGAGAAGCACAACAATTACTTTTGCATACTTGGCGTGAACCACAAACTTTTGCGTCCTTGTCCCCTTCGGATTGAAAACATGCTCAACAAGGCTACACATGAGTAAAATGTAAAAAGGTCACATTCTTTTCTATTTTTAGTAACATAATTAAGAAAAAAATGCATGGGTCAGATGTAGGTTAGGAAACACTCACTGTTGTATTAAAGTTTTCAATGGGAGCGTTTCTGTCTTTGCGCTGGGCGCAGAGTCAACGAAATAGACTTTCCTCCACTTGATAGCTATGACAACAGCAATCCAGTGTTGGCCTGGATTATGCGCAAACATGACAAAGTCCTTGTCATGATGCTTCCGTAGGCCAAATTCTAGATATGTATGGCCCCCCTTTGCTAGAGGCCCATCATCCTTCGACCCTTCAAAGGTCAATGGCTCGGGATCAAGAAAGCCAACCCGACAAAGACGAGGCCCTCGCTTCTCGGAGCAGGCATCTAGGAATAGAGAAGCATGCAAAGCAAATTTAGTAAGCAATAGATGAAAGAGGCATCCCGAATGAGTCCACAATAGAAGAAATTGTACTCACAGTGTCATGCAGCGAAGGATGGCCACATCCAATCCATCCAGTGTCATGAGGTCAAGCAGTCGTCGAAACCCACATTGATCTTAGCCTCTTAAATGCGTGTCACGCCAAAGGCCGCTTTCGGGCGTCGCGATGAACGCCACCATGTTTGGACCGGGTTGCTTGCATGCACCACCCATGAAGAAGCGAGCACAACAAGGCCCTACCGTACTAAGCTGTTCGCGCGTGAGCATTGGAGATCCATGCTTGTACTTAGGGTTGGCCAGTGCGTACCGAAGGGCACTCGAATTGCTTCTGGTCATAAGGGACGACCCCTTCTGGGAACGTATCTTTGTCACCGTTGGATGCTCTATGCCTCTTGCACGAAACATGCTTGTTTGGAGCATTCTTTTGTTTGCTTCCGCTTCTCGGCCCCATTGCACTCGAGAGAGGCACTCGGACATTCTTGTCATGCGAGCCACTCCCCGCGTTCTCGGCCCTTGCGGTCTGCGAGGCACTCTCATCATTCATGCCTTGAGAGCCGGTTTCGCATTGTTAGCCGATGCACTCTTCTGCAAGGCAATCGAGCGTCATTGGCATGAGTGCGGTCGCGCATTCCGATCCATTGCACCACGAGAGGCACTCGATCACCATTGGCATGCAAGCTAGTCATCTCATTCCCACCCATTGCACTCGAGTGCGAGAGGGACTCACGGTCATTCTTTGTCATCCCCATTTAATAACCTGTGCGTGCCATATGGTCCTTTAGACCGACTAATACCACTGGAGACGAGAAGGCAAAGGAGGTTTTGGTGCGAGAACAATTTGGTGCGAGAACAAGGCGGCTGTTGGGGTGTTACTGTCATAAGGTCTACGCTCCACTTTGGATCCTCTTAAAAATAGCACGGCCAAGAGTCTTAATTTTGCTTTGTCGGCGGATCGATAGTGTAGCATCAAAACCGGGATTTACATGTTCAATCGTTACAACGGTATGTCCCCCAAGTATTGGTTGACCCTCAAGTAGCTCGGGTGATTCGGTGTACCTTTCCCCTAGCTACCTCAACCCGATAACCTCCGGTCTTCGTTACAAGGGTACATCGTTACGGAATGGAAACCTCGGGTCAAAGCATCCGGTTGGCCATCCGGATTGGCTAAGCGCGGCTGCTCTTGATCCACTGCGGCGCTAGGGGTGTTGCCGGGCGGGGAACCTTGTGCTTGTGTGCTTGTGCTTTGCTTGTGCTTGTGCTTCTTGCAACGCCACCACCTGACCTTGGAGCTCATCAATCTAGCGAAAATCTCTTCTCTAACTGCTTGTGGCGCCGACTTCCTCTTTTACGTACATGTCGGTGCAATCCGGCCAATTCCTCCAACCACACGAACTAGACACCCCACGCACACGCCACATGCGTTGCAGGGGTGCCCAGAGGACCCCGTGAGCGGATCTCTTTCCCTTACACCAGTGACCTCAGAAGAAGCATGGGCTGCCTTTAAAATCTGCTCACCTAAAGCCTGAGCCTGCTTCATCGTTCCAAACAATTTGAGCCCTGTCACCTAACAATTCCGGTGGCTGCGTCCACGCAAAAAAAAAACGTAGCGGGTCCTTAGGATATTCGTCCCAAGGATTCTGGATTCCTTTGTCGACTAAGTCCCTGTCCTCCTTCGCCCACCTTTCAGACATTGCTTCATAACCTCCTGTCCCCAGGCAGTGGTTATACTGGTTCCTCTGCCTAAGCTCCTTGTATCTCTGACTTTTTGCCAGTGCCTCTTCGCTTCGATTCGCTTGAACAAAAGCTGTCCAATCCTCCTTGGGGATGTATGGGTGCTTCACTGTGGCATCCCTCCCCTTGTTGACGTAATTGCGCACTAGATCGCTTTTGTGGGTCCTAAAACTTTTTCCTACCACCTGCCACAGCCTTTTAAATGCTTTGTCCTTTGAGCTCAATGGACACTCCAACTCCAATGAATTCTGGACACACTCCTCAAATAATTCTTTCTTGACTTGAGGACTTAAGGAAGCAGGCCCGAACACTTGTGAGCAAGGGGACCCTTTGTCTAGCAATCAGACCAGCAAGTCTCCTCATTCTTAGCTTGCCCTCCTTAGTAGTGGGAAACCCGTCCGAAGTGAGCTCCGTCACAACTATCTTATTCTCTGGCCACTTTGTGATGGTCCTGACCCTCCCCTTTCGCACCGACCGGCCAGATGACTGCCCCTCTGCAGTACAAACTCCTGAATTCAGCCCTGTAGTAGCGTCATCTGTCTCATGCGCTGTCTCTTCATATGTATCTCTCTGACCATCCTCTAGAGAATTAGTTGTTTTATTTGCCGGATGATGTTGCACATGTGTCATCATCGGGGCGCCTATATCAAGCAGTTGTAGTTACCGAGAGAAGTCAACGGCTAGCACTCAAAAAGCTAACCATAAGCAAGGTTTGTATATCACATAGCCGCGACTTACCATTTTTGGCGTCGTCAACTGCCCGGCCACACGACAAAGCTTCACCGGCGATCTGAGGGGGGTAAGGACAGAGCGATCATTGTTCTATCTTGAACACGCGTATATTCATCTATAAAGAAAATAAGCGGCGAGAATTTGTTGCGGTTTCCTATGACAACAACACATGGATGACAACATTATAGTAGCGGTCGGTGTCAAGTTCGATATCTACAACTCGATATATCCATCGAGGATAAAATAATACAGTTCAATTACGTAATAGGCTTTGCTTTTTTTCCAACGCAACTGTAGTAGGCTTTTTATGAGGACTAAACAAACCAATGAGGCAGAGAACAAATAAAATGTAGTTCGGAATATAGGACTATAAACAAACTATAGTACAGTTCATTTAATAGGCACATTTTTGTAAGACAAGATAGTAGTAGTGCTCGACCAGGCGATCATTGTTCTTGAGCATGTATATTCACCTTTCCTCCCCACCCCACCAACCCCCCCCCAATCGGTGTCAAGTTCAGTTTCTACAACTCTATATATCCATCGAGGATACAATTCACCTTTCCTCACATATCTAAATATTTCTATTCGATATTGGTTCAGCTTGGAGTTTAAACATAAGATTAAATAATCTTTATGCCAATGAGTATGTACTACTGTTTCATACATTTAAGTTCTTCGTTACTAACTCTGTTTTCTAACCAAGCACAAAGTAATTACGCTCAATAGCTAATTGTGATCAGATTTCTTAGCGATTACAATTCTTCTTCGTTTTTTGAGATTACACAGTACAACAATTCAATCCTTTAACAATCCCTTTCCTACCCGCAGCAACGCGCGGAAAATTCCGCTAGTATTTATACAGTTCAATCCTGTAATAGGCAGTCTATGAGGACTACACAATCAACAGAGGTACAGATCACAAAAAAATGTAGTGTGAAAATAGAGGGATATAAACAAACTGTAGTTTAGTAACAGTTCATTTAATAGGCAGCTGTTTTGGTTGCAGTTTCCTATGACAAAACACACAGTAATAAACGACATTATAGTAGCGGTCGGTGTCAAGTTCAGTTTCTACAACTCTATATATCCATCTGAGGATACAATTATCACCTTTCCTCACTGGCGACTGAAAAATTCAGGCCGCTGTGTTGATGCCAGCTGTTGAATGGAATTCACTCAAGTAGCTTCGTCACCTGAACAGATTTGAAAATTTCAGTCACCTGGAAACTAGCAAGCCCCTAATATTTATACTGATTCAATCTGTAATAGGCGGTCTATGAGGACTACACAAATCCGAGGCACGAGATCACAAAAAAAATGTAGTTCGGGAATAGAGGGATATAAACAAACGTAGTTTAGTAACAGTTCATTTAGTAGGAACATTTTTGTAAGACAAGATAGCAACATTATAGTAGCGATTAGGTGTCAATTTCAGTATGTACAACTCAAAATATCCATGTGACGATAGAATTATACAGTTCAATTTTGCAATAGGCGGTCTATGAGGACTACACAAACCAAAGGCGGAGAACAAAAAAAATGTACTTCAGGAGAAGAGGGATACAAACAAACTGTAGTTTAGTAACAGTTCATTTAATAGGCACATTTTTATAAGACAAGATAGTAATAGTGCTCGGCAGGCGATCATTGTTCTTGAGCATGTATATCTACTACACCTATGTAGAGAACCCCCACTAAGGAGTTCTCTCGACTTGCAAGCATGCCACCATGATCATCCAATGGCGGCCCCACTGTTTGAACTAACTAAAATAATATTGTAACTCACAAACCAAAAAAACAAATTAAATTCTGATTATACCATTGAATTCCTTTTAATAAATCCTTCAAAACAAGATCTCATATGGATATATTTCGATAAAATTATAAGTGGGTCCCAATAATAGTAGTTGGTATATATAGAGCAAAGTAAAAATAAAAAATAAGAGACTGAAAAAAAGAAAAAAAAAAGAATATGAGGGTGATAGTAATATTTTAACTCATAGATTTCTCCTTCATACCAGCGACAGCAAACGCGAGAAGCTCTAGATTATACATATTCCCATTAGGATGGATTTGGTCACATCGTTCACAAACTAAATTGTTGATTGACTTTATATATCATTAGGAATGTCTCGTTCATATGTTTTCTCCATTGATCTCTAAATATACATTATCCAAAATAACTTTAGATTATCATCTATATATCATAACCTTAAAATCTTAGTGATTAACATCATAACCTATTTATATTCCACCTTCATACCCGCGGCAACACGCGGGAATCCTTCTAGTTCATCTATAAAGAAAATAAGCGGCGGAATTTGGTTGCGGTTTCCTATGACAAAACACACGGATAACGACATTATAGTAGCGGTCGGTGTCAAGTTCAGTTTCTACAACTCTATATATCCATCCATGAGGATACAATTATCACCTTTCCTCACTTTGGCGACAAAAAAATTCAGGCCGTTTGTGTTGATGCCACCGTTGGATGGAATTCACTCAAGTAGCCGTCACTGAGCAGTTCAAAATTTCAGTCACACGGAAACTAGCAAGCCCCTAATATTTATACAGTTCAATCCTGTAATAGGCGGTCTATGAGGACTACACAATCCAGAGGCACAGATCACAAAAAAATATAGTTCGGGAATAGAGGGATATAAACAAACTGTAGTTTAGTAACAGTTCATTTAGTAGGAACATTTTTGTAAGACAAGATAGCAACATTATAGTAGCGATTAGGTGTCAATTTTAGTATGTACAACTCAAAATATCCATGTGATGATAGAATTATACAGTTTCAATTTTGCAATAGGCGGTCTATGAGGACTACACAAACCAAAGGCGGAGAACAAAAAAAAATGTACTTCAGGAGAAGAGGGATACAAACAAACTGTAGTTTAGTAACAGTTCATTTAATAGGCACATTTTTATAAGACAAGATAGTAATAGTGCTCGACAGGCGCATCATTGTTCTTGAGCATGTATATCTACTACACCTATGTAGAGAACCCCACTAAGGAGTTCTCTCGACTTGCAAGCATGCCACCATGATCATCCAATGGCGGCCCCACTGTTTGAACTAACTAAAATAATATTGTAACTCACAAACCAAAAAAACAAATTAAATTCTGATTATACCATTGAATTCCTTTTAATAAATCCTTCAAAACAAGATCTCATATGGATATATTTTGATAAAATTATAAGTGGGTCCCAGTAATAGTAGTTGGTATATATAGAGCAAAGTAAAAAATAAAAAAATAAAGAAGAGACTAAAAAAAAAAAAAAAAAAAAGAATATGAGGGTGATAGTAATATTTTAACTCATAGATTTCTCCTTCATACCCGCGACACGCTGCGAAGCTCTAGATTATACATATTCCCATTAGGATGGATTTGGTCACATCGTTCACAAACTAAATTGTTGATTGACTTTATATATCATTAGGAATGTCTCGTTCATATGTTTTCTCCATTGATCTCTAAATATACATTATCCAAAATAACTTTAGATTATCATCTATATATCATAACCTTAAAATCTTAGTGATTAACATCATAACCTATTTATATTCCACCTTCATATACCGCGGCAACACGCGGGAATCCTTCTAGTTCATCTATAAAGAAAATAAGCAGCGGAATTTGGTTGCAGTTTCCTATGACAAAACACACAGATAACGACATTATAGTAGCAGTCAGGTGTCAAGTTCAGTTTCTACAACTCTATATATCCATCTGAGGATACAATTATCACCTTTCCTCACTGGCGACAGAAAAATTCAGGCCGCTGTGTTGATGCCAGCTGTTGGATGGAATTCACTCAAGTAGCTTCGTCACCTGAACAGATTCAAAATTTCAGTCACCTGGAAACTAGCAAGCCCCTAATATTTATACAGTTCAATCCTGTAATAGGCGGTCTATGAGGACTACACAATCCACAGAGGCACAGATCACAAAAAAATGTAGTTCGGGAATAGAGGGATATAAACAAACTGTAGTTTAGTAACAGTTCATTTAGTAGGAACATTTTTGTAAGACAAGATAGCAACATTATAGTAGCAGTTAGGTGTCAATTTCTGTATGTACAACTCAAAATATCCATGTGACGATTGAATTATACAGTTCAATTTTGCAATAGGCGGTTTATGAGGACTACACAAACCAAAGGCGGAGAACAAAAAAAATGTACTTCAGGAGAAGAGGGATACAAACAAACTGTAGTTTAGTAACAGTTCATTATAGTTATAGTAGCAGTCAGGTGTCAAGTTTAGTACCTACAACTCAAAATATCCATGTGAGGATAATTATACAGTTCAAATTTGTAATAGACAGTCTATGAGGGACTACACAATCCATAGAGGCACAGATTACCCAAAAAAAAAGTTCACGAATAGAGGAATATAAACAAACAGTAGTTTGGCAACAGTTCATTTAGGGCATGTTCGGTTGCAGTTTCCTATGAGAAAGGCGCAGAGGAAGTCTATGAGGACTACCCAATCCGCAGAGGCACAGATCACAAAAAAATGTAGTTCAGGAAAAGAGGCACAGATAAGATTGATGGGCTACATATCGAACCGTAGAATCGCCGGGTGGAGGAAGAAGCCGTCGGAGAAGGTGGTCGTGGGCGGAAGCGGCGTCGGCTTGAATGGCGCGGACGAGTCGGCTTGAATGGCGCGGACGAGTCGGCGGTGGCGGTGACGGCGGGCAGATGAGGCGGCCGGGAACCCTAGAATCGCCTGTGAGGAGGAGGACGAGGAATGAAATGAATCGCCTGTGAGGGGATGAAGAATGAAATGAATCGCCTGTGAGGGGGAGAGGCGGGGTTTTTCAATTTCGCGAAAGCTCGGCGCGAAAATTTCGCGAAAACGCAGAAATCCAGTTACAGACCCGTCCTGGAAAAGGGAGTCTCGATCGTCTGCCCAATCGATGACACTTCGCGGTCTACACTGACGTGTGTAGGATACACAAAGGATTCGCATTCATTGCAAAGGCTGTGGATATGACCAGCACGTGTCACGGAGACAGAAGTCCAGTTACTAATTTCGAAACACAGACGCGCCGCATTATATAACTTCTTTTTAATCTGATTTTTCTTTTTAATCTGTGGCCAAGACTTGTGACTAGTCTTTCTCCCTCATAGTAACTCCAAATGTGATGGTTTTTCTTACTAAAATTTTTTAAAATCATGGTGTGTCAAGCTATTGTATTCTTACTGCTTTTACTTTTGTTGAAACGCGCACCACTCATACTAGTACTACTCCTACTACTAAAAATCCGCATTTTACGCCCACTAATTTGATCGGCGTGAATGTTCATCTTCCTTTTCCCGGACCACCAAGGCGAGATCCCTCGCGGGAAAACCGTGCCGCTGCGCCTCGAGCCATGGAGAACCTTCCGCAGGAGGTGCTTGAGCACATAGCGCTCCGCGTCGCCATGTCCGCAGAGCATTCTATGGAGGGCCTCATGAATCTAAGGGCCACCTTTCCCCGGGCACGAGAGGCGTGCCGCCTCGCCATAGTGGGACGGAGCATCCCGCTGGACCTAGTCTTTGGACCGGCAGAGCTAACCGGGCGCCGCCGTACTACTCGCGCCCGGTTTCGCGCGAGTCTCATCACCGACCTCGCCAAGTTCGCAACACGGAGGCGTGTTTCAAAGCGAGCATGTCGCCATGTTCGTGGAAGGCCGCGGCACCGTCTCGCCGCCGCTCGACTTGCTGGAACAAGCCGCCAACTCGGGGCATGAACTCGCTTGGTATGTGCGCGCTCTTGCGCTCTGGCGAACGCCGCCGCCGCCGATGATGACCATGCCCGAGAGGTGTTGCGCGAGGTGGAGCGTGACACGGCGGCGACGATGGCTCCACTGGAGGACCGAGAACGTGCAATGCTCCGCGGACGAGCGCGGTGGCGATCTTGCACGACGACTGGTGGTGCCCCATGCGGTGAGGCCGCATCTTCCTCCTCTCGCCAAACCGGCGCCTCGCCGGGCGAACATCATCGGTCAGAGAAGGGCAGGAACGTGCGGCGCCATGAACCTGTGGGTGGAGGGAGCGTGGCAGCAGCACTCCCTGTACTGCAGCGAGGAGTGTAGGATCCGCGACGAGTGTAGGAGGTTGTTTGTGCAAGCACAAGCAGGGTGGTGGGCATGAGTAGCGAGTGGACTCGCATGAATCTATGTATATGTTGATGATGATGACAATGCACCCATGCATTGCATTATGTGATCTATCTTACTTTTTTGTGCGTGATGGATGATTATGTGGTAATTCGTGTTATATTCATTCATGTTTGCGATGACCGCCGCCCGCGACCATGCGACCATGGCCGCCGAGCACCCTCGTTGCTAGCTAGCTAGCCGCCTCCCGGCGAACTCTCTCCCTTCTTTCTTACCTTGCCACCTCGAGGCTCGTCGGCAGCGGTTATGCCTGTGCCATTGACGGCGCCTTGGAACGCTGCCGTGTCCGCCGGTTCACGCCGCCGCGTTCAATCGTTCTCCACGGCGGCAACCCCTCTCGGACCCGTCCCTGCATCGCCCGAGTCTTCAAAAGCGTCTACACCTGCGTTTACGATGCTTTCCATCCCGTCCATTTAACCTCGGCCAGTCCTCGTCGGCGGAGTGTCGCTCCCGCTCCGCCGTGCCGCCCGCCACCGTCGGCGTCAAACTTCGGTACCGCCCTAAACCCGCTCATCCGATAGCAAAGATAGGAACGCTTGGTTCTCTGGGGGATCACGGTGGTGGTCCTCCCGTCGCTAGAGGCCTCATCTCTCGGTGACATCCGGTGCACGCCGGGTGTGCCGCCATGTCGGAGACCTCCGGGGCTCAAGAACCCTAATTTTTCTTTTTCTTTTTTTATTATAATCTATGGTTACAACTTGTAACTGGTCTTTCTCCCCTCATCGTAACTCCAAATGTGATGATTTTTCTTTCTATGATTTTGTAAAATAATGATGTGTCAAACTCTTTATATTCTTCTTTGCTACTACTTTTGTCACGTTTGGTGGATAACATTTGAAATTTGAATTTCAAAAATTACAACTTCATAGAACATTTTTGGAGCATCTAATGATTTCAGCATAAGAAGTCATGAACATAAAAGTTGAAGAATAATTCTTAAAACTGCACATCTTTTATATTGGTTATTTCTTCATCCCCATAACATTATTCACAAGATTTACACATGTCTCGTAGAGTTGACAAACCTTGTAGAGATATTTCTAAGATTTGTGAACAATGTCACTAGCACTATGTCGGATGGGGAAACAACCAAAATAAGAATTGTAGATCTTGCTAAGTTATGAAACACTCTAATTTAAAACTTTTGATTTGTATTATCTTGTAAAGGAAAACTAGGTCTCAATTTCAAAAAAAAATGAAAATTGAAATTTAAATGTTTTTAGTGACCTCGGATAGACAAGAAACCACGAGATATAATGATTGCGGTTCTCAAATATCCATGAAACTTTGTAGTTTACAACTTTTTGATTTGAGATCATATGCATGATGTATAGCGCATGATGTAGCTCGATGATCTCGATTGAACAAGCTTAATTTGATTTTGATCATATGCATGGTGAAAGTTGAAAAGATCCAGCTGAGTATGCATGAAAACTGAGATATTTTATTAGTTATAACCCTACATTGTGTTATATTTTTTCAAATTTGTGATGTTTGGATGTTTGATTTCAGTTGAAATGATTAGGGAACAGAGTCTTTGGAAAAAATACAACTCTCGTATAGTAAGTTTTACATACCCGTCTTTGGGAAAACGTTTGGTGGTGTTAGGCTGGTCGGTCTTTGATTTGTTGTGAGAGAAAAAAAAATAATCTTTGGTCTTTGGTGGCGGCAGTCTGGATAGGTTCTGGACACTGTTCTGAGGAGAATTATCTGAAAAAAAGCCGCAGGGTTCCGACCTCCAACCTGGATGCGTGGCGTGGAGTACGGAGCATCGGGACTGGGCCCACGTCGGACAAGCAAAGGGAACAAGTATGCGCGCCGGGAGGCGGGGACCACCGGTGGTGGGCCCCATGATTTCAACTACCTACAAAATGTTATACTCCAAACCAAAAGCGAAATTAAATTTTGATTACACCATTGAATTTGAATAAATCCTTCAAAACAAGATCTCACATGGATATATTTAGATAAAATTATAAGTGGACCCCACTGATGGTAGTTGATATAGTAGAGTAGAGATATATCGGCACTCATATGTTCCTTTATTTACTTGGAACAATTGTGCAACTGCCCCTTTTCTGGAGTCTAATTGCTCGTTTGCCCCTATTTGGGGCATTTGCATAATGGAAAACCAAAAAAAGGGGGCAAGCGAGCAAAGTTTAAAAAAACAAGGGGCAAACGGGCAATTAGACTCCAGAATAGGGAACCTCTATACATCCTGGTGTGGTAAGATTCTCTCCTTTACAGCACTTTCTCCCGCACCCATCTCTTCTATATCTCTATACCAATAATTGCTAGGTCCACTTATAATTTTATCTAAATATATTCATGTGTGATCCTGTTTTGAAGGATTTATTGAAACAAATTTAATTTGGATTTTTGGTTTGTGAGTTATAACGTTTTTAAGTTTGGTTCATGGGACTAGGGACTAGAGATTAGTCCCTAGTCTCTCCCAAGAGTCTTTTGAAATTGGGACTAATTGGGACTAAAAATTAGTCCCTACTAGTCCTCATGTTTGGTAATTTAGGGACTTAAATGAGACTAAAAATTACAGGCAATACTTAAAATCGTGGAGCCCACTGCTGGCGCTCTCTCTCAACCTTTTCCCTCCTCACTCACGCATGCGCGCAGGGGACCAGCGCGGGCCCGCGCTCTGACATGAGTGCGGATAGATGTTGTGAGAGAAAAGCACTTTGTTGAACCAACCCGGCCGAACAAGGCTGGGGCCGGACGGCGTGGCGGCGCGTGGGCCCTATTCTAGAACGAGGTGCGTAGGATCTGCAGAGGATTCGCATGCAAGGGTGTGGTGTGGCGGAGCGGGCGGCCGAGGAGCTCGCGCTCGCGTCGCGGGCGCCCGTGGAGGAGGCGGCGTGTGACATTGTTCACAAGATTTACACTTTTTTTTTTTTTTCGGAGTTCACATTCACAAGATTTACACTATTTTTGTCCGTATTTGTCGAATCCGTTTTTAAATGCGTTAGTAGAAACAGGGGGTTTCCGTCCGTTTCGAGTAAGCCCGTTTCCACCCGAAATTGACCCGTATTTAATCCGTTTTTCAAGGCGTTTTTAATCTCCATAAGTTAGTAGTATGTCTAAAAATTTATATGTTCAAAAACATTATAATCACTGATTATGCACGTTAACATGCTAACACAAGGCGTACCACTGAATATTGGACTAATAACCGTATGTGTACATTATTTTATGACTTTGTCCATGTATACTCGAGAATATTTGATCGCGTTATTCTTTTCGGCTCGACTTCCGTATTGGTTCGTTTCCGTACTTTACGCATATTCGATTCTGTTTCCGTACCCGCATTTTCGAACTTCGATCCGCCCGTACAAATGAGGTTTTTCCGTCCGTTTTTCATCACGTAGGGCCAACACCGGTGTTGCGGGAGATCGAAGCGACCACCGAGCGAAGCGGCGAAGGCGCCGACTCGGCAGTTTCGTGTAATACGATATCGCGGGACCCGTTGGCAATTAAAAAATCATCAAAACCTGTTCTTCACTCGTCGAAGCATACGAAACCTCCGCCACACCATTTATAGAATAAAAACGAGTACAGTAGTATTCTCGTCCACTCGTTTCCAAATTTGTCTTTGTTTGGATTGGAAAAAAAAATATACTATAGTATAGTACAACACCCGATAAGTACTCACGTCTTTGTATGGAGTGCTAAGTTCTGAGACTTCGTCTTTGGGAAAAGGAGTGCAAAAGATCTGTAGGAATCTGATAGTACTAGGTTTGTAGGCGTCCGTCGCTCGTTCTCGTCTTCCCGGTCGATGCCTCGTCATTCGAGACGGGCATCCATCCGCGGTGCGGTGCGGTCGCGGATGCGAGCAACTGCGCCGCCACACCGCGTGGGCCCTATTCTACGAAGGATTCGCATGCAAGGGTGTGGATATGATCGGCCGCGTGTCACGGTTATAGAGGCGCTTCGCGTAGGTGTACACCTAGTCACGCGTCGCAAGAAAAGGCGCCGCCCTAATTTTTCGATCACGACGGGTCGTGTCGCCTTTGCTACGGGAGTGCACCGCCCCGCCCTGCCATGGTCCTTCCGCAAGGCCTTCCCACTCAAGAACTCTGATTTTTCTTTTTTAATCTGTGGCCAAAACTTGTGACTAGTCTTTCTCCCTCGTAGTAACTCCAAATGTGATGGTTTTTCTTTCTATTTTTTTTTAAAAAAATGCTTT
Organism: Hyparrhenia diplandra; assembly: GCA_015847255.1. Classification (NCBI taxonomy): domain Eukaryota; kingdom Viridiplantae; phylum Streptophyta; class Magnoliopsida; order Poales; family Poaceae; genus Hyparrhenia; species Hyparrhenia diplandra. The sequence goes on along the minus strand of JADLZK010012561.1, from coordinate 234,513 downwards.
ACCAGGATATTGTATTCTTACTGCTATTACTTTTGTCATGTTTTATTGGAAACATTTGAAATTTGAATTTCAAAAATTACCACCACTTCAGACAACATTTTTGGAGCATCTAATGATTTCAGCAGAAGAAGTCAAGCACATAAAAGTTGTATAACTTCTTAAGATGTACCCTCCGTTCGAAATTATAGTTCGTTTGACTTTTTTGACCCTAAGTTTGACCACTCGTCTTATTCAAAAATTTGCACAAAAAACAGTCAAATTTAAGTCATTCTTAAATACCATTTGTTAATAAAGCAAGCTATAACAAAATAAGAGATATTTTGCATAAATGTTTGAATAAGGCGAGTGGTCAAAGTTGGGGTTGAAAAAAGTCAAACAAACTACAATTTGGAACAGTTTAGTACACCTTTTATATATATTGGCCATTTCTTCATCCGACGATGTCGCGGTAACATTGTTCACATGATTTACACATTCTCATATATAGTTGATGAAACTAGGAGAGAGATTTCTAAGATTTGTGACCAATGTCACTAGCACTATGTCGGATGGGGAAACAACCAAAAAAATAAGAATTGTAGATCATGCTAAGTTATGAAACTCTCGGTTTCAAACTTTTTTGTTTTGACATTACTCCATCTTGTAAAGGAAAACTAGGTCTCAATTTAAAAAAAATGAAAAATTGAAATTTAAATGTTTTAATTGACCAAGGATGCACAAACCACCAATATAATTAACGATTGTCGTTCTCAAATATCCATGAAACTTTTCTAGTTTACGTACATCTTTTTGATTTGGGATTTGAGATCATCTTGTCATGGAAAACAAATGTACTAATAGTTTGAAAACATTTATCTTCTGGACTTCGCACTTGGATAGCGCGCGCGTCGCCCATTTCCTTCGCTCCACCTCGCCGCCGGCCGTCTCACTTTTAAAATCACCACGTCTCCCTACATCGGGCTCACTCGCACCTGCATTATTGCCGCTCACATCGGCGCCGGTTGCTCTTTTACGGCGTCGCCCGGTGACATCGGCGGGATGGAGGAGGGCCTTCAAGTGGAATCGCCCTTTGGACTTTGCTACTAAGAGCTTCCACAAAAAAAAAAAAAACATGTCGTGCCGCCAAGTCCACGGAGCCATTCCACTTCATGCCCCTCCGATACCCTCCGCGTTTAGCGCCGCGGCTGCCTCGATTCTAGTCTTTCTTTGGCAAGTCGGTGCGTTGTAGTCTACATCCACTCTATCGTGAACGCCGGGTGATTGGGTGGCTGCGATGTGCCGTCTGCCGACTCCGCGTCCAACCCACACGGACGTCGCCCGTCGGCACACCACGGGCTACCCGATCACCGGGTTCGAGGAGAGTGTAGCCCTCTCGAATGTTGAACGGCGGCGAGTGTAGATTCGCCCCCTCGCTTGAAGGTCTACTTGATTGTCTTGGCTTCGGTCATCTTTTAGCGATCACGCCGGCGTGCGCCGTCGGGTCGGGGCATGAAACCGCCAAATATGCTCTTACTCGGGGCACGTAACACCGTGCCGCGGACGTCGACGTGCCCGGTAGGTGTGTTGCGGGAGATCAAAGGCAACCACCGGGCGACGGGGGTGTGGGACGCGGAAGAACATCCATTGTACTTGTACACATTATGGAATTTTAGGTTTTGGGCGACTTGGCGGCGCATATGATCCGTGGCGTCACGACCCGCTCTATAGCCCAAATGGTGCCTCGCCATGACGGGCATCGGTGATGATGAAAACCGACATGCGTTTTATTAGTTGTGATAACCGTGTATCTTTGTTGTCAAAAAAACTTCATGTATAATCACGTAGTACATGTGTGCATGTGTGATTCTTTGCTTTCAATTTGATGGAAGCTGTTCGACGCGATCCGCGATCACGCATGCACGCGGAGGTCAAAAGCTGCCATGCCATGAGGCCCCTCGCCTTCGCCTTGCCGGCGGGGCGTGTGAGGAGCGGGAAAGCGTGACTCGGCGGTTTAGTGTGTGCATGAACAAGGGCTCGCGTCCGTCCGTCCTTCGTCCTCGGCCCGGCCCATCAATCGGTTGCCTCGCCCGATCGAGACCCGATCGATCTTGATGACGGGCGATGGCGATGGCGTGCGCCCCCGGTTTTTTAATCGGCGAGGTGTGTAGGATACGCAAAGGATACGCATGCAAAGGTGTGTGCATGTCTCATGGAAACAAAATTATAGACTCTAGTTTAATTTGGAAGCGTAAGTATTATTTCTATGAAAAAAATGCTTTGCGTCGGTAGTAAATGGCGCCGCCCTAAATTCGCTTGCTGCGGCGTTTCAAAAGGTCATGTCGTCCCTCGATCTCTCTACCCCCGGGACGCGCACCCGCATTTGATTTACGCTTACGCCCACCAATTCCGGCGGTTGCTAACAAAAACAACCGGCGGTCACATGAAGATGCATATTACGTTCAACATAAGGAAGACATAAACACACGTAGTACATTACAATATAATAAATATTACGTTCAACATAATGTAAACACAAGTAGTAGTATATACTACATTACAATATATACTATCAAATAAAGTTGAAGAACTAGCTAATGATATCAAATCGATTGCTCGGTGGCGCCCTGCCGCGCGTTTGCCGCGGGCGGCCGGCGCGTCGTCATCGATCTCACATCCTGGCGGCGGCGTACATCACCGTGCTCTCAAGGCCCCGCGTCGGAGGTCGAACTCATGCATGATGCGGCACCGCGCGCTGCGATCTGGGGCGACTTTGGGGTGACGGGCTCGGGCCCATACCTCTTGCATCCCTCCGGCCATGTACGCTGGGGCGTGGCTATCCTTGGCGGCGGCGTGACCCGTTCCCGTCGCGGTAAGGAAACCTTGGGCCGCGGGCGCGCAAATGTCCTCGAGGTCTGCTTGACCTTGGAGCGCGTGTCGAAGGCCCCTCCACCGGCCGTCGGGGGGAGGGGGCGGCGCCGCCGATGATTCCATGGAGCGGCACCAACGCGTCGGGGTCCGTGGGGTTCGGCGGTACTTTAGCATCGCCAAGAAGTAAGCCCGCGCCGGGGTCCCCGGCGTCCTTGGCTTGCTTGACGAGCTTCAGCCCCGAGCTAGGGATCCGCGGCTGGAGTCTTCCTTCCGCCCGACGACCAGCCCGCCGCCGTGTCCATCAACTTTTATTGCATCCCAACATCAAGCTAACTTATTAGTATATATCCTTATACAATTAAACTATCAAATTGGATCTTGAAATCCATCCTTTTGCGTAGCATATGGCCTCGGATGACCGGCCTCGAGGAAGCGCTTCTCAATTGCTCCACGGCTCGAGGACTTCCCAGCGTGGTCGCCGCCTACCGCGTAGATTACGAAAGGCGACGGGCGACACGAGCGGATCATGTCGTCGCGGTCGGTGAAGAGGATCCGCAACTTCCGGCCGAGACTTGGCGAATGTACAAGTAGAGCCATGGAGAAAGAAATCCGTCGGGCTCCTTGCGGTGCACGAAGATCTCGTCACCGGCCGGATCATCCGGCGGCATCAAAAGGAAGCAAGTCAGTCGCCGCCGCGCGTCGTCTTGCCTTGCCTTCTTGCGTGGCCTTTCCGCCATTCTTGGATCAATCGACTAGCTGGCCCTAGCCGGCTTCCACGCCCTCCCCCCCGTTCTTTTGCTTGTATTTAACATCTACGAAATCTCTGGGCGCCTCCTCCAAAAACGGCGGGGAGGTGTGCGTTCCAAAGCGAACCGGGGGCGGTTCGCCGGGGTAACCAACCCGGTCAACGAATTGGATTTTTTTATAATAAATAAGAAACGAAATACTACAAAAGGAAAAATAAAGTAAAAAAGAGTTGGTTCCCATCTCTACACCATGTGTTTACAAAAAATAACCGTCTCTACGGTCATGTTTTGGAAACAAATTGCAACACGTGCATCCCGCTCTACCGTACTCGTAAAAAAAGAAAGAGTGATGCGTCGGTGCAACACATCCCTCTCCACTCCAAACTCAAGTCGTGCTCGTGCTTATTCCCTCCGTTCCACAAAACATGCAACTATGGGTTTTAGTGTCCATAAAAACTACTCCTCCCTCTGTTCCAAAAAGCTTGCCACTATGGGAGGCGTGCGATCAAACTTTCTCGGCTTTGACTAGGTTTATAGAAAATACACCCTCCGTCCCACAAATAAAAGTTCGTTTTTGACCTCTACAATTCTTGTTTAATCATTCATCTTATTTTAAATATTTATCCAATTAATAAAATAAATAAATTATTATGAAAGCATCTCTAACGATAAAACAAGTCATAACAAAATAACAAAAAAATTTAAAACTTTTTTTTTGAATAAGACAGACGGTCAAACAAGGATTGTCGATCTACCTTAAGATGTCAAGTAAAAATGGACATTTTACGTGCAACATTTATATCTCCAAATAAATTTATTAAAAAACTAGACTTAAAGATCTTTTCGATGATACTAATTACTTAGTAAAATATTAATATATTTTAATATATAATTGCCGGCGGCTTTAAATACATTGACTTCTTGGGAAACGAGAATTGCATTTTTTTTTTTTGATGCGAAGGGAGTACTAAATACTACTCTATTGATCACATTCAGATTAATTTATTAAAAAAATACATCTCATAATCAATCTAATGATATTTATTTCATAACATAAATAATAACATTTGTTTGATCGGCCGATCTTATGCACTTTTTGGCGCTATTATTCAAGCTAGCTAAGCTCAAATAGTGTCATACCGCGCTATTGTGGCGCCGTTGACAAATTGATCGGCCCTAGCCCAATTGTTAGTGATTGAGTGATTTCGGTAACTTTATGGTTGTTTGCTTATGTACTTGACTTGATGCTTTTATGGTTGTTTGCTTTGAGGATAAGAACTTTATTATATGGTTATCGGTATCACTTATCAAATTATCACTTATCCAGTTATAATTATACACTTGTCTGATTTCCTATTTTTTGAAACAAATAGCGTGCTATAAGCGGCGCTATTGCGTGAAGCTACATCTTGGCCTTCGTTTGCAAATAGCGCTATATAGCGGCAATAGTGACGAGAAACAATTTTGCCGCTCAATTTCATAGCGCACAATCTAAAAAACGTGGGTTGTGATATACTTCATATAATACATGTGTTATATGTTTCCAAATTTGTGTGCATGTTTGATTGTTGCTTGAAATGATGAGTGAACAGAGGGACATGCAACTGAAATATGTCCAAGTTTTAGTTTAGATTCTAGATTTTTAAAATTTAGATTCGGATGGATTTCCAAAATCCGGACTCTAAATAAAATCAAATTTCCTATTGGGATCCTGGATTCTAGTAGCTGATTTCATCTTTTTTTTTTTACCCAGATTCCTTTTATGTCCTTCATTCTCTGCACTTCCTACAATATGGACGAGGGGCAAAATGGTAAAATGAAACTTCGAGAATCTCTTTGAAGCGACTCATGTTTCTACATTGGTTTTTTTCTCGAGGATTCTAGAATCCAAGGTGATTTGTTGTGAGAGAAAAATACTTTGGGCCGGGCCGGATGGTGCTGATTTGTTGTGAGAGAAAAGCACTTGTTGGTGGTGGCTGAACCAGCCCGGCCGAACAAAATTTATCCTTTGTCGCGAGCGATGGCGGGGCGTCTTGCCGTGTTGGCGGCGAGGTGTGTAGGAACTAGGATACGCATGCAAGGTGTGTGGATATGATCAAGCCGTCTCATGGAAAAAAAATACTAGTATACTAGTACTATATGGAAAGGCTGCGTCGGTAGTAAATGGCGCCGCCCTAAATTACTTCTTCTTTGCGCGTTTCACCGGTGAGGGTCCGTCCATCTCTCTGCGCCCACTCATACTAGTACTAGGAGTACTAAAACCCGCATTTTACGCCCACCAATTTTGATCGGCGTGAACTGTTCATCTTCCTTTTCCCCGGACCAAGAGCGTAGAAAACCGTGCCGCTGCGCCTCGAGCCATGGAGAACCTTCCGCGGGGAGTTGCTTGAGCACATTGCGCTCCAGCGTCGCCATGGCCCCTTGAGCATCCTATGGAGGGCCTCATGAATCTAAGGGCCACCTGTGCCGGGCACGAGAGGCGTGCCGCCTCGCCTTAGTGGGATGGAGCATCCCTGGACTGGTCTTTGGGCCCGGCGGACGGGCGGGGGCGCCGCACTACTACGGTTTCGCGCGAGTCTCATCACCGACCTCGCCAAGTTCGGCAACACGGGGCGTGTTTGAGCGGCATGTCTGCGTGTTCGTGGAAGGCCGCGGCACCGTCTCGCCGCCGCTCGACTTCTTTGGAACAAGCCGCCAACTCGGGGCATGAACTTCGCTCGGTATGTGCACGCTCTTGCGCTCTGAGCGGGAACGCCGCCGCCGCCGATGATGACCATGCCGAGAGGTGTTGCGGGAGGTGGAGCGCGACACGGCGGCGATGATGGCCCCTGGAAGACCGAAGAACTGTGCAATGCTCCGCGGACGGGCGTGGCGATCTTGCCGCGACGACACGGTGGTGCCCCATGCGGTGAGGCCGCATCTTCCTCCTCTCAAACCGGCGCCTCGCCGGGGACGGGCATCGATCTGAAGAGGCGAGGAACGTGCGGCGCCATCGGCCGGTGGGTGGAGGGGCGTGGCGGCGGCACTCCATCTGCGGCGAGGAGTGTAGGATCGCGGCGAGTGTAGGAGGTTGTTTGTGCAAGCGGGGGTGGGCATGAGAAGCGAGTGGACTCGCATGAATCTATGTATATGTTGATGATGGCGACAATGCACCCATGCATTGCATTATGTGATCTATCTTACTTTTGGTGCGTGATGGATGATTATGTGGTAATTAGTGTTATATTCATTCATGTTTTGCGATGACCGCCGCCCGCGACCATGCGACCATGGCGCCCGCGAGCACCTCGGCGTTGCTAGCTATGCACGTGCCGTTGGCGGCGCCTTGGAACGCCTTTGCCGTGTCGCCCGGTTCACGCCGCCCGCGTTCAATCGTTCTCCACGGCGGCAACCCCTCTCGGACCCGTCCCGCATCGCCCGAGTCTTCAAAAGCGTCTACACTGCGTTTACGATGCTTTCCATCCCGTCCATTTAACCTCGGCCGGTCCTCGTCGGCGGGTGTCGCTCCCCGCTCCGCCGTGCCCGCCGCCACCGTCGGCGTCAAACTTCGGTACCGCCTAAACCCGCTCATCCGATAGCAAAGATAGGAACGCTAGGTTCTCACGGGGATCACGGTGGTGGTCCTCCCGTCGCTAGAGGCCTCATCTCCGGTGACATCCGCGCCGCGCCGGTGTGCCGCCATGTCGGAGACCTCCGGGGCTCAAGAACCTAATTTTTCTTTTTCTTTTTTATTAATCTATGGTTACAACTTGTAACTTGTGCCTGGTCTTTCTCCCTCATCGTAACTCGGATGTGATGATTTTTCTTTCTACGATTTTGTAAAATAATGATGTGTCAACCTATTGTATTCTTCTTTGCTAATCCATTCCAAATTGTAGGTCGTTTTACTTTTTCAACCCTAACTTTGACCACTCGTCTTATTCAAAATTTTATGCAAAATATCACTTCTTTTGTTGTGGCATGCTTTATTATCAAATGTTCTTTAAGAATGACTTAAACTTGATTTGTTTTTGCACAAATTTTTTTGAATAAGGCGAGTGGTCAAACTTGAGGTAAAAAAGTCAAACGAACTATAATTTGAAATGGATTACTACTTTTGTCACGTTTGGTGGATATTATTTGAAAGTTGAATTTCAAATATTTGAAGAGTTAACATTTGAAATTTGAAGTACTAGTATGGAGATAAGTAAGATGCAAAACCATGGGGCCATGGGGCCATGGAGTACATTATTAACTTAGGGCGGGGTGCCCATGGGGGCCATATGGTGTCGAACACTCTTCTGCGTAGTAGTACTACTACTAGTACACATATTGTCTCTCTCTTTTTCTCTCTCGCAGTCTCTCGGCCTCTTCCTTCTCCCATACTCCAACTATACTAGTAGTAGTACTACTACTCTTCTCCCCTCTTACGCTCACTTCCAAACTCTTAGAGAACCAAACAAGAGTAGAGAGCGGTCCGACCAGGTGTGTGCCTCGCCTTAAGCCTTCGTCTCCATCCGGTGCACCTCTTTTATCACATCCATTTAGCTAGATTTGGTTTTCACGTGGTTCTAGAAACAACAAATACTGAAGTTTTTGTTCGGTGGTTGCGGATCTTGGGTCCGTCGCGGGGGCCTCCTCGGTGGCGGCTATGGCGAGGTCGCGCCATCGTCTTGACTTCGACCGGGGATCCCGACCGGCGTGGGGCGGCGCGGTGAAACGAGGCGTTTATCGCGGCGTTCGGCGCTCGAGATCTCTGGGTTCTTACAGCGGAGGAGGCGAAAAAAGATGTTGCAAGAGAAGCACATCTTCTTGGGTAAGCACCGAAATCTAGATTGTAAAGTGCATTATCCTTCCTTTTTTTTTTTTTGAAGGTTTTTTGAATGGCTCTAAAAAGGTTTTGTTTTGTCCTGCATATCTGTGTGACTCGTGCTATCTATAAGCTTGTACAACATTGCTCAATAATTTTGTTGTCTTATACCTTTTCGATTCATCCTAGGACACCTAGGTACAAACACAAAGACCTACGCGGGGAGATTATAAAATGATGGGGAGGAGGCGAAGAAAATGTCCACATCTTCTTTGGTAAACGCCTCATCGGCTCATCTGGTTGAGCTTGGCAACCAACGTGGCGTGTTCATTCATGAGCTTGGCAACCACGGCGGTGTGTGCGCTCCTTGGTTGGCGTACCGGCTCCCTTGCTTGGAGCTCATTCTCCACCTCTAGCTTGGCCATCTTCATCCGATTACAACGGGGTGAGTTATCTTAAATTTTTTTAAACAACTAAACAATCGATATGAGCCAAGACAAAAACGTAGACAAAAAAACGGATCGATGAAGAAGAATTTGTATTTCCACATCGTGCGGGGCATCTTGCGGGTGAAGAGGCGGCGGCGGCCACTTTTCCCGAATCCAGCCGAGGCGTATCGGACGGGCTTGAAGTGAATCCACCCCCCCGGCTTGCCTTTCGGTCTGCGGATGTGAAACAAAGCAATATCGAAATGTTGTACGATATTGAAGGTATGCAAGACGTTGATATCTACTCAATGGTGCACTTCTTCATGCATGTAAACAACTATGTACTGATCTGAAATTTGTCCTTTGTGTTAGCTTGTGACCATATGTATTGCTAATGGGCAGTCATTAAGAAGTATTGCATCTAAGAATATTCCAAGGCCATATTTTTACGAGCCATACCATACAAAGAGATTGCTTTTCGGTTTTTTCTTTTTTATTCTATCTTCACTGACTTAGTTATCTAGGATTAAATGTGGCAAGTATTGAAACAATTGCATATTACTGGGGTATTGGCATTTAGGATCTTGATAAGAAGTTGGTCCTATGAAAAATGCCGGCTAAGTGGATGTTTAATTCAACATTTAGGCGGGCTTTCATTTTTCATATGTATGCCCTTTGTTCATTAGCATTTTTGCTTTGTATTTTTACTGTTTATAGCGAAGAAATCTAATGTCCAATTCATGAATTGGTGTCAACTCTTTTGTAGGTTTTCATGTGAGTATTAAGAACAATTCATGAATTGGCATCGACTTTCTGAGAACACTCCCATTTCAATTTAAGGTTGGTTGCAACAAGGTAATAACTTTGAACATTGTCACTTTCGTGGTTGGACTTGTAGTTACCTATGAATTAACCTAACATAGCATTGCAAAATATGACAAATTTTAGTTGCCTAATATAGCACGGCAAAATATATGACCAGTTACGCTATTCTTATATAGCTTTGGGTCTGATTTTTTACGTGTAGTTACCTAATGCTTAAATCTCGGCTCTTTGAAGGGGATTCAAGGGGGTGCTACATCTATGGTGTGGAGGAGGCGTGCTAGGCCTACATTTGTGTACTGCCGGTATGGTTCCTCTACGATGGCGGTTCTACATATAAGCTGAAGCTTTTAGTTATTAGATTGCATTTCTGTTATGCATTTCTGGTTTTAGTTGAGTTATTTTTCGGTTGCTTTTCGGTTAGGTATTGTAAATTGGGTTCAAGTTAGTTTTTGTTTGTTGCGGTGGGGAATAGTTACATTGGATGGATTTGGTTATGTTTATGCCAATTAGTTTTATTACGACCTCTTGGTAAATTTACCACTAAGCTTATGAAAATGGCTTAATTTCAGAGTTGCAAACGGTGACAAAATTATAGTCCTTTCACATGGGCGGTTTTGGCTTTTGCTTGCTGATTTTTTTTTTGTTGGGCGGTAAGTATTAGCAAGGCGGGTTAGCAATAGCGACAAGGAGGTGTTTGGACCGATCTAGCAAAAAGCAATTCGTCATCTGCATTGTTTATTGAGATGGAATAGTAGCAAGGTAGGTTAACTATAGCGACAAGAAGTGGGTTTAATAGCACAATGACTATTATAAGTTTATTTTGCTATACTTCATACATAATGATTTACATACATGGAAATTTGTCGAAGCCGACAATATTCGGTGTTGCATAGATAAACTATGTCTTTGATGCTACTGCGAGACACTAGGTCCTCAATTTTAAGACATCTGTTTTACTCGTGTGGCTTTCCTTTACGGACAATTTGTGAGCATTAGATTCACGACAACGGGCAAAAAGCCATATGGTTGAACCTCTTTGCCCGGTGTATATTTGCGAGAATTAGCTTTTCACATATATATATAGTATCCATGCGTTAGTTACATGTCTTCTCTAGAGGTAGTCAAACCATTTTTATTCCATTTATTTCCAAGCGAATCGATAATTTTGGTGAGCCGATCCATTTGCTTGTGTTTGTGTTGTGCGCATTCTGGGTTGCAAAAATAGAATCTTGTGTTTCCGCGGCGCACGGGACACAAATAGCTATATTTAATTCTATTGTTGCATACATGCCTTTCTTGTTTTACATCGACCCGGTGATGCATCATGCATGTTAAGATGAAAATTATTTACATACTAATTCGAGAATTGTAATGTGCTATGACAGCCTACATTCTCTACCATTTATAACATACTTTTAATTTGGTTCTATGCGGGTAGATCCGTTGCTTGGTACTTGAGAAAAATGGCTCTGGTGCAATGCGGTATGGTAAAGAGATAGCTAAAAAATCCTGGAAGTGTTTAGTCTCCATTTGTGAACTTGCGCGGTCGGGTTATGTGGGTGTGGGATGCTTCATGGTCTACTTTTTGTATGCACAGAAAAAAATTGGGCCCTAGATTTGTTTTTCAAGGACTTGATTACGTACTGCCTAGCGACACTTGCTTCATCTTCACGACTACTACCTAACACGCTCCCTAAACGAAAGATTACTGTTTTTGCATCGAGTTGTCATGTGAGGGATGCCCCATGAATATGAACAATGGTATATTGTTTGCTTACTTGAGATCAATGTATCCTGTAATGTATTATATTTTGTATCAAGTTGGTCGTATCCATCCCGGCATTACCAATTGGAGTTGCAATGATTTCATGCCCGCATGACTTTATCAACTGTTGTGGTTAAGCTAGATTTAGGTTATGCAAGAACAAAATGTTGTATCATCATGCGCCGCGGGGTGTGCCCTAAACACTGTTGTGTTGAGGTGAAACGACTTAGCCCTTACGTATGATAGTTGTGTTACGGCGTTTGGGACCTTAGCGATCACGGTTTGTATTTTTTATGTATGCATAATATCAATGCTTTTGGTGGCACCCGGCTCTATCACAAACCCGGTAAGTTCATGTTATGCAAGAACAAGAACTACTATGACTATCTCGAGACTCTCGGTGCCATTACACACCTGTCGGTCCATTGTTTCCCGCAGGCGCGCAGCGCGCGCCCCTAGCACTAGTATATATATATATATATATATATATCGTATATATCGCCTATACTTTTTGTCGACTCCTTCACTCCGCCTCTCCACTCTGCTCTGCACAGGAGCCTTCCCCGCGTCGTGCGCCGCCGCCCGCGCTCCTAGCCTCTTCCCGCCACGCGCGCCGCCACCTCCATTCCTCCTCGCCCTCTCCCCTCCCCCGCCGCCGTCGAAGATGAATGCGGGGGAGGTTCGCCCCCGGTTCCTCGTCCCGGTGGAAACGGTGGTGAGGACCGCCAAAAGGTTCAACAAGGGCGTCCCGGCCGCCTCCACGGGGTACAAGAAGCAAGGCATCCCGGCCGCCTCCACGGGGTACAAGAAGCAAGGCATCCGGGCCGCCTCGTTGGGGAGGCAGACTGGAATCGCCTCGCTCACTAGTAACTTGGAAACCCTAGCGACGGTGACGCAGAAGGAGTATCGTCGGGAGCTTAAGCGATGGAGGAAAGAGGACATGCCCAGATTCCTGCCTTCAACGACGTCGTCGTCCAGTCCTCCTTCCTTGCCCTCGGAAGCGGCGTCGTTGAGTCCTGCTTCCTCGCGCTCGGAAGGCGTCGTCTAGGCGGCCTCCGGCCGAGGGCGTCGTCTAAGCGAAGTCCTCCGGCCGTCGAGGCAAGCGGGGGCGGGAGGCGGAGGCGGGGCGAAGGAGAAGTCCTCGGCGGCGGCGTCGAGGCAAGGAGCCGGGAAGGCTGGAGCGGCGGCGAAGGAGATGGAAGCAAGATCGTCGTTGGCGCAGGTACTAATGCCACATGATTCTAGATTTTTACAATCCTGACCATCAGATTCTAGAATCTAGGGTATGTTTGGAAGCTACACAGATTTTTTTCTCAAGGATTTTAGAATCCTCTTGGATCCAAACAGGGCCTTAATTAGTATACCAGTAGCTTCATTATACTACTAGTTTCGGTTTCAATAGCGGCGAAATTGAGAAAACCCATTTTGGCTTGGCCAAGGCCAAGCTGTTTTGGCATACTTCCGAGAATGGTAGTTACGGCGGCGGTTTTTTTGCCGGTTTTGGCATAGTTCACTTACATGCATGCTTTGTTTAAATTGAGAAAACCAATTTTGGCCAAATTTTTTTGGCATAGATCTGTGAATATAATGGTAGTTCTCGGCCACCGTTTTTGGCATAGTTCACTTTGCATGCATGCATGCTTTATTTCACTACATCGGTTTCTCAATGACCAAATATATGAGCGATGCTTGTGATTTGACGATGTGACTTGTTTTTTTTTTGTCGAACGATCTCATCTGGATCCCTCATATATATGTTCATGCGAGAAGCTCCTTGAAGTTGTTTGGGCTGTTGAGGATCTCATCAAGAGGAAGGCCGAGAGCGAAGATGAGAGGCTCATGATGCATAGGCTCGCTTGCCCGGTTTGTTGAGGCTGGTGTTGAGTACTGAAGCGGGGTGGCATGCCTACGATGCCGACAACACACTAAATAATGTGATTGATGTTATCTTTGTCTTGACTTACTTTTGGTGATCATGTACTAGCTAGGGTAGTACTAAAACAATGTGATGATGCAAACTCGATGGCCCGGGTTGTTCGGTTTGAGAAAATATATGATGACTAGAAGCTTGTGCGTACAACTTGTTAACCACACATACATATGCCCGCATATGTAGGCAACTAATAAAAACTGGTTGCACAATGCGATTTTTTTTTTTTTTTGAAGGAAATGTATTTATCTCAACGCATTACACCGGCCCATTTACAAACGGGATCCACAAGAAAAGAAAAATTACGAGAGAAGTAGAAAGCTCTGTTCATCTTCCTCGCGACCTTGAGAGATCCGTTTCGTTACCGCCGCCGGCCGCTTTCCAATGCGTCGTCGGGCACGAGCCAAACTCCACCGTGTGGAGGCCGCGAGAGGAGGGCTTACTTCTAGGCGACAAACGCCTCCCGAGCGCATCGGCCAACTCTCGTACCCACGACGCATCCACACCAAAACCACGTCTCGAACTTCGAAAAAACGGATGCACCATTGCATCAATCCGTCATTTGAACTTCCACAACGATTAATGGATTGTTCACAAGTTCCAACGGACGCAACTCAACCGACGAAACCATTCGCGGCGGCAAGCTATGCCGTTGGAGACCCCATCTACTTAAGAAGCGCCTTTGTTTCTTCCCTCGGCAAAAAAACACGAGAGAAATGGAGTCATCTCCGCGAAGAATCGGCGGCACCATGCCCGAGAGACGCGCGCTTGCCGCCGAGATGTGGTCGTCGCCGGGCGACGGATACCCAGTTTTATCGACCACGGCAGTCCGCGTCGCGATGCCACGGTCGTGGAGGACTTCATCAACGAAATCCGAGGTAACCGTGTCCAAAGTCCAAACGGTGCGGGTATGCTCGTTGGCCTCGACTTCGGAGTGGAGGATTCTTCCTCCCAACGAGTTTGGCAAAAAAGCGATTCGAGGATCGCGGCTTTATTCTGTTGTGTGTTGGCCATCGATGCCTTGTATATCAAGTGCACCAGGTGGGGGGGCGGTTACCCCAGGTTTTGAACCACTTTCTTCAAGATGAGGGCCATGTGTTCCTTTGGGGCGGCCATAGGCAGGGCGTGGAACGCCTTGAAGTTGGCTAGCGGGGTCCGCCTCTCCAATCCACGCGACTTACAACTTATTGTGCACGCTCTTGATGTTAACGAGTACAAGAATCTGGCGGAACCGAGTGTCTCCCCTCATTTGGATACTCTAGCGTCGGCGGTTATACTGATTCCTCGTCGGAAAGAAGAAGAAGAAGAAGCGGCGAGAAGAAGGGCGACTTCATCGATCACCACCGATGGGGGGACTTTTCGGTTGTTAGCGAATCGGATTAACTACGCCCGGCATAGATGCCTTCTGTCCTTTGAGATTGCTAATCGGGGTTCGGATCAAGCATGGTTATGACTTCCTTCACGAATGCTAATGTACCATAAATCGTAAATAATCATGTCTTGTAAAAAAAGAACATTCGGCTTTGGGTAATGTATTATATAGAACTTTTTGTCTTTATCCAATGTCTATAGGTGAGATACTCTAGTTACCGACACATACCACTACCAATCGTCGCACTCATACAAGCGTCGGGGATCGGGCGGGCATACGGTCAATCGTGCATAACAATCCGTATATGTACGGACACACATGTTGCTATAAACCGTCTCGACAAGCGTCGCGATCATAATGGGCGTGATAGTTCTGGCGCTGTACACGCCAAGCGTCTCGTATATTGACACGCGTGTGCGCAATATTTCCGAGCGTTACGGACACACAGTCGGTCGCACGTCTCTACACTATCACGCGTCGTAAAACGGTTCGTGTATCCGCAGAACACACAGTGATACAAATCGTCTCTAACAAAACACGCGGCCCCATATCGCGTGCGCGAGTTCTGAACACGTGCACCGCCACGCGCGTCTGTTTACCGGTCAATATGCGCAATAGTTTCAAGCGGTATAGGCGGCTGTTTGACTAAACGGCGTCTGTAATTCGCGTAGCGTCGTCGATAGCGGTGCGGATATGCGGGGGCGCCTTACGGTAAAACACGCGTCTGAATCTAAACGCGCGACTTTAATACATGTGACCGTTACAGGACCCTTCGCACATTCCAAGCGTGCGTGAAGAGACGCGTGTCAGTAACACTCGCAATCTATGCACGGGTGGCACCAAAAGAGTGTCTGTATACAAACACGCGTGCGAATTAGTGTTCGTATCCACGCACGGCGACCGGCTCCAAGAATGCGTGCGTGCCTAAACGCGTGTCTAAGATATGGTGAATCTTGCGCACACTTGGTTTGAAAAAGGCGTCTCACATACCGCGCGTCAGTATCCGAGAACGAAAAGCGTGCACGAACGGAAAAATGCGAGGCCGTCGGTTAGATGCGCATCTATAATTACCCTTATTTCGAGACGTTTTTTTGGCGGGGTGGGACCAGCCCGACACCTATTATCGACGCTCGCCCAAACCGCGCGTCGATAATATGACGTCTGAGCGCCGCGTTATAGCGGCGTCTCTGGGCGCCGGGCGGTTATTAGCCTTTTTACATAGTGGTATTAGGTTGTCCATTTTTAAACAAATCGACACATGTAACCAAATTGTTAGAATTAGGTTTTTAAGCCAACAACATCTAAAAAAGGCTTTTCCTCGGTAAGGTTATTGAAAAATTATTTTTGAGGGAAATTGCTTAAGGCTATTTCCCTTAGAAAAATTTTAAGGCCTCGTTGGAAAATCCCGGGAGTTTACCTCGGGAGGCCTCTTGACCCCAACAAATGTGTGCCAAAGAGAACGAGAGTGTGGTCACGAGGGACCGGTGTGTGGGTTAGGGAAGTCTCGGGGCGTCACTCCCCGACCATGGGTGGGCGGGTGTCACTCTCCGGTCTCCATGTTACTTTTTTTGTCCATGCTACTAGTTGGACGGGGCTGGGTTAGGGAAGCGCCCGGAGACCAAGCATAACTTAATACATAACAAGGATGTGACGAGACTTGAAACTCGTGGTGTCCCTTCCCTAGCCGCCAAAGGAGGCCTAAAGTATTTTTAGGGGAGGAGGGTGTCCGCAGTCCGGACGGACTCCGGCGATGCGGCGGGCGCGGGCGGGCGCCGTGGTGCATTAGGGCGCGTGTCGCGTCTTTGCGGCCGGGCGCGTAGCGCAATGATGGCGGCGGCGGCGCGACGGCGGGCGAGGCTAGGGCTAGAGAGTCAAGGTCGGAGCTGAAGGGTGTTACCCCTTTAATTATTTTCTCGATTGATTAAAACTGGTTATAAGTCCCCTTGTATTTATAGTCCCGGGAAGACTTGCATCTAAAGAAATCCCTAATTCTATTTCCTATTTTATTTGTATATTATTCCCTAAATATCTATTACATAATGACGAAGAAATTGAGGACGGCAGTGGCGGAGGCTGGGCTGAGGGCGCGTGCAAGTTGCCCTTTGGGCATTCGCTAGGGCACCCTTTTGGGTTGCGACATGTCCTCCCCCTTTTCCCAAGCAGTGCGTCCTCATGTTGTGGTTGTTCGGATGTCGGCATTAACGGGAAGGTTGAAACAACATGTCCTGGTAGATTGTGCCATCATCCACTTGAGTGTTCCAAAGCCTCTGCATTCGAGGTTGTCGAGGTAGGAGACATCTGTCACATTCTCCTTGTCATCATACTTGCCGTAGTTATTGGAGTGGTCGTCGAGGAAGAAGATCGACACCAATGGCAAGAAGCTATGCCTTAGCTCCTCCATCAGAATGAGGCTTGCCGGGAAGCCTTGCGTCAAAGACGACGACGTCGGTAGGTGGACGACAACTGCCTTGAGCAGCGTCCCAAACAGTGCTCCCGCCTAGAGCTCGATGTTACAGGCGATGTTGTGGAGCCCTTGGTCGTTCGACATAGTGAGGCGAACCTTGAAGAGAGTCGTCGGAGTAGGGAAAAGGTTGACGAGGTAGAGGATCGGTGTGGGTGCCATGTACCTCATGTCGTCATCGGTGGGGCTTGCAAGTCAGGACTCATTGAAGACCTCATAGGAGACGGGGCATCGAATTGTGGGGCGAGGTGGATCGCCATGGTTAATCTTGCGGGCGCCTCGGTTACTCCCACACCCCAAAAAGCTTATTGCTTGACACCACACCCCAAAGCTTATTACATCCATCCCGGGCATGGGGTTGTTGGTGAACTTGACACCCACTGAAAGGCATAGTTGTCCGATGGGGGGGTGGCTCGATGGCTTCCTCCCTGAGGGTTGGATTATTCGAGGCTCACTCACACTCCGCACGCCGGCTAGTTCACCCCCAACGGGTCGTGGAGGATGTCCTCATCATTCCCACCCCTTAACAAGGGCCCGGATACCAAATGATACATGGGGGTTGGCCGAGGCCCAATAACTTAAGGTTGCCCGCCCCCCAACAGTTCTTAGGCACACCCACTAGGGGAAAGGCCCAATCTCCCTAAAAGACTAGTCTGATAGGGGAAGGGTGGCTCTCCCTTTTAAGGTGGCTTCCTCTGCGGAAGATCGGGCCATATCTCATCGGTTGGTATCAAAGCTCTAGGTTTAACGCGAGGTATAATCTCGTTTGCCTTAGATTCATATTTGTTTCATTACCTACAGTCCACAAAAAGCCAAAAATATTTCAACTTCCGCTGTCCTATAACCCTTTGTGCCATTGCAATTTTTTTATTTCAGTTTGCTTTATTGAATGGTCGTCCCTTGTGCGTCATTGTGTTGGTCGTGTTTTTAGTCTTGTCCTAAGTGGTCTAGTGTCTAGTCTTGTTCTAGATCCTTTATTGCATGCAGGGTGTCGATGCTCATGAATAATTTCCTCTTTATCTCTCGATCGTGCTATTTATTTTCCCCATCTATTAGTTGTTTGCATGTCCAAAAATAAACTACCACATCACTTGCATTCCGTGGAATAGTTCCTATGAATTCTAGCGGTTCACTTTGTTACCACATCCAATCCATTGTTTCCTTTCCGTTTTTTTTGTTGAGCCATCTATAGTTTCTCCCACATCAAGTTTGCTGGTTGTTATTTATAGGAACAATACAAAGATAGCACGTGAGAACCTTTTGCATGGCATTGCATGGCAAATAACTCAGATCCATAGTTACCCTTTTGGTTTGCCAGCCGCATTCGTTCGTTGTGCTTGCCCGGTGTATCCTGTATATCTATTGTGGCATCAACACTTTTTGTAGCCTATCTGAAAAAGAAATACAAAAGTAAAAGGCAAGAAGTGCATAAAAGAAAAAAAGGCACATTGACAAAAAAAAAAAAGGTAAAAAGGCGTAGAGGTGCAAAAAAATAAAAAAGGAAAAGCCACACCAAAAAAAAATTTAGAAGTGCTTGCATCATTTATATCCCTTTGAGTTATATTGTTTCTTGCTTGGCCTAGATCTAGGACGAGTCTAGACCGCGACATAGACAAGCTTGGGACTACTTTTCAATCTTGCAATTTCTGAATTAAATTATTGCTATTCCTTGCTACTATATTTTGCCTTCCCATAGCTCCACATATACTTGATCGGCCACAGGTTCCTCTCAACTTTTACACCACAAACCCGCCCGATTGGATTGTACCACCTATTTGGCTTTGGTAAGAATGCTTGCAAGACAGTGGTAAGACGTTTCGATATTGCATTCCACTACCACCACCACTTTTTGCCATCTCTCAAGTAGTTGTTAGGGATAATACTTTTATGTTGTCTTTTGTTGTCTTCTAACAATGACAGGTTCATATCCACCGACTTATGATGGTGTGGGTGCTTGATGAGTACTTCGAGTGGGAAATTGCTATAGATAACATATTTGCTACTCGCTTTATGTGTCCAAGGAGGAAGGTAAAAATGCAAATAGTGTTTTACGACATTATGCTTTATCTTGGTGGGATTCTTTAAATCCTTGGACAAACCTCAAACTTGGAATGATATGAAACTTCTTATGCGTGAAACCTTTATTAATCCACCTCCTATCTTGAATTCATATGATGAGGTGAATAATTTAGAGGATCAGTCCATTATTGTATCTCTTGCTCCACCTAACCTTTTGCGTGATTCTGAACAAAAGCAAGATGGCAAGGACATTGTGGAAGAAAATAAGGAGATCATAGCCTCATGTGACAATTCAAAACCAACACCTATTTTTCTTGTTGAACATGAGAGCAAAGGTAATTCCCACGATGTTAAATTCACGTAAGGTGAGAGTTCTCTTGATGTGCTTGAATGTTTCTACCAATCATGCTATGATCGAGCAAACATTAGTGGAACCATCTCTTGATTTACCTTTGTCACAAGATGATATGGTTGATGTTCCTTGTGATAAATATAACTTGCATGATGATATTTATACTATACCAATGCAACCATTAATGAATGATGATGATATATGTGTGTCGAAAACCGAACACATGCGCTAAAAAATAGACATATTATTCATAATGCTAATGATGTTGATGAGTTGAAATTGTTGTCATCTTTAAATACTTTGGGTTACATTGAATTTAATGTTTTGTGTAATCTTAATTCTTTAGACGAGAAACTATATGCATATGCTGATTTGCCATGGTTCTCTAGACATACATATCATGTTTTTGGAAAATATAACAACAAAGGACAATATTTGATACATCGAGTTTACATTTGTACAAATCTGAATTCTCCTTTTTGTTGCAAAAAATATGATGCCTTAGAGGATTATAAAATCAAATCTGTTGTCATGCCATATTCCTCTAGTTTCGCTTTAAGAACACATGTCAAATTCAAAGAAGTGGAGCAAATGTCTCTTGTTAGTACTAACCTTTTGCGGAGAAAGAGGATGGATCTCTACCAGACCACCACCGTGGCCACCACCTTTGCAAAGGGTTGAGCGCCAAGATGGAGTCGAGGGCGACTCCAATTCAAGAAGGGGAGGATGATGAGGACATCGCCATGTTGGAAACACGCGTTCATCTCCAACTCATTCGCCACGTTGCATGACCAAAATGAACAAGACTCATGCAACCACAAGCGCCGCTTTGCTCCTACTTTTAGCCATGCCACCACGATCTCAAGGGAGCTCCTCATGCAACCATAAGCGGTCTTTGCTTCTACTTTTAGCCATGCCACCACGACCTCAAGGGAGCTCACGGCCATGATACTCGAAGTCAATAATAGAAATCCATGCAACCACATAAGCGAAGCCCGGCTACATGCAACCATGCACCGATTGTAATTCTTTTGTTTCCTTTGTTCACGGATAGCCGTAGCTTTTTCCCTTCTTTGCTTCTACATAAGGCTCCTAAAGCCCCCGACATCAATTGGGGTTTTGTTTAGTTCAAGTTTTCCGTGAGAGAAACTTTGATTGATTCATTGTAACCGTGAAGATTATTCCGCTTACATTGATCCAAGGCCCCTCGTTCTTGTTCTTCACACCTCGTGGCGATTAGTCCTTTTGTGATCCTAACTCGGACACCATTATCTCGATTCGTCAATTCATATTTGCAATATTCAGATTGCGTGTTTACCGTTTCTTGCTTGTGTTCTTCGATTAAACTTGCGGGGAAAAGCCTTCTTGGCGAGGTCAATCAAGTCATGCTTGGTTGATAACCAATGGAGCAAAGGGTTGAAAGGTCCTAATGGCTAGAGGGGGGGACGAATAGCCTATTAAAAATTCTACAAACAACACTAAGCAAGGCGGTTAGTAAATAAGACGGCAGCGTAGCCAATAAGCAAATGCTTCAAGCTAATTATGCAAGCCTCCTAGCAATTCTAGCAATTCTAATATCTCTAATCACAAGCAATGGCTAGGTTGCTAAGTTACTCCTAGGTGGACAAGATATACTAACTATTCTACCACTAGGAGCTAACAAGGCTAACAAGCTACTCAAGCTAAGCACCCTAACAAGATATACTACCAAAGTAATGCAAAGGAGTGCTTAGGATACAATACCACCGGTGTAGTGTCGAGGTTGAAGCCAATCACCGTGTACAAGAAATCTCCAACGAGCTAGCACACAAGACACGATGATTTTTCACTGAGGTTCACGTGCTTGCCGACACGCTAAGTCCCCGTTGTGGTGACACACTCACTTGACGTATGCTAAGCAATGGCCGGTGCCAAATCCCCTATGGGAGCTCAAGCAAACGATCACAAGAGAGGGTCCAACAAGCCACGAGCAATCCACTAGTGCTCCTTTCACGAATCTCCCGCGGGGTAAGGAACGACCCCTCACAATCACCACCGGTGTGGCCTCGAACAAGCTCCACTCGAAGCTCAACACCGCCTCTTGCTCCAAACCGCTAGGGAACCAAGCAAATTCCCAAGAGAAACAAGATCCCGCTGCTTCTCCAAGGATGAAGTGCCTCTAGATGCAAGACTAATCAAACAATGCACTTCTATCACTCTCAATCTCACTCAAGATTCCAAGTTAGAGTGAGGGAGATGAGTGGAGGGAGTCTCACTTGCTCACAAGTGTGTAGGAGTGTTCAAATGTGCAAGAGAGAGCTCAAATGGCCGGCCAAGCCACTATATATAGACCCCAAGTCGAAATAGAGTCGTTGGCCAAAGTCCCCCCTTCGCCGCATGCGACGGCGCGGGCCGCGCGCCGGGCGCCCGCCGCAAATGCACATCGCCAAGCGCGCCACGCCCGGCGCGCAAACCTGTCCGGCCGGGGGCCTCCCGACATGCTTATCGGACCGCGTCGGCGCTCGCCCGCTGCCAGCGCCCGGCGCAGCGTCGGCGCCGTTGTCCACGCCGTTGTCGGATTTCACTTGGTGGCCGGGCGCGCGGGATTGGATTTGGCCACGTCGGGCCGCCGCCGGACGCGCCAGCGCCGGGTTTTGAACTTTTGCACTGCTTTGGCCAGCGCCAGCGCGGCGCCCAAAGATCCGGCGTAGTAGAAAAAGTTCCTCTTCACCGTTGCGTCGTCGTCTTTCCATCTTTCCAAGTTTCGCTTCTTGTCTTGAGTTGCCAACACTTCGAAATGAGTCCCGTGACCACAAGTGTTAGCATGTCGCGATTGGTTAGACAAGAACGGTTAGTGCTCTCAATCCTAAATGCATATGCAAGTCAATTGGACCTAGAAGCACTTCACCAAAGGATTGTCGCGGCATCCCCTCTTGATAGTCGGCTATCTATCCTATAATGTGATCACACGCTATATCGTGTCTTGATCACCGGAAGGAAAACCCTATCAAGATACCTTTGCCTTGATCTCCCGGGTTCCTCTCAAGCCGATCACCGAGCTTGACGATCCACCATGTCCATCATCATCGTCCATGTTCATGATCATCATGCTCCTTGTCATCCATCTAATCCTATCTCAAGTCATCACTTAGAGCAAAGGATTAGTCCCACAAGTGTGTCATCAATTTCCAAAACCAAACATGAGATTTCAAAGTGGTGTAGCGGTTGCGTCGGTCGAATTGTGTTGATTCGAAGCCGGATCGTCAACGCCGAAGTTCTCCACCCAATCGAATTTATCCCGCACCTCACGGAAGATCGGGCCATATCTCATCACCAGCTATCATTGCCAAGTCATCCATGGTGTTGTGTCCATCGGCTATCGCCGAGCCGCGTGACAAACGTGGCGATGGGGCGTCCCTATAGGGAATTCAAGCCTAACGGCTAGGGGAGCCATTACCTCCATTTATAAGCAAAGTATCCGCTCCATGGGATCTTTCTTGCACAATTGAATCATTTGACATCCTTTTTGAGCTAGCAAACACCCTCCTACTCACACCATTGCTTGATTGTGCATTTTTAGTGAGATTTGGGAGAGATCTTAGTCCATTGCTTTCTTGTTTGCATCTAATGGCACTTAAAAAATCATTGTGACCGGTAGATTTTTGTTACTCTTAGAGAGCACCGCTTCTAGCCGGGCTTGGTGTTTGGTGGAGGCAATGGCGGAGAGAAGGAGATTGTTCTTGGCCACCTCCTAGTGAATTGTAATGAGTTTTTGAGCTTCCCCGTCGGAGCGACGAGTTGGTGGATTGTGCATGACGTTGAGTACCAAACTTTTGAGTCGTGCCTTGTAGGCCCCTCCAAAGGACCATCAAGGTGTCACCGACAAAACTAGAGACTAGCTTGTCGGTGCACAAGTGAACTCTAAATCTTTGTGTTCATTCTTTGGTGATTGGTTCATCCTCTAAATGGTGATTGGTTCATTGCCTTGATGGTTCGGTATAACAATTGCAATCCCCTTTTGCAATTACATTTGATATATGTTCTTGTGTAGCTTGTGTAGCATAGTTGATCATCTAGTTGATATCTGGTGTAGCTTGTGAAATTGAGTACCTAATTTAGTGGATAAATTAGTTGTGCTAGTTGCATGTCTAGTGATATAGCTTAATTCTTGATCGTTGTGTGGAATATATATCATAGCAACTAGAATTGTGAAATAGGTGGCATGCCAAACTATTAGAGCTAGAGCAAATCACATTACACCATTTGTTGTACTAACAAAGTAGCTCTATTAATAGGCTATTCACCCCCTCTAGCCATATAGGACCTTTCATGTGGTATCGAGTCATAGTCACCATTTCTAGCAAGGATTAACACCCTTCATTGCAAAAAAATATGGCTCAAGTTGTGTTCAACCATGTTGGAGGCAAACCACCTCACTTTGATGGTACAATTTCATTTGATTATTGGAAAGGAAGATGTAGCTTGGTTCAATCAATGATAGAGTGTGGGAAGTGACAGAGAATGATTTTTCCATCATTGACCCCACCAACCCCACCGACAATGAAAGAGCAAACAAGACTTGCAATACAATGGCTCTCAACACCATCTACAATGACATTGATTCAAAGGTGTTTGAGCAAATGAATGATCTTGACAGCGCAAATGAAGCATGGACAAGGTTGAGTGAGATATATGAGGGAACCAAGGTTATCAAGAGTGCCAAACTTTATATGCTCAAGAGTCAACTCACCAAATTCAATATGAAGGATGATGAGAGCACACCGGAGATGTTCCATAGGATCCAAGTAAGCATCAATGATCTCAAGGCACTTGGAGAGAAGGTGAAGTGTGAGGACTTCATTCATAGGTTCTTGATGTGCTTGCCCAAGAGGTTCAAGATGTTGAGAACCATTCTCTTTAGAGGGAGGATTTGATGGAAGGACACCTAGTGAGATTCTTGGTGATGTGATGACCAAGGATCAAACTCAATTTGTGAAATAGGTGGCTTGCCTAACCATTAGAGCAAGAGCAAATCACATCACGCCATTTGTTGTACTAACATAGTTGCTCTAGTGATTTTGTAGAAATTTTAATAGGCTATTCACCCCCTTTAGCCATGTGGGAACTTTCATGCGGTCAGTGGAATGTCGATCTCTAGCCATAGCCCATGGAGACACATTCCATGCGACCCTATGGCACTGGACTACATCACACACTCAATGGGCTAGCTCTTGGCGGCATAGACAAAGAGTTAGCGGTGTTTCTGTGAGAACCCTCCCTGCGTAATGGGCTGGAAACTGTAGAAGAGATAAAGGAGATAGGAGAAAGAAGATAGCAGAGGGCAAAACAGACGTTTCATGCCCCTTCTGTCTCTTGATGTTTGGTAAATAATTATCTTCTAATGCGGTGTCCACCACCAACAAATATACACTTCTGTTTTTATAATGGTATTGGACGAACGATGTTCCTAAACATAATTTCCTAAACTATTTTATACATCAAGGAAAATATGATAAATATATTGCTGCATGATACATCAAGCGCGATGTGAAATAATTCTCCATGGCCACAATCACTATTGGGAGCGCGGGCGCTGCTAACGATAGTGATGCACACGACGCCCACGCGCCAGAACGGAAGGAAGAAGGGGGCGGGAGCAGAGGGCGGTTTGTGGGTGGAACGTCCGGTGGTGAGGGCGCCGTGGCGGGGCGGTGGACGAGGCAGCGGCGGTGGAGGTGGCGGTTAGGGTTCCATCCGGCGTCTCTCTCTCTCTCTCTTCCTCTCTCTCTCTCTCTCTCTGGCTATAGATTTTGGCTCGTCGACAGCCGATGGTGGCGGGTTGGATGGCGGTGAGCGAAGCGGTGGCGGCGTTGTAGAGTCAGGCGGGGTAGGACATCCAGTTGGCTATGGGTAGGCAGCAAGGCCGTAGACCAGTGAAGTTAGGGGAGGGCGGGTCCGTTCAAAGGAGGTGGTTTGTGGCAGCGAGGTCGCCGGGCGGCCTCAAAAAGTGGTCGAGATGGGTAGAGGAGGGGATGGTTTGGGGAAGAAGATGAACGACAGTGGCAGCACCGTGCGTGTGCGGCTCCATCAGCTCTCCTAGCGCGCGCACGCCCGCTTCGGAAGGGGGTCGGGATCAAACGATCGATGTGGACGGCCGGATATGCAAAAGGCAAGCCACCGCGCAAGCCCGAGCCCGACGTGTAGATGGGACGACACGGTGGATGGTTGAATGAAGAGGAGAGAAAAGATGGACGAAAAGACACGAGCTAGCTATATATATAGGCAGCTGCTGCAATCTCACATATATATTGTATGTACCACGTACATGCATGCCATAACTTTGATCGATAATGGTACGTGCTGAACCTGCCTGTGTGGAAGCACAGTGTCGTTGATTTGGACCGTGCAGTCGAGTGCACGCATGCATTTTGCCCTATACTCCTAGCTAGGCTGCAGATCATCACTGGCTAGCTCAATCGTACTACAGTGATCGACAAACGCTGGCTCCATTATATATCATGCTGCCTCAGCCTGGTACACACAGTTACAATTCTCTCCATTTCCATGCAAGTTAGAGATCGATCATTGCTAGCTGCTTGTCGATTAATTTGGTTTCTCTCTATTCTGCTGGGTAACTCGATCTTGCGCCTCCTTGAATTTCTGTCGTCAACACAAGATCCTGAATTAGGATTGTGATCGACCCAGCCACAATATACAATATATACAGTAGTATCATGTGCGACTTCTTTTGGCTGTCGCCGGCCGATCAAGGCGACCTCTCGGACGTCGTCCGGGCGAGCCTGCAGCCGCCGCCCCACCGACTGCCGGCGGCCACTCCTGCTGCCCCAGCCGGCTCCTCGTTGGGCTCCCATCATCTGCCGGAGGAAGAGGGGTTGCTGCTGCTGCAATCAGCTGGCCGAGGGAACTTCGATGGCGACGATCACGATGAAGCGCGCTCGCAGCGGCAGCAGCAGCTGGTGAATGGCAATGGGCTCATGAAGGGCAGCAGCAACGGCAGTGGTGGCTGTCCTCCTGATCATGCTCCTGCTCTGTGCCCGCAGCAACATCAAGAGGCAGAGGGACTGATTCCTCAGCCGCCCATGTCCGGGCTGCAGCCACAGCTCTGCGCTTCCATCTTCGTCGAGAGAGACGATGATTGCCCCGTTCTGGAGGAGCATGTCCTGGACGTGGCGATGGCCCCTCATCTCCCTCATACCTCGGCAATCAAGCGAAGGTTCGTTCGTAGTATCATGCAGTGTATTTACACTGCATTACATATATTTACATTACGTATTCATTTGATGCGTGCGTGTGCGTGCACGGTGTCGTATAGGAAGAGCCAGACGAAGAAAGTGGTGTGCATCCCGGCGCCGGTGGCGGCGCCGCCTGGGATGGCCGGGCGGCCGAGCACGAGCGGCGAGGTGGTGCCGTCGGACCTGTGGGCGTGGAGGAAGTACGGGCAGAAGCCGATCAAGGGGTCGCCGTACCCGAGGGGTACTACCGCTGCAGCAGCTCCAAGGGCTGCTCCGCCCGCAAGCAGGTGGAGCGCAGCCGCACCGACCCTTCCATGCTCGTCATCACCTACACCTCCGACCACAACCACCCATGGCCTACGCAGCGCAACGCTCTCGCCGGCTCCACCAGGCCGGCCTTCTCCTCCTCCTCGTCGTCGTCGTCCAGGAGCCATCACCATCACCATCACAACCAACATCACCATCACTCCGTGGCTGCCGTTCCTGATACGACATCGGCCCACCGTCACGCCAGCAAAGTCGCCGTCGCCGACAATGCAACGCCAGGATCCATCATTAGCGCCAGTGTCCATCACCAGCTGCTCAAGCAGGAGGTGGTCGACATGGATAACGCCAGCAAGCGGCCCGCGCAGGACGACGCTGCAGCTGATGACCATGACTGCTTGGGCATGTTTGCGGATATGGACGGCGGCCTCGACGTCCTGTGCGCCTCCGACGTCCACCCAAAAAGCAGCAACAGCACGCCACTGCTCAGCACTTGGAGAAGCTGCCGGAGGAAGAAGACAAGCAGTTGCAGCTGCTGGGTCCGGATCCCTTCAGCTTCAGCTTCTTGGACTGGGTTGGCTCGTCATTTGGAGTTGGAGAGACAGCAGCAGATAACGGTGACCACACTTAGCCCTGCCTAATAAAGTAACCATGCTTCATCACTACTACTACTATTAATCTAGCTAAAACTGATCTAAATCCAGCCATCCAGCTTGCCCTCTATTTAATTTCGTAATCTAATTAAGCGCGCCAACAGATTCTATGATATTTATATTTCACTTTTTACGAGCTAATCTCTTTTGAATATTCAAGTAGATAGGAGTGCTGCGTATTTCACTGTACGATCAGTCTTTATTTTCTGTTGATTGTGCTTTCTCATTTTGTTTTAACTGAAAGGATCAATGATATGTTACTAGTTACCAAGACGAATTGTGTGTCAGGTGTGCTGCTGTTTTGTGGGCGATTATTGTTAAATAAAAAAATTTGCACGCAAAACTAAATTAAAAAAAGGCCCCTGTTAGATTGAATAATGTTCACTTCTGAATCTGAATGTGTCACTTCGAACTTCCCCAGTCTGCCGTGCTAATGATTGATGGCAAAGATAAGTCCAAAGGTACTGTTCAACCCCCAAAAAGATTAAAAAGGAAAAAAGAAAAAAGAAAAGTGGAGCAGGATGAAAGGAGAACCTGAGGACAGAATGCTGGGATAAAAAGCTCAAACGACAGCAAGAATCTTCTTACCACAGTGCAAACATGCAATCGCTGTTGCTCGTAGTTGCTGATGAGACTGGACGATGAAAAAAAAAAGACGAATTCTTTTTTAATCTCTAGTATAGTCCATCTCTACGAGTGGTTGATCTCATTTCTACGGGTGTTTGGTTCTTGGAGACAAGTTAAAATAGAATTATCTTGCTACAAATATTTTTTGATATGCAAGAATCTCCCGGAGCAGCCGCACAAGGACATCCAAACGACATCACGTCCGGAGGACAAGGGCTTTCTAAGGCACTTGCAGCCATTGCACCTTAGTCCGGGGCAGTAGAGATGGAGGTCCCTTAGATTGTGACGCAGATACATATAGAGCAACAGCTCTTTCGGTGCCTCTAACAGTCGTAACCTTTTTAGTGAGTAATTAGCTTTAGTTTTTAAACCCCTTGTAGCGGTCCGCTGCAGGCGGTTCCGCTCCTTGCGCGGTATGTTGCAAACTCTCTTTCTTTTTTATTAATATATTTTTAGGTACTAGATCTTTAAAAAACTATTTTTTAAAAAAATCACGCTGGAGGCTCCATGTCACTTGGGATAATCATCGATTATGCGCATAACCAAATGGTGGAGGCGGCTTGGGCGGCTCTCTCATCTCCATCCCGCACTCCTCGCAACCCAAGCGGTGGCGCCGCCCTGGAGCTATCGAGCGGAGGTCTCCTAGGGATGCAAGGGAGTCTAGGGCTAGGCACGGCTAGCGGCGGGCCTTTCTCCCCTTCTCCTCCCCCAATCCTCTCCTTCATCTCCACCTTTCTCGTCGGGTGGCGGCTAGGGAGGAACTTCGATGGTGGCGCAATGAGGATGGTGGACTTGGTCCTCCAAATGATCGGACCCTAGTCCTTCCTAGGCTAGACCTGTCATGTAGGAGGTCTCAATCCCGTAGGCCGCTTCCTGGCGGCGGGATCTGGCTGGCGAGAGAAAGCAGAGGTGGAGGAGACCTGAATTTGACGTTGTGAGGCCGGATCGGAGGCTTTGAGGCATGGATAGCGGTTGTCCGGCGCCGCTTCCAATGATGGTCGATATCGGGCTTTGTGCAATGGATCCGGTCCCCTCTGCCCGGTTCTAAGGCTTTGGGGGTCTGCTGGCTGCGTGGAGGTGCGGGTGGCCATCCGGCACCGCTACTTACGACTAAGGTTGTACCGCATAGGATGGCGGTGCACCACCTAAGAGCCCGTTGTTTTGGATCGGGTGGCGGTCTTCCTTGCTTGCTTCATTGGCATGACGACATGGATTTCAAAGTGGGACAATGACTATGTGGTGACGTTATGGGTGCCACTTCCTCTCGCTAGAGGAATCGTCACTTCTCTCTAGCACTGGGCGCCTTGGAGATCTTTCAGGGAGAAAATCCAGTACCTGTCTTCTTGGTCGAGCAACAATGACATCTTCATATGTCATGATCTAGTTGGAGACGTCGCTTTTGGAAGATTCCTCATTGGGTTATTAGTGTTGGTGCCAACCATAGTTGTTTCCCAGGATTCTTAGTGCTTTTGCCATTCATTTGGCGTTGTATTCTCGTCTTGCAGCAAGCCGGAATGTCGTAGGTGACTTGTCGAGCTCCTAGAGGGTTTTCTCCTTTGTTTTTCTGGCCTGGGGCCTTAACTTTGTAACATTAATTGGGCTGACTCTACCTATTGGTAGACGAAGCCTGATATGAAATATTATCCATTATCCGAAAAGATGGTGGAGGCATCATAGATGGAATCGGGGTAGAGAGGAAGAAAAGGAGGAAGTGTGTTTGTAAGGATCGAGGTTCCGGAAGAGATATGAATTGGAACTCTAAAATTTTAACTCGTGACAAATCTTAGACTATGCAAAGCTATCTCCCGCGGTTCTTATCTAAGTGCTAAAAAGATTCACATTAAATATGTACTTAGCGAAAAGCATACTAAGATATTGTCTTTGGATGTAGAATTATGTCTTTGGTTGTGAATTAATCCATATAGCTAAGCACTCTATCATACAATTCTTTTTTTTTAGATTACATAATACAATGCAGACGCTCAACACGCACGCACACTCACCCCTAAGAATACACGTACGCAAACCCTACCCCTATGAGAACCTTCGAAGACCCTACCCCTGTGAGCACATTCGAAGGACTGAGCCAGCAAATCTTGAAGTTCACGGTCACCACAGCGCGTCACTGCCGACGGGGACGTCATCTACCACTTAATGCATAGCACCGGAAAATCCTAGAATAAATCCAGAAAAAATATCACACCCAGGATTTGAACCCTGGGTGAGAGCCCCCAACCAATGGTCTTTACCATTGCACCGATTCTAGTTGTTGTCACACACAAAGGTTCTTACACACGGACTAGCACTAGCTCCTAATAAACTAGAAAAATGTAAGTAATGCAACACATAAAGAAGGCAAAACGACAACATGTTTATCCCATGGTATCGGTTACTAACACAAAACTCCTAGCACACTTTAGAGATCCACACCGAGGTACGTTCCTAAACACCAAATCTTTTTCAATTATGGCGGCCAAAGGAAAATGGATTCACATCGTGTACTATGCCCCCACCTTTCTACACCTAACCATGCAAAGATAGTGTCCTAAGCCATATACTCCCTCTGTCTCTTTATAATTGGATATTCTAGATGCTGAGCAAATACACCGAGAGACACATTGAATGTGGGCATAGGGGTTGTGAATGCGCACACAAAATTCAAATGCTTCAACGTCTAGCTTTCTAGGATAGATGGAGTAGTTACTACAATCTTATAGTCTCACTCTCATTACTAGAACCAATGAGTTTCTCTATGATTTTTCTATTTTGCTATCACACAACCGTTTAATTTATACAAGATCAAGTATGACTGCCCCCGCTCAAAACGTTGGCACACACATACCATCACTTATATAAACCAGGTGGTCCGCTCAGTGTCACGAAAAACCGCGTTAAAGCCACATCACAACCAAAATAGTACTCGATTAAGCAAATACACAACACATACCAGGACTTTGCAACAAAAAATAATATTACAATTGAGTTCACAAATAATAATACACTTGTTAAGTTGCAATATGATAAATTTTAAACAACATGGCTTCAAATTATTACAATAGCATAGGATAAGAATAAATTGCTAGCTTAGTTGACATCCTCAAGATAAAAGCAAAGATGTGAATTGTTTGTACAGAGAACATTTGAGCCCGGCCACTAGTACATAACTCGTCGTCCTCATCCTTAGTAGAGTCAAGGTACAACACCATGATAGTGTGCTTCACATGCAACAAGATGGGACGAAACTTTGAGTACTCAATTCTACTTAGCTAGACTTACCCAACCAGAGAAAAATAAAATGACTCTAAGAATATGCAAGGCTTATTTGGTGGAGCAAGATGGATGGCATAAACTTTTGAAACGTGCTTCCTAACATAAGTCCTTGCCCTCCGAAAATATGCAAGAACAAAGCAAACGCAAAAGTCTAGGGCTCAAGATTCGACCCTCCATAAACATGTGAGGGCGAAGCTAGTTGAATAAGCCTAAGGGCTCAAAACTTTGACACTCCGAAAACATGTGAGACAAAAGCTAGCTAATTGGTGCATTGTCGAGTTCACTGATAGCATCCATTTAATGCATGAGCACTTTGCATAAGCCAGGAAAGGTGCCCTAGCATCAAAAGGCTCCCCGATCCCCAATATCGGCAAAAAAAACATAACCGATGAGATCAAAACTAGTCACAGCCACAAAACATCATCTACATCCCTTTTGATCTCTAAATAAACAAATATGAAATGAAATAGTTCAAGATCTTCATTTTTTTGCCAAAGATAAGTGTAACCAAAAGACATTGACTTGATAAGAGCTCAATGGCATTACGTTGCAAAAAAATAAAAAGCGCAACCAAAGCAGAATGATTTGATAGATCTTGGTAACTTTGCTTTGCCAAAAATACATGCAACATAAAAAAATGTGAATCTAAGTTTTGCAAACATTGTTTTAATTAATTTCACAAGTCAATACTTTATGACATGATTTTATTGGCAAAACGACGAACATAAGCGTGAATATAGATTAGCCAAATGGGAAACCTTATGCCAACCTAAATCTCGGGGCGGTTTAGGTATTCAGAATCTAGATATACAAAACAAGTGCTTGCTATGTAAATGGCTATTTAAATTATTGAATGAAGATGGTATGTGGCACAACGGTGGATAGCGTCAACTTTTTACCATAAAGAAATAGAATAAAACAGAACAAGAACACTAGAGATAGAGTTTATACTAATAAATTCCATAAGTTCTGTTGCATACCCATCTTTGTAGGATGGATGCAGAAAAGAGTAGAAAAGAGAAGAAACCGAGAAACAGAAGAAAAGGACCTCCACGTAAGCATTAGTATAAATTCCAAAAACCTAACAAGACAAAATAAGACTCCACACCAAAGATGGGTCCCACACCTAACAAGGTGGGGGCGGGGCGCCTGATAGGTTGATGAGGACATCATCCCTATTACCCAATCGCAAAGACGCAACAAAAGAAAGGGCTTGTCCCTGTTGTAGTCGGGCAGCGACCGTGTGAGCCTTTGATAATCCCACCTTGCTTAGCTTGGGAGTAGGAAGCCAACTTAAAAGGGAGAGTTAGCCTTCCCCTATTAGACTAGTCTTTTAGGGTGATTGGGTCTTTCTCCCGAGTGGATATTCATAAGAACTATAGGGGTCCAGGCAACCTTAATTTATTGGGCCTCACCAACCTCACCTCGAGCCGGATGTATCATTTGGTATGGATCTAGGCCCTTGTTAAGAGGGTGAGAATGATAAGGACATCATCCTCCACTATTACCCGCCAAAAGACGCAACAAAAGAAGAAGCCACCTTAAAAGGGAGAGTCAACCTTCCCCTATCGGACTAGTCTTTTAGGGCGTTTGGGCCTTTCCCCCGAGTGGGTGTGCACAAGAACCGTTAGGGTCCTAAGCATTTCTTGGGCCTCGGCCAACCCCTAGGCTGAATGTATCACATGTGGATGTATCATGACATGGGATTTGGTTAAAGAGAAAGATGGGAAGCAAACAAGGTTCTAGGTAGACAACCGGTTGGGAAACAAACCTCTTAAAGATAGATTTCTGTGTTGTTTAACATTGTAAGAAGAAAACAAGACTCTGTGGGCACAAGTGCTAAATTCATCTCCACTTAATATTTCTTTTCATAGAGACCTAGTGGGTGTGAACCTAAGGAACTTGCATAGAATTGTTGCTTCTTTACCGATGGAAAGGGATGTTTTTGCTTGGAGGTTGAATACATCTAGAAGTTTACAATGTAATCCATGTATATTGCATTAATTAACAATAGGGTTAGAGTGTCTCAAGATATATGACAAATTAAAACTCCTATAAAAAATAAAGTTTTTCTATGGTTAGTGTCAAAAAAAAAAAAAAGTTTTTCTATGGTATCTAAAGAAAAGGTGTGATTTTAACTATGGACAACCTGGTTTGAAGAAACTGGAACGGTGACAATAAGTGCAACTTCTGTCATTCTCCGTAAAACCATTCAACAACTTTTTTCTAGATTGTTCTTATGCCAAATTCATGTGGTGCTCTGTACATATTCATTTTGGTTTATTGTCCCATGAGATATAAATAACCTTTTTTAATAGGTGGTGAAAAACGGTGAACAAAAAGTATAATTCATTGTTATTAACAACTTTTGTGCTCTGTTGGGCAGTCTAGTTAACAAGAAATGAGGTAGTTTTGACAAACATAGACCAAATTTTTTTTTGCAGGTTCTTTTCAAGGGAATGCATTGGCTTTGAGAATGGGCAAGATTGAAGCGGCATGATGATATTTGGGGCCAGCTGATCCTAGTTGGACAACATTTAGAGATGTCGGTTCTTTGGTTCCAATGGATGACTATCAACTAGGCATATTGGTCATGTTTAGTCAAAACTTTATCTTCGTTGCAGCTTTTCCATTTGTTTGGTTGTAATTTGGTTTATTCATAGCCTGAGTGTGTGCGTATAGGCGAAACTTTGTAATAATTGACCCGATTCTATCGGTTGATAGATGAAGCTGGATATAAACTATCCATTATTAAAAAGTATCATCAACTGCCAATGTTTCGCGAGTGGGCACATTTACATTGAAAACAAAACCAACCGACCTATACTAAACTAAGATGCAAATTCAATCTAGAAAAAATATGTTCCCTCCTTATCCCAATTAGAAGATGTTTTGGACAAGGTTTGGGGTCAAACATTGGTAATATAAATCATGAGTAACTTTTAAGTAGTTGAGTTTGGAAATATGAAGATCATATCAAAAGATTTGTCTTGAAAATTACTTTCATAAAAATATACATATATAAATTTCTAATAAATATTTTTTATAGAAATTAGAAGTCAAACTTGTGCTTTGGAGGTTTTAAAAAGTTATATTTTTTTTGAAGATCGTGCCGCTGTCATAATTGTTTTCTAATTATGATATGAAGGGAGTATAAAAATTACAAAACATTAATGTGCTTATGCACTAGAGAATAAATAAAATTCATATGATTCTGTCTTCTATACTAGTGCATATGCACCTAACATTTATTGTTTTTATATAATTGTTTAGAAGATAATTTTGTGTCTTAACTTTTGAATACATCATTTTATAGATTTCTCGCTAAAAAACATCATTTATAGATTTTTTTTAGGGGCTCATCATCATTTATAGATGCACGCTGTTCGTTGACATGCTGCCCCATTTTATGGGCCATGGCGTGTGCTGGGCTCCGTGGGCCGTGCGATTCGGTTTCCTTTCGCACGGACGACAGGGTATACTGATTCTTCTCCGGAAAAAAGTCTGGATTCACTCCCCAACTATCACAAAAGTTTACTTTTCCTCCCTCAACTTCAAAACCGGGCATATCACCTCCCTCAACTTTTCAAACCATGCAAATTACCTCCCTCGAGCGGTTTTGAAGATGGGTTTGCTACAGTAACCGTGGTTTGCTACAGTACCGGTGGGTTTGCTACAGTTACCGTGTCTTTGCCTTTTCTTTTTTTAAAAATTCGATTGAATCTTTAAAAAATCATAGTAAATTATAGAAAAATCATAAAATAAAAAATCTAATTTTATTGGAGTCCGCATGATTAGATCTACACAGTGAATATATAATATGATATGCTTCAGTACAAAGTTTTTTGCTACGAAGGTTTTGTCTTTTTTTCTTTTATATTTATAATTCGTAGCTGCAACTTCTATAATTATTTTGTTAGACAAAAGCACACCAAATTATATATTCACCGTGTAGATCTACTCATGTGGAGTCTAACAAAATTGGATTTTTTATTTTATGATTTTTCTATGATTTACTATGATTTTTTAAAGATTCACTAAATAAATAAAAAAGAAAAAAGATAAAATCTTTTTAGCAAAAAACTTTGTACTAAAGCATATCAAATTATATATTCACTGTGTAGATCCAATCATATGGAGTCCAACAAAATTGGATTTTTATTTTATGATTTTTCTATGATTTATTATAATTTTTCAAAGATTCAACAGGGATTTTTAAAAAGGAAAGGTAATTTGCAAACCACTGACACTGTAGCAAAACCACGGTTACTGTAGCAAATCCACCCTCAAAACCACTCGAGGGAGGTAATTTGCATGGTTTGAAAAGTTGAGGGAGGTGATATGCCCTGTTTTCGAGTTGAGGGAGGAAAAGTGAACTTTCGTGATAGTTGGGAGGAATCCAGACTTTTTCCTTCTTCTCTCCCCCCGCTCCTTGTTGCCCCGCCCCCCTTGTTGGACGGAAAAGGGTAAAGGAAACGAAACTGGCCAGGCGCTACTACGCTGCAACCCGGCCGAGGCCACGCCTCGCCGTGCGCCGCCTCTCCGCCGCTGCGGCTCCATGTCTCATCGAACCACCGCATCCTCCTCCCGTGCCCCTGCCACATGCCTCGTCACCGTTCCACCTCCTCGCAACCCACCCGCACCCGGCCATCGCAGCGTTCCCGCATGCCGGCTTCTCCCCACCTCGCCGACCACCCGCTCCTCGCCCGCGCCGTCCACGCCCTCGCCATACGCCGTGCGCTCCCGCTCAGCGCCTTCCACCGCAACACCCTCCTCGCCTTCTATTTCCGTCGAGGCTCCTCCCCTGCCGGAGCCCTCCACCTGTTCGATGAGATGCCGCACCGGACGTCGTCCTCCTGGTACACCGCCGTCTCCGGCTGCGTGCGCTGCGGCCCTCGAATCCACGGCCTTCACCCTTCTGCGGGAAATGCGGGAGCATGACGTCCCGCTCAGCGGCTTCGCGCTCGCCAGCCTCGTCACGGCCTGCGAGCAACGGGGCCGGCAGGAGGGCGCGGCCTGCGGCGCCGCCATCCACGCGCTCACTCACAGCGCGGGGCTCATGGGGAACGTCTACATCGGGACTGCGCTTCTGCACCTCTACGGCTCCCGTGGGCTCGTCTCGAATGCCCAGAGACTGTTCTGGGAGATGCCCCAGCGGAACGTCGTTTCTTGGACAGCGCTCATGGTAGCATTGTCGTCAAACGGGTGCATGGAAGAGGCATTGGTAGCCTATCGTCGGATGCGGAAGGAAGGGGTCATGTGCAATGCGAATGCAATGGCCACGGTGGTCAGCTTGTGTGGGTCACTTGAGGATGAGGCGGCTGGGCTTCAGGTCACAGCCCATGTCGTGGTCTCTGGCCTTCTAACCCATGTTTCAGTGGCAAATTCGCTTATCACCATGTTTGGGAACCTCAGGAGGGTGCAGGATGCGGAGAGGCTCTTTGATCGGATGGAGGAGCGTGACCGAATATCGTGGAACGCGATGATATCCATGTATTCGCACGAAGAAGTCTGCAGCAAATGCTTTATGGTACTTTCAGATATGCGTCATAGTGGAGTGAGGCCTGATGTGACGACTCTGTGCAGCTTGGTATCTGTCTGTGCCTCATCGGATCTTGCTGCCCTGGGAAGTGGGATTCACTCCCTGTGTCTCAGCAGTGGTCTACATTCTTCTGTTCCAGTTGTTAATGCCCTGGTTAATATGTATTCTGCAGCTGGGAAATTGGATGAGGCAGAGTCTCTGTTCTGGAACATGAGCAGACGGGATGTAATATCATGGAACACCATGATTTCATCTTATGTGCAGAGTAATAGCTTTGTTGAAGCATTGGAAACATTGGGTCAGTTACTCCAAACTGATCAAGGTCCACCAAACTACATGACATTTTCCAGCGCTCTAGGAGCATGTTCAAGTCCAGAAGCCTTAATGAATGGCAGAACAATTCATGCCATGATATTGCAGCGGAGTCTTCAGAACATCCTACTGATTGGTAATTCTCTTCTGACAATGTACAGTAAATGCAATTCGATGGAAGACGCGGAGAGAGTATTTCAGTCAATGCCATATTATGATGTTGTTAGTTGCAATGTGCTTACTGGGGGCTATGCAACACTTGAGGATGTTGCAAATGCAATGCGTGTGTTTTCTTGGATGAGGGGTACCGGGATAAAGCCAAATTATATCACAATTATAAATCTCCAGGGCACATTTAAATCTTCAGGTGATTTGCGCAGTTATGGAATGCCACTTCATGCATACATAACACAGACTGGATTATTATCAGATGAGTACATTACAAACTCATTGATCACAATGTATGCAATCTGCGGTGATTTAGAATCTAGTAGTGATATATTCTGCAGAATCAACAATAAAAGTGCCATCTCCTGGAATGCTATCATAGCTGCCAATGTACGGCATGGCCGTGGAGAGGAAGCTCTAAAGCTCTTCATGGATTCACGGCATGCTGGAAATAAACTTGATCGTTTTTGTGTAGCTGAATGTTTGTCATCCACTGCAAGCTTGGCATCATTAGAAGAAGGTATGCAGCTCCATGGCCTTAGTGTGAAAAGCGGGCTAGATTATGATAGTCATGTTATTAATGCTGCAATGGATATGTATGGGAAATGTGGAAAGATGGATTGTATGTTGAAAATGCTGCCTGATCCTGCCTGTCGGCCTACGCAAGTCTGGAACACATTGATATCAGGTTATGCAAGATATGGCTATTTCAAGGAAGCTGAGGATACGTTCAAGCACATGGTCTCAATGGGGCAAAAAGCCAGATTATGTGACATTTGTTGCTCTCCTCTCAGCTTGTAGTCATGCTGGTCTAATAGACAAGGGCATGGATTACTATAACTCTATGGTACCTACATTTGGTGTTTCTCCTGGAATTAAACATTGTGTTTGCATAGTGGATCTCCTTGGGCGTTTGGGACGATTTGCAGAGGCAGAAGAATTTATTAATGAAATGCCAGTCTTGCCAAATGACCTAATATGGAGGAGTCTGTTGTCATCAAGTAGAACCCACAAAAATCTGGATATTGGGAGGAAAGCAGCGAAGAATCTCCTTGAATTGGACCCATTTGACGACTCAGCTTATGTTCTTTTGTCAAACTTATATGCTACAAATGCAAGATGGTTAGATGTTGACAATTTGAGAAGTCACATGAAGAATATTAAGTTAAACAAAAGACCTGCCTGCAGCTGGCTTAAGTTGAAGAATGAGGTGAGCACCTTTGGTATAGGTGACAGGAGTCATATGTGCACAGAACAGATCTATGCTAAGTTGGATGAAATCTTGCTAAAGCTGAGAGAAGTAGGTTATGTCGCTGATACCTCATCTGCACTACATGATACGGATGAAGAGCAAAAAGAGCAGAACCTTTGGAACCACAGCGAGAAGCTTGCATTGGCATATGGGCTTCTTGTTGTACCAGAAGGATCTACAATAAGGATATTCAAGAATCTCAGGGTCTGTGCAGACTGCCATTTGGTATTTAAGCTGGTTAGCATGGTTTTTCACAGGGAAATTATTCTGAGAGATCCTTACAGGTTCCACCAATTCAAACATGGGTCATGCTCCTGTTCAGATTTTTGGTGAGGTAGTCATACGACAATTATGACTCGATCTCTGCTTATCAATTTCTCTACTAGTTCTTCTGGGTAACTCTTTCGTCTCCTTCAATTTCTTTTAGCAATATATTGATTCCTGAATTAGGATTGTGATTGATCCATAATATTGTAGCAGTACCATGTGCAACTTCTTTTGGCTGTCGCCGGCCAACCAAGGCAACCTCTCGGATGTCGTCGGGGCCCTGGAGCAGCCACTGCCCCACCACCCATCAACTGCCAGTCACTCCTGCCCCAACTGTCTGTGCCCATGGGTCATGGTGCCCCCATCATCTGTCAAAGATGAGCTGCTGCTGCTGCAAGGCCGATTGTACTCCGATGACACGAACATGATGAAGCGCACTGCAGTTGCAGCGGCAGCTGGTGCACGGCAATGGTGGCATGCGGCTCATGCTGGAAAGCAATAGTGGCTGCACTTGACACCGATAGTATCAGTATCCATGATGCATAGGTGCTTGAGATCATGCTGCCTTGTGTCCACAGCACATCCTGAGGCAAAGGGACTACCAATTCCTCAACGCTCAACCATATCGGGGCCTCAGCCATGGCTGTGAGCTTCCCAGAGGGAAGATGAGGTCCCATACTGGATGAGCGGCATGGACATGGCTATGACTCCTCAGCCTCATGCCCCGGCAATAGTGCAAAGGTCTGTGTCATATTTCTTTTTGAAAGAAAAGAACCTGTATCATATTGTTAGTACTTCGCATGATCATTATTTAATCTACTATACTTTGCATTATCATGATTGCACTTGCATGGTACGGTGTCATAAGAAGAGACTGCATGACATATAAGCTTATCATGTCATATGGTGTCATAGGAAGAACGAAACGCCGAAGGTGGTGTTCATTCCCGCACTGATGGCCACACCGGTGGTTGGCGAGCAGCCAAGCAGGAGCGGCGAGGTGGTGGTGCCCGCAGACAGGTGTAGGGCATGTTCGTCATCACATACACGGCTACACGACTAGGAATGAAAGTGTGTGGATAATTCTCCGGTCTGATCCTAATCCGAATTTTAAAGATACAGGGAAAATCTTTTTAATATCCATGTGAATAAGCCAAATCTATTTTTAAAGATATGTAGGAAAAATTTTAATATCCATGCGACATACGGATAATCTGAATCTAATTGGGTAATTGCGTGCAGATGCCAAGTGGATATGGAATTGACAAAATTTGATGCATGTGCAAATTCTCTGTAGCGATGTTTAAAATAGGATATCCGATAGTTTCTGTCCCTAGACTAATAGCTAGAGATGAATTCAGGATTTAAAAAAAAAAAAAACATGAATTGACAACTTGTTGTCTGTTATTACTTATTGCTAAAAAATTAACATTTGTGTCGATACATTACTAATAAAGTGTCAATGGCAGATTGTTGTCTATGCTCTTTAAAATCAATTTTTGAGAAATATATAATTTTCTATGTATGCACATATTACTCGACTATTCAAATTTGTCTCTGGTCTGATTTCACTCGTATCTTTATAACGACATGTGAGAAAATCCGCATTCACATCCGTGTATTATCTGCTCCGATGTGAATTCAGTAAAGAAGAGCAAATTAGGATATGAGAGGCATTATCTGCTCCAAAGAGAATCCGACAAAGAAAAGCATATTAGGATATGGGAGGCGTTATCTGATTCTTTTTCATCATCTCTATACACAAGTACACCTTACCAGTTACCACAACCACCCTGGGCCCTGCAGTGCAACACACTCGCCAGCTTGACCAAGCTGCGTTGATATCCTAGACGCTGATTCTAAACTCTAAAGAGTTAGCAGCAATCCATTTATGGTTTAAATTTAAACGTATTACACTTTAACAGTAAACATGCATACAGAACTATAAATATTATAGTTTCATGCTAGTGCAAGTTGCGTCATACACAAAGTTGAACAATTATACAAAGGGTAACAAAGAACTAGTCATAAATATTAGTGTCATTGCATATTATAATCGACGAAGACACTTATTTCTTATAATATTGACAGAATACATGTCACAATAGTCTACACTTAGCTACTGAATCATGGTGTTGTCTTCTGTGTTGAAAAAGAAAAGTGCAAGTAGTATAGAAAGACGAGAAGAATGGTTCAAGCCCAAATTCCATTGATCCTTTGTATGTATATATACACCATGCTACATCAATGTTATGGAGGTTTTATGTAAGCCTTAAAACCAGCCATAAGAGAGCATAGAGGTTACAAGGAGGAATAAAGGAGGAATACATAAAGATGAGGTTAATATGTATTTGTAACACTCCCCTTAATCGAATCCTTTCTTGAGATCAATGAATGTTCTGAATCTCCCAAAAACCCCGTGAGAAAAAAAAGGAAAAAATATGTATGGATACGCTACTAAAAACTCCTTTAAAACCCTAGTGGGAAAAATAAGGAGAAAGAATAGCATTTATGATTATTGCCTCATTGTAAACTACTAAGAGAAAACCTTTTGAGGAGAAAAAAACCTCAATATAGTTTAGAGGCCAATGATGTCTTTGATATTCCTTCTAAAAAACCCCATTGTGGAAAAATGAGGAATATGACATATACTTATGTTATTATCGTCTCGTTAAAAACTTTCATTGAGAAAACTTGAGAGGAAAACTCATGAAAGAAAAGAGTGCGATATGATGTGTTAGATAGAGCAATATCTAGGAGATTTCTCCCCCTGAACCTTGCAAATCTCTAAGTCGGCGCATACCAATTCCTTTAACACATTTTACAAATGAGGAAGCTAGTAGGGACTTAGTGAATAAATCAGCGAGGTTATCACATGATTTGGTTTGCAAGATATTGATTTCTCCCTCTAGTTGCAATTCATGAGGATAGAACAATTTATGAGAAATATGATTGGTAATATTGCTTTTGATATATCCTTTATCCATCTGTGTAACACAAGCTGCATTATCTTCGTAGATAATGGTTGGTGAATCGATGATACCAATACCACAAGACTGTTGTATGTGGTTGATCATTCTGCGAAGCCATACACATTCACGTGAAGCCTCATATAGTGCAACTATCTCAGAATGATTTGTGGATGTAGTCACCAAAGTTTGTTTGGAAGACTTTCACGAGATGGCTGTTCCATTGTGTAGAAACACAAAGCCTGTTTGTGATCTGCCATTGTGGGATCAGATAGGTAGCCAGCGTCAGTATATCCAATCAATTCGAATTTGGGCCTCTTTTGAAAAATAGTCCAAGATCCCTTGTGCCATTAACATATCTAAGGATTTGTTTCAACATTCTGATACTATCCAGGGTATGTTTGCGTTGCGCCCTAACGTCTCGCGCGTGCTCCGACTACTGCGTATTTCACTCTACAGGTAGCCTTTATTTCGCCCTACAAATCCTATCCTGATATTTTAATTTACAGTTTCATTAGTCTCTTGAGTATGCAGCACCTACTACTGCGTATTTCACTCTACAGGTAGCCTTTATTTTGCCTTTTCATTTTCAAATTAAAATCCCTGACCTGTTATTGTAGTTACCAAGAGAGGAAATGCCACCGTGGTCAAATTTCTTCTACTCTGGATTGTTGTTAGGTATGCGAGCAAAACCAAAGCTACTGGAGTTGAAAAAACACTCTCAAATTGACTTATCTAGGACGGCTAACATATTATTTTGCAAATTCATAAATTCAATCTGTCACTTCCATCACCACAAAATGCATCAGTCCGTCTTTAAATAGTCTCCAGAAATAACATTCATATCCCACCAGAAGGCTCCAATACCAAAAGGATTGCAGTAACATCACTGTAAAACTAAGTCAGCAACACCGCTATGGTAACAAACTTTACTGGGTACAGTTTCAGAAAAGTAGCAAATATCCACTGAATTCCCACATCAAAACTACAACAAAAAATTATAGCCACTGGATGTTGCAGAGACTTTTATTTGCTGGCAGCTAATTCCAAACTACTCTGATGATGAATTTCTCTCCTATTGTGTGCATAACAGAATGCAGTGCAAATTTATATCAGCTACAATTTGCAGAAAACAAACAGCTTCTAATCAGTATCAAAACAGATGAGACAATAAGAGCACAGCATCTGAATACAGTGCATCGCATGACAAAAACAAGTATTTAGTCCAAGGAGACTCAAGTGTTTACAATCGAGATGCAGCAGTTGGCAGTCAGTATCAGTTAACTAGATTCCCATGCCAAACTCCACTGACTTTTTTTCAATTCCTACCCACAGAAGTTGAGCTTCTTTATAACTTTTGCATAGGCCAAATGCACCAAAGCAGGTTTCCGAAGTCTTCGTTTGGCCTCCTTAGACTGTAACACCACAAATCACAAATTGAACATGTTCAACCAACGTTATGATAGTGGTGAATACAATTATGAGCAATGTCAACTATAATAGTATAAGATCGAGAGCGTGTCCTACATGGATGCATGATGCATCAAGACGTCATGAATGAGTTCTGACAGTTTTCACAATTGCAAAGAAGAACCAAAATAGACTGAAAATAAGTATGTCTACTTCACAGGTCTACAACAGAAAATGCAGCCTAAGTAGATTCAGTATACTTTGTTAACAATTTGACAAATTACTGCTTTAAGTTGCAGTGCAAGGAAAAAGACATTTTATGAAAAGCTCAACTTGATTTGTGCAATTGTGCTGGAAATCAATTATACTATATCACATAATAGGAGAAACTAGTAGATATATATTCCATGATTCCATCAAATTATGCTGTACTGAATACCTATTCAAAAGCATGTTTTAATTAACTACATACGGAGCAATTTAGTAAATGAAAACCATTCCTGCCAAACAATTATCAAGGCACTCAATATGCTAGATTTGAAAATCTGTGCCACTCACTCCAATGTTCTACTTTAGTGAACTGTACAGTCAATTTAGTTTCATGGTACAAATTATATTATATACATAAGGATTGCTGATCGCAACATTCAGTTTGGTGTGTTTCACAGTGCATGGCAATCCATACCAGTCAATAACTCAAGCTAGTAGCATTGCTGTGATTGGTAAAGAAAATCATGGTCGCTAATTAGGGCATGTTTGGATGGATGGACTAGAGACTAGAGACTAATAGGGACTAAAAATTAGTCCCTAGCTCAACTCCCAAGAGTCTAATGAAATTGGGACT
Organism: Hyparrhenia diplandra; assembly: GCA_015847255.1. NCBI lineage: Eukaryota > Viridiplantae > Streptophyta > Magnoliopsida > Poales > Poaceae > Hyparrhenia > Hyparrhenia diplandra. Next base: position 190,169 of record JADLZK010012561.1, on the reverse strand, counting down.
AATTGGGACTAAAAATTAGTCCCTAGTCCTTATGTTTGATTATTTAGGGACTAAATAGGACTAAATATTAGTCCCTGGTCTCTAGTCTCATGGGAACCAAACAGGCCCTTAGTCTGAAAATGTACCTTGAGGTGTGCATTGTGGCGCTTGCCGGCTCTCCACCTGCGGACCTGTCCATCTTTCATGGTTCTGAATCTAAACTTCATGGACCTAGCAATAAAGGCATAGAATCAGCTGCCTGAGGTGACCGCCAAGAAGGTAAGAAGGGCACAAGGGAAAAGAATGGGGCGATTACGAGGGGGCCTTGATCTTGTATTTCTTGACTTTGGATTTAGTGGGCGTGAGCGGGGCGCGTGATCTCTCCTTCTTGGCGTAGTGCCGCACCTGCTGATGATGCGCCGACTACGAGACACCGTCCACGCAGGCAATCGGCATTAAGGCGGCGAAAATTCAAACCAAATGAGATGTGACGATACGAAAACTCACCGGAGGGCGGAAGGAAGAAGCGATGGCGGGGTGGAAGAACCCCTGGAGAGAGTGGTGTCTGCGACAGGATAAAGAGAAAGGAGCGGTAAAGGAGGGAGATTTGGGTATCAGGGGTGGCGGCAGCGGGCGGGCACGGGAGGCGATGGCGGAGGTGGAGGACGAGAGGACGCGGCGGCCGAGGCCGCCGGCGGCGCACCACCACCGCCGCATCGATCTGCACCTCTCTAACTCTGTGTGTGTGTGTTTGGCGGGCCTAGGGTTCCTCCATTTCGTTATGCCATGTTGATCCATTCTTTTTTTTTTTTTTTTTTTGGAGCCCATTAAACTTTGAGCTCACGGGCCTGTTTCATTTGGTTTGGCCCGATTGTGTCACCCCACAGTCAAGACCCGCGCCACCGCAAAGGGGTCTCTTTGCCTAATCTTACAAAGTCACCCCGGGTATTCGGTAATACCGAACCGATCGGTTCGGGTTCCTCGGTGCTCCCGCAAATTCAGTTCTGCAAAAAGTGGGTACCGATCAGTTCCTAAAAATCTTGGTACCGAGGTGATTCGATATCGGTAATTTCGGTTCGGTTTCGGTATTTCACCGAAAAACCGAATCGTGAGTGAGTCCGCTTGGCCGCGAGGGCAAGATGCGAGCGAGGGTGAGCCGAAAACGGCGTGAGGCGCTACACGGTGACAGCTATGCGGGAGCGAGGGCGAGGCCGTGAGAGATGCGGCGCCGAGAGTGCCGCCGGCGCATGGCGTGACCGTGAGGGCGGCGACGCTACGGGACAACCGGCAGAGCGAGCGGCCGCAAGGGCGCGAGATGCGGCGCTGAGAGGGAGCCACCGGGCGGTGGTGCATGGCGCGACGGCGGCTGCACGAGAGGGAGACTAGAGGCGGCGGTCGGGGCGCCGCGCAAGACGGAGACTAGAGGGCGTCGGGCGGCGGGTTCCAAGGTGGCGGCTGGGCCGAAAAGCGTGTGGAGTGGGGATAAGTCCGGACTCGGACCAAGGGTTCCTTCGGTGGGCTGTTGTTGGGCCTAGTTTTCCAACTTTCCATGCTAATTGGTCTTGATCGGTAAACCCGAATTTATCGAGGTATCGAACCGAAAGTACCTCGGTAAATTCGTTCCCGAAACCCGAACCGAATTTTTCGGTTTTGGTAATTCTCGGTTCGGTATCGTTTTTTGGTAAATCGTGCCCAGAGTGATACACAACAACCAAAAAAAAAAAAAGACCATGTTGTCATCATCTCTCGTTAATCGGATGCCCAATGCTAATCACCCCCACAAAACCACCCTGGCCGCCACGACCCTCACACCGCCTCCCTCCTAGAAATCTTCTTGTTCGACCAAACGGACGAAGAAAGATCCGACCACCCCCTGCTCTTCCTCGCCCGACATTGTCTCCTTCCTTTAGCTCCCCGATTTAGCCCACCGCGGCCCAAGGCCTAGGTAGGCGCACTCCTCTTCCTCCCCCATACCCCACCGCCTTCACCCGCCGCCGGTGACCTAGGGGATCTAGCAAGCGTCCCCTTCTTCCCTAGCTCCGGTGGACTATGTCGTCCGACCAGGAGGTAGGTGGGACAAGCGGTGAATGAAGGATGGGTGTGTTAGGGTGCGACTAGCGGTGTAGGGGGCGATGGGGCCGAGTCGGGTGCGGCCGTCGGGCTCGACCGTGAGCTTCGCCATGGCGGGTGCATAGTGCTCGACGATAAGCTCGCCATGGCGACGGCCGTGGGAGCAGGCAACCCTAGCACACCGGAGCTCCAGCCGAGCCCTAGCGCCCGCGCCGCGATGGGGGGTGGTGCTTGCATGGCGAAGAAGAAGCATGGCGAGGTGATGGGTCGCGCGGCGAGGCCCAAATACGTGGTCACCGGTGGGACACATCTCTCCTACTTGGGTGGTTGGACCCTAGCACGCCCCTACCTCCCCGGCTCGCCTTGCCACTGCCCTTTAGCAAGTGGGCTGGTGGATGGGCCTGGGGTTGCAGCCACAATGGGGATTGGCCTAAGTTTTGTCATGAAGGTGGGCTTCTCCATTTCTTTCATTGCACCTTTCTTTGTTACACTTTTTGAATTGCGTCTTTTTGCTTGGTTTTCCATGTGTTTGTTATATATTCCCTGTAGAACACTAAATCTCCAATACATGTGCAAATATGTTAATATTAAATTCATATGAGTCGTAAGTTTGTTTATTTCTCTTGTTTTGGATATTATTTGGCGGCATAAAATCCTGCCTACAAGATGATACAAGCTTAAGATGTGTGTTTCATGGGCCCCCTACATCATACAAATGGTACAAGAAAAAGTTCATCGATGGTTGCTTGGTACATGACTTCCTGATGACAACAGTTTGGTAGGTCTGGATGGTATTTGTAGATGGGAGAAACAAAACATAGAGGTGATTTCACAAGGATATATGGTCTCATACCTAGGGTCAGAGTGAATAAAAACTTAAGGCCTTCTGCAATGTGGAAGTAGTGCTAGGAAAAAATTTGAGTCCCATGGCAAGAAACAAGCACCACTCTTGAAGTGTTGCAGTGCACACAAAAGCATCATCTTTATCTGGGACCACATTATGAGATAAAGTATTTGAGGCAATCAACACTTTGAGCAGCACAAGGGGTTATTGCACCCATAAAATAATATTATTCAATATCTAAACAAGTAGTAGGCACCGCTATTTGTAGTTGGTCGCTCCCGGATTTTGGAGCATCGGTGAAAAGTAAGCACCACCAGTTGCGAGTGTAGGGAGCAACGCTTACATCATCTCTCTCCATTTGAAGCATTACTCTAGGGTAACACTTTGCAAAAGGCATGAGTCGTCTGTACTTACCATTGTACACTAGACATATCATTACGTGGCAAAGCGACTTGAGGTCATCATGTATTACAAGTCCATGTACGCTAGGTTTTGAAGTCCTACATGGCTATACATCAATTGTGTATGATGTATTCCAAATTTCTTTTTGATGGAATGTATAGCACCTTGTCTACTGTCAAATATTTGAAAAATTAAATAAACTATCAATGTGTCTGCCTTGAATATTGTTTGAACCAGGAATTTTTTTTTGAGGATTAGTGCATCATGATCATATGCCTATCAGTACACTATATAGAAACATTATAGGATTGTCCCCGCATTTATTTGAATGCTTTATCGTGGTCCAAATGATAGTTATGTTGAGACCGAACCGTTGGGCTGGTGGCAAGGTAGTTTGTAAATTCGACGGACACGTTGTTCTGATCATCGTGACACTACATGAGGAGGCAAAACAAAAAATTATGAGTTGTGCCCCCGTGAGGACATCAGAGTTGCGATCGCAGGGATCAAACTTCGGATTTTAAAACCACGTGCTTTTTTTACTCAAAAACTCGTTTCATGGGAAGAGTTGGCAAAAAAAAAAAAAAAAAAAAAAAAAAACGTTTCATGGGAAGTGGTACGAGTGCTTTTATCGTGTCGCAGTCAGTTAGGTACCGTTCGTGGTCTGAAGAGCTCCTTGGTCGTCGCATGGTACCAATGGTGTCATGGCAGCAATGACGAGGTGAAGCCGCGAATTGATGGTACACCAAGCCGTTGGACTTGGGGGCAAACGACAGGGGGAAGACGACGACGGAACGAGGGACTGAGAGGGCCAGCCGGCGGGGGCGCGATGTCCTTTTTGTAACTTTCAGCCGCCGCTCGTTTCTCCTCTTCTACAATTCTTCCACATGGGGTGGGTGGGTGTGGGCGAGGTGGACGACGACCAAGTCGTCTTCCCATTCACCCCGTACCCTGAATCCCTGATTCCTGCTAGCGGGCAATCGACTAGTCGGGCTCCGTGGAAGAACAGAGCGATGGAGGAGGTCACGCTCGTGCTTGTCGTGGCCGATTATTAAATTGGTTGGCGTCCTCCGTGGAAGAATTAATTGGGGCTCCATCATGCTAGGTCTCCTTCTCTACTCCTGCCCTTGCTTGGACCTCGTGGAGTAGCATCGAGATCTCAGTAGCATCCTCCCTTCTCCGTGGAAGAAGAGGAGAAGACGAGGGAGGTAGCTCGTTCAGCGCCGCGATGGATGCGGAGACTGGAGATACCCGGTCTCCCCTGCTGCCGCATAACCTTCCCAACCAGACGCAGGTAACCGAATCCCCCAATCCCCTCCACCCTCCTCCTTGTACGCGTCTCCCGGTCCGATCCATCCTCGCTACAGTTCTACACAACTGCTGCTCTACTTCTTCATTGGAGTATACATGTCTTGTTCACCTACCACTGCTTAATTTGTAGTGTCCGAATGAACTGGATCTTATGTATAACCAAACCATGCTTGCTGATATTTACTATTGATATTGCTATGTGTATGGTTCATTGGTTCAGAAAGAAAGAAATAACAAACACGACTTGTTGTTTTCTTTCACCAATACATATATGCTTTGTTTCCCGTTTCAGTCCCACAACATGATGATTTCTTTTTCTCCCTGCAGGTTTCCTCCGCGAATGAGCACTATAACAAACCCTTCAGCTGGAAGGCCCCAGCCATTATTTTGGGTATGTCTCATCTCATCTTATCACAACCACATGTTAAGCACTAAGCGGTGTACTCACATGCCTGTCAAGTCTTGCATTATGTTCAGTCTGTCTTATTTATCTACCAAGCTGTCTGTCTAACCACTCCATGCTGCTTTGCAACCCCAGCCTTCGAATTTTTGGAGAGCATTGCTTACTCTGGTATAGCACTCAACTTGGTCGTCTATCTTGGAACCGTCCTCCATGGAACCACTGCCTCCAATGCAGCAAACGTTGATGCGTGGAACGGTGCCACGTTTCTTACACCGGTCCTTGGAGCCTTTCTTGCTGATACATACTGGGGAAAGTACAAGACTGCAGCTATCTCTATAATATTCTACGTTGTTGTAAGTGCAGTCACCCTCTTCATACAGTTCTAATCGTCTTCCGCTGTGTGCCTGTTCTTATGTTCATAACAACTGTCTCCAAATAGGGCTTGCTCATAATTACCGCATCTGCTGTCATACCATCCCTACGGCCTGCCTCATGTGAAGGCGGTTCTTGCCCTCCTGCAACAGGGTTTCAGTATTTTGTGCTCTTTGGTGCATTGTACATCATTTCCATTGGTACGGGGGGCGTCAAGTCAGCTTTGCTTCCCCTGGGAGCAGATCAATACAATGATGCAAACTTCGAAGAGAGTAAAACAAACAATTGTTCTTCAGTTGGTTCTTCATGGCTGTCAACCTCGGAGTGTTCATCTCCGGCACCGTTCTTGTCTGGTTACAGCAAAATGTTGGTTGGTCTCTTGGATTTGGCATCTCCTCAATATGCCTTATTATAGCCGCAGTTGCCTTTTTTTGGTTGGAACACCGCTTTACAGGGTTCAACTTCCAACTGGGAGCCCACTCAAGAGTATAGTAATGGTGTTTGTTGCCTCTTTTTAAGAAGAGAAGAGTGGCGCTTCCTGCTGATAGCACACTGTTGTTTGAAGGGGATGACGCTGAATCAAGCAGCATAGTGCCAAACAAATTAGAACACACTGACGAATTCAGGTATATCTTTCACTTTGTCCCGATAATGGACTTCAGAGCTAGCGTAGCAGGGAAAGTTAACTTCAATTTACACTTTTGTTTGATTGCTTCATTACCTTACAAAGAATAAAGAGGCATTTGAAAGATAGACTGGGTCTAATATCACTACTGCTAACAAGAACCTGCAATTATGCAGGATTGAAACCTTGTATGATGAAAGAAAGCATGTCTTTGCCAAAAAAATAAATACAAAATTGTTCGGAAAAACAACTCTGAAATGCACCTCTGAATTATGTGATTTGAGCAATAAAATGACTATTCTAGATCTGGATCCTAGACCTGAAAGGTTACACCTATACTGGATATAGCTGAACAGACCGTACAAACACACAACAGACCCACCTATACCTATACTGTTATGTTTAACTCTTAAAATGTACCTTGAGATATTTATTTTTTTAACAAAGACTTTTCTGGATCTCAAAAGTTTGCTTCACTATACTGAATTTTTTTTCGAAATCAGGCCAAATGAGCTTCAAAATCATGTGAATAAAGGTACTCCCTCCATTCCTAATTGTAAGTCCTTTTGGCTTTTCTGAAGTACATAGCTTTTGTTATGCACCTAGACATATGCTATGTCTAGTATATAGAAAAAACTATTTATCTAGAGAAGCAAAACCGACTTAGAATTTGGAGTTGAGGGAGTAGCTAGTAAAACTGTTATGTGTTCTGAAAAGATGAACTCTTATATAGATGGGCCTGTTAGAGAAAAATAATGCCCAGGCAACTCAATTAAAAGCCACAATGTAGCTCTCCTAACTGTGATGGAAATTTCTTAGTCATATTAAATACTCTCTCTAACTGTGATGGACATATTTTTTGTCATCTTTGGTTAGATAAGAAAAGCCTATTCCTTTCTCATCCTAGAACTACATATTTTCTTGATTGATTAAGGCATTTTTCCTCTTTAATTAAGATAAGCTTTTGTTTAGAGCCATGTTATGGACAATTTTTTGTAAATTGATCGATGTGCTTTCTGTAATCCTTTGTTTGGAATTCTGCTAAACAAGTCATCTATATAAGAGTTCATTTTTTTAAAAAAAAATGGAATAGAGGTAGTAGCTAATAAGATTGTTTATGTTCTCAAATGATGAACTCTAATATAGATGGCCTGTTGGAGAAACATAATACCCAGGCAACTCAATTAAACATATTATATTAAGAAAAAAACTCAGTTAAACATACAATGTAGCCCTGTTTGCCTTTGTGATTGAATTAAAAGTCTCACTCTCTCCTAACTTAGTGGACATTTCTTTGTCATATTAAATACTCTCTCCTAACTGTGATGGAGATTTCTTTGTCATCTTCTGTTGGATAAGGCATATTCCTTTCTCATCCTCTTTCTCATCCTAGAACTAAACATTTTCTTGATCGATTAAGGCATTTTCCTCTTTAAGATAAAATTTTGTTTAGCACCATGGTATGGACTCTGTTTTGTAACTTGAAGTCCTTTCTGTAATCCTTTGTTTCGAATTCTGCTAAACATATCTGAACTCATCCATTCAGGTGCTTAGATAAGGCTGCAGTCGTTGTAGAGGACCAAGAGATGAAGGAAAGACATCGCACATGGCTACTATGTACGGTAACCCAGGTGGAGGAAGTGAAGATTCTGATCCGGATGCTTCCAATATGGTTCACATGTGTCTTCTATTCGGCTGCAATGAGCCAGACTGCTACCACTTTCGTTCAGCAGGGGAACGCGATGAACACTAAGATCGGATCCTTCTCGGTGCCCGCTGCCTCTATGAACTCTGCCGAGGTGATCTTCATGCTTATCTGGGTTGTGTTCCAGGACAGCATTGTCATCCCGATAGCCAGGAGGTACACCGGGAACCCAATGGGACTGACGCTGCTGCAGCGGATGGGCGTCGGGCGGTTGCTGGCGATCCCATCTCTGGCAGCCGCAGCACTGGTGGAGGCTTGGAGACTGCGCAGCGTGAAGGCCGGGCACAACCTGAGCATCGGGTGGCAGCTCCCGCAGTTTGTGATCCTGGCCTGCTCCGACGTGTTCTGTGGCATCGCGCAGCTGGAGTTCTTCTACGCGGAGGCGCCTGCGTCGATGCGCAGCCTGTGCTCGGCGTTCCAGTTCCTGGCCATGTCGCTGGCTTACTACGTGAACACGCTGGTGGTCTCATTGGTGGCGACCGTGACCACGGCCTGGGGCGGCCAGGGCTGGCTACCCTCTGACCTTAACGACGGCCATCTGGACTACTACTTCTGGCTGTGGACGGGGATCAGTGTGATCAACTATGTAGTGTACACGTTATTTGCAAGGCGTTATACGGTCAAGAAGGTTGTCAGTCAATAAGGTTCCAGACTCTGTATGTTCAATTGCTATCCTATTGTATTTGCAGTGTACACTACTCCGGAACCAAAGACTTGCTGTTCATTTGAATGCATGGTCCTCTGTACTAGTCTACTAGGATGATTCATCGTACTGTCCTATCTTGTAATTTGTATGAATATTTTTTCATGGAAAAAAGGAAGAGAATTTGTATGCACAATATGCAGATTGGGATGTTGTGTTGGTACCATGTGATTGGGTGTTTCTTTGGCTGATGTAACTTTGCAACTTCTTTTGCCCTGTTTAATTTGATGGAGCTGGTCAGTAGAGATTGAGATCTCATGTCCCCTGACCGATTGAAAAGGAGTGAGCACTTCTTTATTTGTTGCTTTACTTGTGCAGCCCGTTTTGTTCATGAGTTCATCTATCTTTTCGCTACTTCAATCAGCTGAACTTTTTTGGGCAAGTGAGGTTTTCCCCCTGCTGCTTCATCTTCTTCGCTTGGATTAAATAGCGTTATTACATTCAAATTGCAACACATGTTGCAAGAAGCTAGATGGATCACAACGCACGAAGGAAGTTAAGCTAGAACAAGAATGTTGAGCACATATATGTGCTGCAAAATCTGACTCTAGTCTGGTACGGAGGAGTTGAAACGAATTGAAATTGGAGACCATCTCCTCAACATCGTCCAGAGTCGTCTTAATCTCTGATCGGTGGTGCCTTTTGGTCCACAGGGATACTAAGTCCTGTGCTCCTGGCAATCAGTCTCTTCTGTAATTTGCTCCCTGGTGTCCTGTGGTAAGAGTCTGATATGCCGTCACGAAGAGCTTCCGCTTCCACTTCCACTAGGAGTGTTAAGCCTAGCGAGTTTATCCAGCAAGCTGAAGCTGCTAGCAGAGTACCCCCACTGCTACATAACACCACTCCCATCCCATCTCTCTGGTGTTGGAGTCTTGGTTGTACATCCCTGTCAACATTGATCTTCACCGATCCTTGATCTCTGGCAAACGCCAATGCGTCACCTGCATAATCGGTGCGTTTTCGTTTGGTGATCGCTTGGTTGCAGCTGGTAACAGGTATCAATCACCCTAAGCCAAAGCTTTGCCTAAGGTCTATGAGTACCTTTCCCTGCCGTTGCTTCATCGATCTTCAACGCAAGAGCTCAGGCATTTGTTTGTGCACAAGTTGCCTGTTTGCAGCTGACTGAGCCAACATTTGTTTTGCTGCACAAACAGCCAAACACCATGCGCGGCCGAGGCAAGTTGAGGGGCCATTGATTGCAGTTGACCTGAGGAGCTGCACCTGCACACAGCTCTGTGTGTCAGCATTGACTTGGTGGATGGCTGGCTGATTGTAAGAGTGATTATGGATGAACTAACGGTGTGCGTATTGGTGTGCAGTGTATTCGCAAGTTGAATGAAGTCACATGATGTGCCTGCTGCCTGCCTGTCACCAGCATTTGTAGGCATTGATACCCCACACACCGGATTAATTTGTTTAAGCAACTCGAGGCTCGGATCTTTCTTTAATCCCGGCCCCTTTCGAGAAGGGATGGATCGAGCCGGACACAGAGAGGCAGCAGCAGTTGTTATCGCCGGGAAGTGACAAGGAGGTTGTTGCGCTAAGCAACAGCGACCGGACATGTGACTGACAACGTGAGCTCGAGGTTCTTGCGAGCTGCTTGCCAGTGGCAGCCGATTATTCTGCGAGCTGCTGCAGGGAGGGAGGGAGTGATGGCGGCAGTCTTATACTAGAGCTCACCTTGAATGTGTTCAGTGCTTCTATGTGCCTGACTGACTCACTTCCCCGGCGACAGAGGATCTATGGAAGCGTGGACTTTGTGCTGTCAGATTCAGATGATATACAAACACACACTTGGTTTGAGACTTGAGAGGCTTCAACTGCCGTTGGTTACGCTGTACCTAGCTTAACTACTCTTCTTTTCCCTTGCCTTTCTTTCTTTCAGTTGAGCCGATGAGCAAGCTACCTGCATCTTGTCCCCGTCCCCGGCCTTGATTCACTTGCAAGGATAGGAGGAGAGGGAAGCTGACGGCCCTGACGTCGACGCGTCTCCAAGATTTCGTATAAGAGAAGTCGCGCCGCATCGCGTGTGTGCTGCTGGGCACCCACAACACACACACACACCTACCATTTCAGTCCCATGGGCGGCGGTAGCGGTGGCGGCAGGAGGAGCCGTGTGGCCGAGAGAGGAGTCGGCGGCCCCCTGCTTCCGGAGACGCAGGTACTGACTGAAAGAATACTCCTCGCTGTTCTACTCTGGCTGGCAATTGATGGCTGCCTGCCTGCTCATCAATTTCAATCCAGTTAATAGTTTCCACAATTTCAATCCAGTTAATAGTTTCCTTGGTTGGTTTTGATTATTGCCAGTCTTTCCTTCCAATACCCACCAGCCAGCCCCAGCCCTTGCATGCACGCCTGGTTGGACTTGGATCCATCATCTAGTCTAGCTGGAGGTGGTTGGCAGATGAGACGTGGTTGAGCTAGTGCCGAGAGAGAGAGAGATCCATCCTAGCCAATTATGCTGCACCCCTGGCTGACAGACAAACTTCCAATTTCATCCGTTCTTGTTTTTTTTTCCCGCCTGGTTTTGTCCTTGCCTTCCATTCTCGTCTTGCGCGTGCGTGCGCTGTCTCTCACTCTGCTCCGGGCGCTGATGAGATGAGATGGGATCACGCAAGGCAATGCGAATAAGATTAAGGGAGCGATCGAGACTTGCGGCGACGATGACGCAGCGCACGATATCCGTCCTCTACTTGCCTTTTGACTCTCCTCGTTGCTGCCGAGCCTGAGCTGCCTACTATATTTATAGAAGATGAAGAATCGAGATCATCCATGATCCGTTTTCATTGACTCACTACCGCAGCTAGCGATCTGGTCGTCGTCATCTTCCTGTGCAGTGCAGGGTTGTGTCGCGTCTGTGGTCGGCATTGCATCTCGTTTATAAGTTTCTACTCACCAGGAGCAGAGCCAGACTGAGACAATCGGTTCTCATTCTCCTTCTTGTCCCCGCAGAGCGGCATGTCTCCTCCTCCTTCTCCTGGCGGCTCCAATGGCCGCCACCACCACCAGCAGGAGGCGGTTTCGTCCATGGAATCCGGCCGCGACGCGAGGAAGCGCTTCACCTGGAAGGGCCCGGTGATTGTCCTGGGTAAGGAATCTGATCCCGATCCATGGCGCCTTCGATTCCATTCCAGTATGGAGAGCTGTTGGTGATATATGTTTGTTTTCTTTTTCCCCTGCGATCGATTCCGTGGCCAGTCTTCGAGCTCCTGGAGAGCATCGCGTTCTCGGGCGTGGCGCTCAACCTGGTGGTGTACCTCGCCACGGTGCTGCACGGGAGCACCGCTTTCAACGCCGCCCACGTCGACACCTGGAACGGCACCACCTTCATCGTCCCCGTCATCGGCGCCTTCCTCGCCGACAGCTACTGGGGCAAGTACAGGACCATCCTCGCCTCCATCGTCTTCTACCTCGTGGTCAGTAGTAGAATCCAATCCCCCATTCCTGAGCTGAACCTGACACTCATCATACACTCACTGAAATACGTACTGAATGTCTGAATGCAACCAAACCAATCCTCCTGGTGGCAGGGGCTGGTGCTCCTCACCGTGTCCGCCGCGATCCCGTCGCTGCGGCCCGGCACGGCGTGCCAGGTGGGGGAGACGTGCGCGCCGGCGACCAAGACGCAATTCTCCGTCTTCTTCGCCGCGCTCTACCTCACCTCCATCGGCACGGGAGGGGTCAAGTCGGCGCTGCTCCCCTTCGGGGCCGAGCAGTACGACGACGACGCCGACCGGCCAGAGCGCAAGCAGGCCTTCTTCAGCTGGTTCTTCGCCGCCATCAACCTGGGCATCTTCGTCGCCGGCACGCTCGTGTCGTGGCTGCAGCAGAACGTGTCGTGGGCGCTCGGCTTCGGCATCGGCACGGCCTGCTTCGTCGTGGCCGCGCTCGCCTTCGTCGCTGGCACGCCCTGCTACAGGGTGCAGATGCCGACGGGAAGCCCGCTCAAGGACATCATCAGGGTGCCCGTCGCCGCCTTCAGGAAGCGCAACGTCAGCATGGAACGGGACGACGGCGCGGCGGTGCCGCTGCACGAACATGACGACGACGACCAGCAGCAGCGGCTGGCGCGCACCAAGGGTCTGCGGTGCCTTGACAAGGCTGCCGCGATCGTCGACGACAAGGCGGCGCAGGAGGGCGAATGGTCTCTGTGCACGGTGAGCGAGGTGGAGGGCGTCAAGATCCTGGTGCGGATGCTGCCCATCTGGGTGACGTGCGTGCTGTACGCGGCGTCGCTGGGGCAGATGACCACCACCTTCATCCAGCAGGGGATGGCCATGGACACGCGGCTGGGCGGGCGGTTCAAGGTGCCCGTGGCGTCGCTGGTGTCGGTGGAGGTCGTGTTCATGCTCCTCTGGGTGGTGCTGCACGACGCCGCCATCATCCCGGCGGCGCGGCGGCTGACGGGGCGCCCCGGCGGGCTGACGCAGCTGCAGCGCATGGGCGTGGGCCGGTTCCTCGTGGTGCTGGCGCTGGGCACGGCCGCGCTCGTCGAGAGGCGCCGGCTCCGCGCCATCCACGGCGGAGCCGGGCCGATGAGCATCGCGTGGCAGGTGCCGCAGTTCGTGCTGGTGGCCGGCTCCGACGTCTTCTGCGGGATCGCGCAGCTGGAGTTCTTCTACGGGGAGGCCCCGCCGCGATGCGCAGCATCTGCTCGGCCTTCTCCTTCCTCGCGCTGTCGCTGGGCTTCTACGTCAACTCGCTCGTCGTCACGCTGGTGGCGGCCGTGACCAAGCGCCCCGGCTGGCTGGCGCCGAACCTCAACGCCGGCCACCTGGACTACTACTTTTGGCTCTGGACCATCATCAGCGTCGCCAACCTGCTGCTCTACATGGTGCTCGCCGCACGGTACACGCCCAAGCAGGTCGCCGCCGCCGTGGAGCCCAGGCGTTCCAGCAGCAGCGACGAATGATTAATAATCAGAAGCTGTGCCTGGGCACATCGATCGAGTGCAACTTGATCGATACGCTTACTATACAGTGATGAGATGATGAACGAGACAGTGAGTGAGTGAGTGATACAGATGGTCCAGTAGGATACACCTACACTATTATAGATTTATTATCCATAGTACACCTACACCAGCAGAAACATGGATGCTCCCAGTTAACATTTCTTTCAGATCGATCTGTTCTTAGATTTGTGTTAGTTCAGCTTCTGTAAAAAGTGCTTTTGTTGCTAAAATAGAGTTTGTCTATTCTGAACTTGTGTGATATGGCCTTTTGGCTCACACGTGGGATTCTTTTTGGCCATATCACACAAATTTGGCCAAAAGAAAAATTGGGTGAGAAGAAGAGATTTTGGCCAGACCAAAAAAAAAAAAAAAAAAAAAAAAATTGAAAATTTGTGTGAGAAGAAGCTCTCTCTCAAACGAATTTTTGAATTTTTCAAAATTTTGAGCGGGAAAGGCTTTTGCCCTGTTTGTACAACACAATACTGACATCAAACTAGTCCCAGCTTCATTTAAAAATTCAGAAAAAAAATAAAAGATGAATCAATTTACAACAATTAGGACTACTAACATTGTCTCAAAAATGGAATTTACACCACAATAATGTTGAAACAATGAATATGTTGACTACAAAATCCTAATAGATCCATTGTTTGGTCCAAACACTGCCAAGGTGATGGTTTGTTTCACTAAAACATAGGACAAGCAGTCAGTGAATACTACTAAATGCAGATAGATCTGAACCTCCAACTAACATGATTTTTGACATGTCTAAACCCAATTCTATGCAAGTCAAAATTGGAGCATTCTAATATAACTATGCAGCAAACTATGCAAGTCAAAATTTAACTGGCTCATATAACTACAGTTGTATCAGTCTTCCAATGACTAAATGTGTACAACAATATATGTTCACAGCAAAGCATTTGCTGAAACATAAAAGCTAGAACTGCTGACATAGAAAATTCCCTAATACTTAGCCAAAATCCCTATCAATGGACAGTGCCTGAAGCATCTATCATACGAATTGGTTAACAATAGCTGAAAAAAGAATTAGCTAAGAACTAAACACGATTGGAAGGTGAATCACATTGTATATCATATCAGAATTCACGAACGAACAGTAGTACTGAACAAATGATGGCAGATGATAGAGTATGAGCATATCATAGGGGACTGCATCACAGAAGAAGAATGACAGTGTCCTAAAAATGATAGCAAAGTACAAACTGGAAAAGGTAACAAAATATTACAGCAAGAAAGATGGGAAGAATGATGGACAAATTCATACCAGTCTACTTCAAGGATGAATTCTTACAAAAATCCTACAAAGCACCGGAAAGTGCGAGAGCACCAATACAAATAATAATAAAAAAGAATATATAATAGACAGTTGGATGATTATACCTTCTTATGCAGAAAGTTCAACAAATGGATAGGATCATTTTGCACTCACATACTGAAAAGTGTAATTAGAAATAGAGAAAAGTCAGATACCATAGAAATATGTAATAGACAGGTGGATGAGAAATAGAATGAAACAAAAAAGCTTATATGATTACAATATACATCGCCAAAGGATGTTGGGTTCGGTTGGTTACCCCAGCCAGCCTGGACACTCTAGAGGCACCTCTCAGGTCCTGAGTTTGAATCCTAGTGGGAGCGAATTTCAGGCTGGGGCTTTATTAAAAATACCAAAAATATAAGGGTGGGGGTTTCCCTTCCTGACTTCGGTCAAAAAAATTACAATATACATCATAAAAAGGTGCATCAGTAAAAAAGTGATAACTGACCGGATAACAAAAGGATTGGCGACAAAACCATCTCCTCTGTAACCTCTATAGAATCACAAATTAGTCGGTTTTGCCTTGTAGGATTACAATATCAACCCACCTCGGAAAAAAAAAATCAATGACAAAAGAAGTTCAGATCCGCTTCGGTGCAAATAGCATACAACGAAAAAAAAAAAAGTTGTCACAACCCGTTTTCCAATCCAACGCAATAGGAAGAACGAGAGAGGTGACGGGCGTGGATCGACGAGGTGGCGGCGGAGGAGGGAGCGGGCCGGCCGGGCGCGCGAGGGGCGCAGCTGGCGGCGGCGGTGGCGCCAGGGCGAGGGCGCTAGGGCGGCTTGGAGGCTAGATAGGATAGGGATAAACCCTAAATTATTTCTTTCTTAATTGTCTCACAATAGTTGCCTCCATATTTATAAGAGGGGTTTACAATTGCTAATGGGCCGGGCCCATTAGTCTTTTTTCTAACTTATCTTAATTTAACTTAATAAACTTACTAATAAAGCTAAATAATAATTAAATATTCAGCCACTCCGCTTATTTCGGACGACTCACCGACCGAGTCCGACAAAAGTTATAAGTGATAACTCACCAGATCAAAATTCTAGAAAATCCAATCAACCGTCATATTCTGTAAACCCAGCTAGAAACCTAAAACGGGGAGAATAATAACAAAGGAAAAAAAAGTTTTATCCCTCCTCCTTTGCTAGAGCTTGGGACCTGCTATGGTGACACCAAAAAAGACACATAGCATCACCATAGGCGGAGTTTAAAACTTTTTTTTCATATTAGACAATACAGTTACTACGAAATAAAAAAGCACCATAGAAGAGTAAAAGTCCAATGAGGGCATACAAAAATATACCAACCTAAATCCCTATTCTAACCATTTCGAGAAGCAACTGGGTTTGAACGACACACATGACAGCTAAGTTGACGCCTAAACCACCTAGAAATACAATAATTGTGGAAAACATGACGACAAGGCAAAACCCATATCTGCTTATCTAACCGAACATTAGGATCATAATCGGAAAGGTCTGACAAAGCTTCATCGGACAAATAGAACAATTCACATTCATATTAACAAGCACATGACCAAGATGTGGTGAAGGGATTGTAGTGCGGAAGGAGGTGGAAAAGAGCCAGGATCCATGTCCAGATTAGAAAGAAGTTCTTTATGGAGTTCATTATCATTATGAGTTGGAGCATCTGGATTATCAGGAATGATGTTATCTTCAAAGGAATTTCCCCCCAGCTGCCTTCGTTGTCTTCAAATCTTCAAGTAAGTTTTTGATCAGCTCTTATGGAGAGGCAAGAGAAAGTATTTCCCTGCTATTGATTCATGGCTAGAGCAAATTGTGTAATAGATAGTATTTTCTTTGTTTCCTTTTTTTGTTTCTTAAGTTCTTTTGCTCTTATTTGTTTCGAAACTTCGCTCCTATGAGCTTTGTATTTGCTTTTGTTTCTTCGTAACCTGCTAGGTTGCTTTAATATATTTATAGTAGGAGCTCCTCTGCTCCTCCCCGTCTTTTTCAAAAAAAAAAAAGCCTAGAGGCATGGTGAATAAAAGATCAAAGTGTAACTTAGAAACCTAGACACAAAAAGAAAAGGAGGAGGTGAGAAAGTTGCGAAGAAGACAAACCTAACCAAGAGAGCACTAAAACCACAAAGATGCAGCCAGTAGAAAAAAAAAAAGAATGAAGACAATATGAATAGAAATGGAACTAATATAGAAGGACACAAGTGCTCATCAATTTCATTTAAATGCAATCAGTTACTGGCACAACACAGAAATAGAAAAAAAAAGTTGTTTCATTGCCACATTAATAACATAGGCATCAATGGAGCATGCTGGCTAACAGCAGACTGATATGCATGGAGCACTTTATCAAAATGAATTTAAGACTCAAAGGAACCAATGCAGCAAATACAGTGATCAGCAATATAAACCTGACTAACAACAGACAAAAACCTAAACAAAGACTGATATCCATGCACCAATTCTTAAAAAAAAAAAAAAAAAAGATTCAGGGGACCCAATGCAAAGCAACACCTAAGACCTTAAGGGGAAAAAACAAGTAAACAGTGGGAAAAATATCAAAAGTCCTATGTTATAGAATTAAATTCAGAATAATATTAAATTCAAGATTGGCAATCAGAATTGAGACATGATTAAATTTAGAAATAAGAATAATAACAATAAAGATGATGCCTAATTCCACATGCACAAAAAGCATGAGTGATCAGTTGATTTGGTACCTAGAAATAATTGTGATCCTTGACTGGTTTCTTAGATAAACAAGTAAAAAAAGGAGCACAATTATGCCCATTTACATGAATTTGACTAATCGAAGCCCAAAGGCCAAAGCCCAACCACCCAGAGAAACGACCATAACCAGCCCTCCCAAATTCCCGAACCATCATCCACCACCCTTCCCAAATTCACAAACTCCCCTTCCCAAAAACACAAAACAACCTTCCCAGAATCAAAAGACCCCCTTACCAAAATCACAAACCACCCAACCCAAATTAACACACCTCCCTTCCCAAATTCCCATATACAACTTTCACTACTTACCTAACCCCCTTCCAAAATTCTAAAACCCCCATTTTTTTAAAAAAAAAAATGAAAACCCTACCAAAAACCCAAACCACCCTACCCAAATTAAAACACCCCCATTCCCAAATACCCATAACAACCTTCACAAATTACCTAACCCCCTTTCCCAAATTCTAAAAACCCCCCTTTTGTTTTTTAAACAAAAACCCAAATTCCAAAACCACCCTTCCCAAATAATCAAACCACCAATTAAAAAATAACCCCCTCTCAAATACCGAAACCACCCTTCCAAAAATCGCAAAACCCCCATCCAAAAATAAAAACCAAACCACCCTACCCAAATTAACACACACCCCTTCCAAAATTCCCAAAACAACCATCCCAAATTCCCAAACCCTACTTCCCAAATTCTACACCCCATTAAAAATTATACCCCCATCCCAAATTATAAAACCCCCATTTAAAAAAAAAAACTTACAAAAATCCCAAACCACCCTACCCAAATTAACACACCCCCATTCCCAAATACCCATAACAATCTTCACAAATTACCTAACCCCTTCCCAAATTCTAAAAACCCCATTTTTATTTTTTTTTCCAAAATTACCAAACCACCCTTCCCCAATTTAACAAACCCCCAATTAAAAAAACTTCCCAAATACCCAAACCACCCTACCCAAATTCCCAAAACAACCATCCCAAATTCCCAAACCCCACTTCCCAAATTTTGAAACCCCCCATTTAGGATACCAAAGAAGGAGCAAAAGAATTATCACACACACAGCTACATAGCACTTATAAACATAAAAACCATACCATTTAGGAACAAACAACCAAGCCGACAGAATAGGGGATCAGGATATACAAAAAGTGTTTATCTGATGGTACAGATAAGATCGAAGCGTCCTCCCCAAGCTGCTCGTAAAAACAAATGAAAGACCAAGGTCAAAAAAGCATCATCACCTGGATAAAAAAAAAGTGCAAAAGATATTAACTAAATAACCCTCATCGATAAGCTCAAGAACAAACACTGTCCAATGCTCCCAGAACAACAAACAAAACATCTGACACATACATTACATCAAACACACTGATAGAGAGAGAGAGATAGCAAATGCATCAATAGCAAGTATTAGCAAAAACAAACACTTGAAAGGTCCTAAATGGCTAGAGGGGGAGGGGGGTTGAATAGCCTAATAAAAATTTCAACAATGACACTTAGACAAGGTGGTTAGTAAATAAGATGACATAGCAAATTTAGTGGAGCTACAACTAGCTATGCAAACCTCCTAGCAATTCTAATTATTTTAATATCACTAATCACACACAAGAGTTTCTATGGAAACTATGATCTCTAAGGGGCACACAAGCTAAGTCACTAAGTTACCCCTAGGTGAAAACACTACACAAACTAGTGAACTAGCTAGCAAGGTGATCTATTTCTACTCAAGAAATGTATGGCAAAGTAAAGTACAGGAGTAGAGGGTGATCAGTATACCGCCGATGTAGAGTAGAGGATGATCCCAATCACCAATGTCAATAAGAAATCTCCAACGAGCAAATCACACTTGACACGATGATTTATCCCCGAGGTTCACGTGCTTGTCGGCACGCTTGTCCTCGTTGTGGCGATACACCCACTTGATGATTCACAAGCAAATGGCCGGTGCCAAATCCCTCGGAGGGAGCTCGCAAGAATCACTCACAAGAGGGGATCCACAAGCCACAAGCAATCCACTAATGATTCCTTTCGTGAATCTCCCGCAGGGAAGGATCAAACCCCTCACAAAGTCCACCAGTGTGGCCTCGAACAATCTCCGGTCGAGCTCAACACCACCACCAACTCCAAGCCGCTAGGGAACTGGGCAAATTCCCAAGAGAAACAAGAATCCCGCAGCTCCTCTAAAGAACAAGTGCCTCTAGATGCAATCAACAAGCAAATGCACTTGAATCTCACTCAATCTCACCAAAAAATCGATGTTATGCAAGAGAGATGAGTGAAGGGGAGTTTCTTCAGCTCACAACAGAGTTAGAATGACCAAGAGTGCAAGAGGGAGCTCCCCAAACCGGCAACCAACTATTTATAGAGCCACCTCAAAAATAGAGCCATTGGAGACCATCCTGTGAAATTTCGTGAGCGACTAATGCGCCAGTCGCGTTCAAACACACTGGCCGCATGAGCGACTGGCGGCGCGCCAGTCGCGTTCAACCAACACAAAAAGAGCCGACCATTGGGGATGGGAACGCCGCGTCCTGTGCGCGCGCCCGTAGCGAGGCTTACTAGACGACCGCGTCAGTCGCAAGCGATTGGCGTGCTAGTTGCCCTACTACCCAATGTCTGTCGCATGCAAAACACGCGAAGGACGCTGATGCCACCGTTTGTCGCTCTTTACAGCAGGACCAATGCCCGATCAAATGAGCATAACTCTTTGATCCGAACTCCATTTTCGATGATCTTAGACTCTATCGAAAGCTTACTCAGAGGGCTACAGAACCCACATAGTTACTTGATCCAAAACAAAATGGATCAAAGCAGAATTCCACTTCAAGTGCAGTCCTATTGTCCAAGAAACACCAAAACACCTTCTCCTATGCAAATGTCCTAATGCCACCAAGTGTACATAACCATGTGCATGTGTTTTAGCATTTTGAAAGCGTTTGACAAGTGCGAAGTTAGTTCTCTCGATTCTATGCAAGTTATCAAGAATCTAGAGGCACTCGAAATGCGGATTAGCCGATGAATTCCCCTCTTGATTGTCGGCTATCTATCCAAAACATGATCGTACTCCCTATAGTGCCTCGATCACCGAAAGCAAAACCCTATCAAGTTATACCTTGGCCTTGATCTCCATGTATTTTCCTTTCAAACATGTGAGCTTGATGATCCATCATGTCCATCACCATCATCCATGTCCATGATCACGTAGCTCCACATCACTTATGCTATCCTATCTCAAAAGCACACTTTGAGTAGAGGATTAGCATAATAGGGTGTCATCAATTGTCAAAACCAAACATGAGATTTCAGTCTTCCCCTTTTTGGTAATTGATGACAACCATCATAAAGATATGAAATAAATTAAATTTGAACTTGAATTGCTTGTCCAAAGCATTTTTGGTCATGAATCAAAGTTGGACAAACATTTCAAAGGTTTGGTTTTGGTAATAGTAGCTCCCCCTATATGTGTTTCCTTGTGTTTGGATCAATTTTGCACATATATATGGATAAAAGTTTTGGGAGAGATAATATTACCAAAAAGGATTGTAAGGTATATAGAGTTGAACCTTTGAAGCGTGATACCAATCAGAGTGTCATTATATACCATCCTTAGCATCAATGTTACTAGACATTCATCAAAACTCAACATACCCTGTGAGATCAACATTATAAGCATAAATGTGAGCAATGTCTAGATACATCCTATGCATGCTAGTAGATCAATTCACCATTCAAGTCTAAATCATGTATATTGAATTTAAAGATTGCTATGCAACATTTCATCATGATCATGCACATACAAATGCATAAATAGTCTATGAGCTTGCTCCCCTATTTGTGTGATTAATTTAAAAATTGACCTCTTTCCATTCATCTTTGTGACTTATTTCTCCCCCTTTGTCAACAATCACCAAAAAGGGTGTAAATAGAGAGAAATCAAGTCAATCAATGATGGCCATAAAGTGGTTCAATCTAGAGCACTTGCCTTATTATGTAATAAGGTTTGAACCAAGGATAAGTTTTTTCACACCTCATGAAAACAAGGTTTATCTTAACCATGTTAAATTGCACAACATGAGTTCATTTTCTAGGATTTGAACACTAGGATTACAAGCCCACAAACATGTCATATGCCACCACTAGATCATATAAACATAGAAAGCAATAGTGGTGCCACACATACATTGAAATCATTTTATTTTCCATGAATGAGCCTATAGGATGAGTTATGGCTAGGTGCACTAAACAAGTCCTTAGCATAGTATGAATGCCATGTCAAACAACTTGTACCTTCCTTTTTAGCGAAGGAAAGGCATGTCATATATGTGGGGTGCATCAACTCATGTTGGAGAAGTCAATAATGTTCAATTCTCCTTTTAGCATGCAAAACCTCTTCTCATTAAGTGGCTTGGTGCATATATCAGCTAATTGATCATCGGTGCCAATTCCCATGATACAAATATCACCCTTTTGTTGATGATCTCTAATGAAGTGATGCCTTATGTCAATGTGCTTTGTTCTTGGATGTTGAACCGAATTTTGTGTCATCTTGATTGCACTTTCATTATGACAAAACAATGGTAATTTGTCAAACTTGAATCCAAAGCCCCTCAAAGTAGACCTCATCCAAAGAAATTGAGTGCAACAACTTCCCACACTAATGTATTCAGCTTCAGTGGTAGAGAGAGCAACACTATTTTGCTTCTTTGAAGACCAAGAAACAAGTGATCTTCCAAGGAATTGACTTGTGCCACTTGTACTCGTTCTATTGATTTAACATCCTCCATAGTCGGAATCTGAATATCCAATAAGCTCAAATTTGGATCCCTTTAGATACCAAAGTCCAACATTTTGTGTGCCTTTCAAATACCTCAATATTCTCTTAGTTGCTTTGAGGTGACTCTCTCTAGGAGAGGATTGATATCTAGCACACATGCCCACACTAAATGCTATATCCATTCTAGAAGCGGTGGCATAGAGTAAGCTTCCAATCATAGACCGATATTGCTTTTGATCAACCATGTTTCATCGATGTATAGGCCTCCATTGGTTCCCATTGATGTTGACATTGGTTTGCACCTTCCAAGCCAAACTTCTTGATCATGTCCTTCATGTAGTTTTCTTGACTGACAAATGTGCCATTCTTCATTTGCTTTACTTGAAGTCCAAGGAAGTATGTGAGTTCTCCAAGCATTGACATTTCAAACTCTTTGGCCATCATCTTTGCAAACTCTTCACAAAACTCTTGATTGGTTGAGCCAAATATAATGTCATCAACATAGATTTGCAACACAAACAAGTCATCTCTAAGCTTCTTGGTGAAGAGAGTGGTGTCAACCTTTTCCATCTTGAACCCTTTAGAGAGGAGAAAATTTCTCAACCTCTCATACCATGCTCTAGGTGCTTGTTTCAATCCATACAAAGCCTTCTTCAATTTGTACACATGGTTGGGCTTCTTTTCATCTTCAAAACCGGGAGGTTGCTCAACATAGACCAACTCATTTATGAAACCATTCAAGAATGCACTCTTCACATCCATTTGATATAACTTGATATCATGAGCACATGCATATGCTAGCCAGATCCTAATTGCCTCCAATCTAGCAACCAGAGCATATGTTTCTCCAAAGTCAAGACCCTCAACTTGAGTGTACCCTTGAGCTACAAGTCTTGCTTTGTTTCTAACAACAATTTCATCTTGATCTTGCTTGTTCTTGAAGACCCATTTGGTTCCACTCACATTGTAGTCCTTAGGTCTCTCCACTAGTTTCCAAACTTCATTCCTTTTGAAAGTTGTTCAACTCTTCATGCATAGCATTGATTGAATCTTCCTTTTCCAATGCCTTCTCAATATTCTTTGGTTCTTCTTGAGACATAAAGGCATGATGTGCACAAAAAGAAGCTAATCTTTCTCTAGTTATCACTCCACTATTGATGTCACCAATAATTTGATCTAGTGGATGATCTCTTGCTATGTTTGAAGGTTGCATCACTTGCACTTGATGACTAGGATGAGATGGTGTACTAGCTTGTTGATCTTCATCATGAGAACCACTAGTGCTTGCTTCATTAGAACAAATCTCCACAATTGTGTTGAGTGTTGGAGCATCATCATCATCAACTTGTCTTGGCCTAATATCACCAATGTTCATGTTCCTCATTGCATTTTCTAAATTGGAGCCTCTCACATCATCATGGTTTTTAACTTCACATTGTGAGCCTTGGGTTTCATCAAATTCAACATCACGAACCTCTTCAAGTTGACCACTACCCAAGTTCCAAACTCTATAAGCTTTGCTTGTGGTTGAATATCCAACTAGGAATCCTTCATCACATTTCTTGTCAAACTTACCAAATCTTATGTCTTTCTTGAGGATATAACATTTGCAACCAAAGACTCTAAAGTGACCAATGTTGGGCTTCCTCCCATTCAATAATTTATATGGTGTCTTTCCAAGCTTCCCATGGCAATAGAGGTGGTTGCTACAATAGCAAGCCGTATTGATTGCTTCGGCCCAAAAGGAATGCCTAACATTGTCCTCACTAAGCATTGATCTTGCCATTTCAATCAATGTTCTATTCTTTCTCTCAACTATACCATTGGATTGAGGAGTGTAAGTTGGTGAGAATTGATGTCCAATTCCAAGATCATCACACAACTCATCTATTCTTGTGTTCTTGAACTCACTCCCATTATCACTTCAAATCTTCTTAATGAATGTTTCAAACTCATTTTGGCATCTCTTGACAAAGGATTTGAATAGCTCAAACACATCACTCTTGTTATGAAGAAAGAACACCCATGTGTATCTAGTGTAGTCATCCACAATCACAAAACCATACTTGTTGCCACCAATGCTTGTATATGTTGTTGGCCCAAACAAGTCTATGTGCAACAACTCAAATACTTTGCTTGTACTCATTGTTCTCTTCGGTGGATGTGCATTGCCATGTTGCTTGCCGGCTTGACACTACAAGGTTTGTCCTTCTCAAAGGTGACATTACTCAAGCCCCTAACCAAGTCATGCTTCACTAACTTATTCAATTGCTTCATTCCAACATGACCAAGCCTTCTATGCCACAACCAACCCATACTAGCCTTTGAGAGTAAGCAAGTTGTCAATTTTGCTTCACTAGAGTTGAAATCCACCAAATAGAGATCACCATGTCTAAATCCATTGAAGATCAAGTTTGTTCCATCAACACTAACTACTTTAACTTCTTGACTAGTGAATATGCATTTGTAGCCAAGATCACAAAGTTGAGAAACCGACAAGAGGTTGTAATCAAGATTGTCAACTAGCAACACTTTTGATATGCTCTTTTCTTGTGTGATTGCAATCTTTCCAAGTCCCTTGACCTTGCCTTTCTTGTCATTGCCGAAAGTGAAAGAATCATATTCATCAATGTCTTTTGTGCTAATAGACTTGAACATATGAGAATCCCCGATCATGTGTTGAGTGCACCAACTATCAAGTATCCAATGCTCTCCTCCGGCTCGATAATTGACCTACAAAAGGATATCATTTCTTCTTAGGTACCCAAACTTGCTTGGGTCCTTCATGGTTAGTGACCAAGCTCTTTGGTACCCAAATGACTTTCTTCCTTAAGCCCATCCATGGTGCACCAATGAACTTAGCATGAACAACATTGTTTCCCTTTACAAGCATATAGAAGTTGTCAAGCTTGAGGGAGGAAACATTAGCTTTCTTGTTCATGCACTGTTGCTCTACATGACCAACTTGCTTGCAAGCTTTGCAATAACTACCACTGTTCTTCACAAAGCAAATCTTGTGAGTAACAAAGGTGGCCTTGCCTTTCTTGGGGTTGTATCCCAATCCCTCTTTGTAGAGAGATGCTCTTTGGCTACCCAAAAACATAAGCAAGCGGTCCTGACCACCATATGCCTTAGCTAAGGTGTGATTGAGCTCTTTTACTTCTTTCTTCATATTCTCATTCTCATTCAAGAGCATGGCATTGCAAGTTACATCACTAGAGGTAGATGTGCTAGATGAAGTGCTAGTGGACGTAACACAAGTAAGAGTCGGCAAAGGCTCAACAAGTATATCACAAGATATGCTAGCATCACAAGAATCAACCTTAGCCACATGCATGCTGATGCTTTATTCTCTTTAATTAGAGAGGAATGGGCTTCTTCAAGGTTGAAGTGAGACTTCTCAAGCTTCTTATGGTCTACCTTTAGACGCTCATAAGATGCCTGAAGCTCATCAAGTTCTTGTCTAAGGGCGTTTCTCTCCTTAGTCAAGTCCTTGCATTCCTTTCTACTTTTTTTATACCATGATGTGTAATCCTCAAGCATGACATGCAACTCCTCAACGGTATGCTCTTCCTCCACATCACTATCACTATCACTAGCATCATCATCATCATTAGTAATAGATTGTACCTTAGTGGCCTTAGCCATTAAGCATGAAGAGGGTGTGTCAAATAGAGAAATCTTCTCTTACATAGCCGCACAAGTGTTGGTATAAATTATATGCACACAATAAAGATAAAGATATCCGCAAGCGCACAGATAGAAATACCATTGTAGAACTTCACCAAAAGATGAACTCCCGGTTTTAAATATCGAACCCAAAGGAACAGTAGGTGAATATAACTAACATTTACCCAATCCACTTCACAATCAAAAGTACATAAGAAACTAGCTAGACTAGGAGACAACACTGGCTTTCTAGTTCTAATCTCGATAAACCCTAGTTTATTTATTCTATCATGGACGCTTAATCCTTAATAAAGTAAGATAAAATTACTCTACTAAGAACGGACAAAGCCTATCGTTCAAATCTTGGAGGGAAGTGGGCTATAGAGGATTTAATAAAGCTATAAGTCACCTTTATGATACTACCACTGATTCCAAGCCAAAAAGGGGCATTCACAGATAACTCTAGTCTAAGCACCGTGCCTACACTAGACACTATCCCTCTAATCAAGAGCAATCAAGATTAAAGTACTCAATAAGAGTTGCAAACTTGAAGAATAAAATAAACCAAAACTTACTTTAATTATGAAGTCGAACACCAGATAATCTGTGAATACACTCAATAAGTGTTGGTTTGCTTTGTTCTTACTTTATTCTAGTTGTATATTTGTTATAGTCATGATTAATGATGAGTTCATGCATTAGCGCCTAGCTCAATATTCGAGTGGGTTAGGTGGTAGAAATAATGTAAGTGTGGTGCTTATATATGATTTGCCTGTGGATGCATCTTATATTCTGGGTCATGTGGTAGATCGCAAGTGTGATATTCGTGTTGAGTTCTCTTTAGTCCACTCCCATCTATAAGAGAAGTTGAATATGGTTTTGAGGATAGTCTCTGTCAAGTGATCTGTATAGGTGGTTTACATGCCCCAATGACTGTGATGTTAGCATCAACGATGGTGGTGAGGGCATCCACATTCGGTTTCTTGCCGTACGTGATGGCTACGACCATCCCTGTCAAGTGTTTACTGATGGACCCGAATTTCGGCTACGAAGGGGGTCACGACATGTCTGCAGAGGGTCTGAGTATAGTAGTGGGTGGCTCTTGACGGAAGCCATGCACGTGATGATGTCGCCCATGTGGCACTGCAGGCCGTAGATGGTCGCGGTGAGCACGTTGAGGGCGCCGATGGGGTGAGTGGAGGCAGCAGAATTGGAGCGATCGATGATGGTGGCGCTGATGGCGGCAGGAGAAGATGGGATCATGGGGAAAACACCAGAGGTGGTGGTGGTGGAAATGAGGGCGACGGAAGATCCAGAACGAGACATGAAGCGAAGACTGCTGACCCTGAGGGCCCTGGATGCAGCGGGCCACCGGAGAGCATCCACATTGGGCGGAGTCCAAGGTGACAATTTTGTTGCCCATGGTGTAGAGCCCAGGCAATGGAGGAGAGAGAAGGACGGATCTTGAGGTGGAAGACGATTATAGGGGCAATGGGGATTATTCACACGTCTTTCTCTATCTCAAACAATAAAAACGATTATTTTAATATGTGTCGTGTGCAGCTGGAAAGAACCACGAGTTCATAATGGTACTCAGCATAGGTTTAGCGGTTTGTTTTAGCCAATTTCACGCTTGAACGGTGGCCGAAACAAAATTTGCCTATTCAGTACCTTCCCTTTCCTTCAGTGCCTTCTATTTTATCACCATTAGATTTATCCCTACAAACAGTCTTGCTAATAACCATAAACCTTGTATGATAATTTAAATGACATGCGGGATACATTATCCAACAGAAGAACAATCAAAATTAATTAATATTGTCCCGGTTGATCTGGGTTGCCCATTCAAACAGGTGTAGCAATAGCACAGAGAGGCGTTGCCTTTTTTAGAGTGACACCAAAATTTTCAGCCATATCAATCCCATTTCTTTCGACCTCGTTCGGAAGCCTCCATTTGAACTGATTTAACAATGATGCCTGAACCAGATGCACCATCCTACTTGCCAGTGGCATCCCAGGACAGATCCTACGTCCTGCACCAAATGGTATGAGTTCGAACTCTCCACCTTTAAAATCAGTAGTGCTCTCCAGAAATCTTTCTGGCATAAACTTTTCTGGCTGCTGCCAAATATCTTTGTCTCGGCCCATCGCCCATACATTTACGAGCACACGTGCGTCTTTAGGAATTATGTGGCCCATCGTTTCTGTGGTAGCCTCAGCTCGTCGCGGTAACAACAGTGGTACGGGAGGATGCAGTCGAAAAGTTTCTTTTATCACAGCTTGTAGGTAGGGAAGCTGGTTGATTTCAGATTCTTCGATGTGTCTTGCCGAGCCAATGACTGCTCGAAGCTCATTGCATGTTTTAACCATTGAGACTGGGTTTCTAAGCAACTCCGCCAGTGCCCATTCCACGGTGCTGGAGCTTGTATCACTTCCTGCAGCAAACAAATCCTAAAATAAAGATGTAGCATAAAGTTAGTGATGCTAGAGATATTAGTTTGCTAAATTAAGTGGATATAGTAAGAGAAAAGATGCATACAATACTATAGAAATACTAACAAGAGACCGTGGAAATCGAAAGCTCCCTTAAGTTTAAAAATCTTCTTGTGGTATTTGAGGAGAGGTGAGGTGTTAACTAAGTATAATCTACTACATCTATATAGAGAACCCCCACCAGGGGAGTTCTCTCGACATGCAAACATGTCACCTTAGCAACCCTACTAAGAGCATGACATCCAAAGGGCAGTCCCCCTTTGCTTGAACTAACTAAAAAATGTTATAACTTACAAACCAAAAATCCAAATTGAATTCCAATTACACCATTGAATTCCTTTTAATAAATCCTTCAAAACAAGATCTCATATGAATATATTTTGATAAAATTATAGGTGAGCCCCACTGATGGTAGTTGGTATAGAGTAAAGTAAAAAATAAAAAAAGAGAATGATAAAAAGGGGAAAAAGGAAAGGAAAAGAACAGGGGGGTGATAGTAATGTTCTAATTCATAGATTTCTCCTTTATACCCACGACAACGCGTGGAGATGTGACGCGTGAAGGACGAAGTTAAAGAGATTAAATCATCTACCAAGGATTTCCTCAAATAAATTATTAGATATGTTTTATTACATTACCGTAAATTGTCACCCGTCCAACATATCTAAATATTTCTATTCGAAATTGGTTCAGTTTAGAGTTTAAATATAAGATTAAATAATCTTTATGCCAATGAGTATATACTACTGCTTCATACATTTAAGTTCTTCATTACTAACTCGTTTCTAACCTCGCACAAAGTAATTCTCCCCAATAGCTAATT
The DNA here is from genome assembly GCA_015847255.1 of Hyparrhenia diplandra. NCBI lineage: Eukaryota > Viridiplantae > Streptophyta > Magnoliopsida > Poales > Poaceae > Hyparrhenia > Hyparrhenia diplandra. The sequence continues at coordinate 160,967 of JADLZK010012561.1, read as the reverse complement.
GTGATTACAATTCAATCCTTTAACAATACCTCCTTTCTACCCACAACAACGCTGGAAATCCCTCTAGTTTAATTAAGCACAAATGGCAAGGGAACAAAACTGGTTGCTTTTGTCCCGAGGACAGGATAATTCATCACTTGTTTATTGATTGCTGTTTTTGTGCAATCGAGTCTGAGCATTGCTTGAAAAAAGCAAAAACCAATTTAGCAAAACCCAAAGTATATCGCATATGTTCAGTGATTGGTTGCTTGGGAGAATTAGGAATTTGGCCCTCGAACAAAGTTTGTCTTAGGAATCGGCCTCATTTTTTCTTTTTTTTAATTTGGGAATCGGCCTCAATACGAAACTTTGTTAGGAATCCGACCTTCCATCAGTTTTGAAATTCATAAGTAGAGTTTGGTAGCTTCAATTTTGGTGAACCAAATTTTGTTGTGCTCCTTGAGATGTCAAGTTTTTATTAAAAATATGAAACTGGACATGTTTTGTAGAATTATTTATTTTTAATAAAACATAATATCTTGGTGTTAAAAAAAATAAATAATTATACAAAACATGGCCAATTTCATATTTTTAATAAAAACTAGACATCTCAAGGAGTACAACAAAATTTGGTTGACCAAAATTGAAGTTATCAAACTCAAGTTATGAATTTCCAAAACCGATGAAGGCCGAATTCTTAACAAAGTTTTGTTTTGAGGCCAGATTCCTATTTTTTTTTAAAAAAAAGGCCAGATTTCTAAGACAAACTTTTTTCAGGGCCAGATTCCTAATTCTCCAGCTTGAGGTCTTTAATTCTTTTGGGAGCAGGAGTGATTGCCTGGTCTATATGGTTGCACAGGAATGACATTGTTTTTGAAAAGAGAACAATTTATTCTCCTTTGTAGGTTATTTTTGAGCTACCCATCGGACTTCGTTCTTGAGATATGGTCTCGCAACAGTTGGAGCAGGTGACAATGGTCTTCTTTTCCTAGGTGCTTGGTTTTGGCGGTCTAGTCTACACGGATTGATTGTCATTAGTTGTTGTTTTTCTGTTCCCCTTTATGTTGTGTGCCTTTTAGTCACGCAAACGCAGCGAGTTCTCCAAAGTCTGTGTATCAACTCGTAAAAGCTTCCATTTCTAAAAAAAAAATATCATCATTGTCCTAAGGACTATTGATTCTTAGCCTAAAAGTTCTATTAGTGCTACTAATTGAACTAGTTTGTTAAATTAGGTTTCGATCACAATTTTTAACATTGCATTTAGATCAATCTGAAACGTCCAAAATAATTCACACAACTAATAATCCAATTATAGTGAATATCTAGCACCCTTTCACATGTTTCATGAAATTATATGTGCAACTCACATGAAAAGACAGCAAGAAGCAAAAATTTTTAGAAAGGGGTTGACAATAAAAAGAAGTACCTTATGGTTAAGTGGGAAGCTTTGGCTTCTCCTAAAGAATTTGGAGGTTTGGACTTCATAGACACTAGATCCATGAATACTGCTCTCTTAGCTAAATGGATCTTCAAGTTGGATAGAGGTGACAATAGTATGGCCTTAGAGGTGCTTCCCTAGAAAGGTAGCACAATTTCGGCATCCAAAGGTAGCACAACTCGCGATGTAGTGTTCTTTCAAATATGTCCTGCGTTTCCCCTCCAAAATAGCAGCGTCGTGATTCCTGAATTTATTAAAGCTGACACACAATCTCGGCATCCAAAGGTAGCACGACTTGATTGAGATTATTAAAGTTTATTTCTTTCTGCTAATTTACATATAGATTTAGCTGTTCCTGTCTATTTAGATCTTCCTGAATTTCATAACACTCACGAATACGGATTGATGCAATCTTGTGGGCATCATGGAGATGCAGGGCATCGCCTCACAAGGTCTATTGGAAGCGAATTCGTGATAACTTCCATGCGAACAAAAACTTGGACCAAATTTATGTTTGAATTTAAATTACAATATTTTTGCTTTTTTATTATTTTTAGCATGGTGTTTTCTTGATATAGTTTAAATAAGTTACTATACTCTCTAATACATATGTATATGGTGTATGGAAAAATAGAGGAAATTAAGAAGTAGGGACCCTATTTTTTGGGGTTACTGTCGGAGTTCAGTTCAGAAAACAGGACCTAAAAATAAGGGGGAACACCTAAATAAAAGTAGTGGTTTTTGGATACTGTTGGAGTTACTCTTATAGCAATGGTAACTGTGATCCAAATATGCCATGGAATGGAATTTAATGACGGCAAGTCTCTGTCGCTGCTAAAATGCGGAAAGCAATATATCAAAACTATGCAAACACTTTGTGCCTATGGTCGGAACTTTGAGTTTATACGTAACCAAAAAAAATCTGTCGTCGAGACTGAAAATATATTAAATTAAAACAATTTCTGATCCACGTTGATTATATATGACACTGGCACGCGCACATAAATAAACTGTATTGCTTTTTCTACTTACCGTGAATAATGATAGGAGCGTGTCGCGGCCCAGTGCTGTCGTGGTCGTGGTGTCAAGCAACAGGTCGAGGAAGTCGTTCTTCCGGGGATCGCCGGCATCACGCTCGCACAACCTCCGGTTGATCTCCACATCGAACACCTGGTGCAGCCGTGCAAACAGCTTGGCCAATCTCCGTCGCAACCCTTGCAGATCGGCCCAAGCCAGCGCTGGGAAGAAATCCGACACAGAAGTTTGAAAAAAAAAGAAAATTTAAAAACATACTAAACACACTCAAATTTAAGTTGGGACTTCCGGCAACCTCCATGATCTCCGTCACCACCTCCTGGAATCCTTTGGACCCGGTGTGGTCGTCGAGGTTGGTCAGGTCGCAGGAGAATATCGTGCGCGAGAGAAGATTCAGGGACGTGGCGAAGGCAACGCGGCCGACGTCCACCGCGCTTCCCTGCAGCGCCAGCATCCGGACGTGGCCCACGAGTTCCTCCACTTTCCGGCGGCGTATGTGCTGGAGCGCGTCAAGGCGGTGCGGCGCGAACAACTCAGTCGCCATCACCTTTCTGAGGGCGCGCCAGCGTCCGGAGTGCGGCAACCAGGGCACGGAGTTCTTTGCGTGGTCGCCGACGGCATGGGGCACAAACCGATTGGCGAAGACCGCGTCCTGCTTCTGCAGGAACTCGCGCGCAACATCCGGCGAGGAGACCACCACCGTGGTGACCGCGCCCAGACGGAGCGACATGAGGGGGCCGTGGAATTTGGCGATGCGGGCGAGGGAGCGGTGCGGCTGGTCGCCGAGGAGGTGGAGGCTTCCCATCAACGGCAGTGGGCGGGGCCCTGGCGGAAGGCCCCGGCGAGCGTGGGCATAGAGCTCGAGGAAGTATGCTGCGAGTAGAGAGACTAGAAGCCATGCCAACCACGGAACCAGCATAGTCATTACCATTTCTCTGCGCCCAGATGTGCGTGAGGCTCTGGGGACCTCCGCTTCTCAGTTAGATCATAAATATAGCCAATGAAATGAATCAATGATGTAGTTGTATACCGTTCATTGATCTGTTCAAGTGTACTTTATCTGTAAATGTTGTACCTATCGAGGATAGTATAATATAGAATGCCCTGCGATAAGATTGTTTTTGCGGAAGCAATCTCGGGGTAACTAAAAAATGAGTGCTCGAGGAGCATAAGCGACAATTTTAATAATCATCGGATTATATTACCTTTTTTTTTCGGATCACAATAATATAGATGCGTCGATCAGATTATTACCATTTCGATAGCTTCAATTATTTTTTTTCGATGACGCCTAGACGCATTTTCCATTAAGCAGAATTAAGTTTGAAACAAATTAATAGAGGGGAGACGGTAGTCGAACGATTACCGAACCCCTGAAACCCACCCATGAACACAACGAAAGGAGAATTACAAAGTCCCCAACACAGAAACGAAAAGCAAGAAACACGAAGGGCAGGGGACCCTCCACTAGACAATCCTGGCTAGTTGCACCTAATACAAGATAACTCGACACAAAAGGTGGCCAGTAGAGAAGAGTGGCCGTAGAAGATAGCATCGGCACCATCGACGGATTTGCACTCCGAAAGCTCCTCCGAGTCACTGAGTGTCCCTCAGGACCACGGGCGAGGAGGACAACCATGAAGACCAAGGCGTCCAGCGGCGACAACTCAAAAAACGGCGGCAAAGCATCTGCCCACACACAGGACCATCGACGCGGCAAAGCATCCGTGGATGGGCCGTCACATGCACAACATCGCACTCCGAGCACTCCTCTGAGTCACTGAGGGCCATAACCCTGAGGACCATGGACGAGAAGGACCTCCAAGACATGCGCGACGGCAACTCAACCTCCAAGACACCGGTGGCAAAGCATCCGCCCAAGCAAAGACCAATAACATAGCAAAGCATATGCGGAAGACTATGACTACAACAACCACTAATTGGGCATACCATGTGAGGAGAGGCATGAAGCACAAAAGGTGCAGCGCAGCGAACATGGCGACCACGACGGTGGAGCGACGGGCAGTGGAGATTCTTCAACAATGCCTTCACGAAGGACGTGACGCCCGAGACACCATCGTCGCTGGCCTTAAAGACTTAAGGCGGGGCTTTCGCCCAGAATCACCGCTAGCCAAGCGAACCTGATGACAGACTGATGATGACGCCTCCAAGAAGGTGATGGCGTTGACGCGCTACCGTCGTCGGCCACTAAGCTAGTGGGGTTTTCACCCCTATCTGCCGTCAGTCCCGAAAGCTCCCGCTCTGACCACAGCCACCCAGACGTAGGGGATGGGTCAAGGATGCGACCATATGCGCTAGGTCCAGCCTCTGCGGAACGGAACTGAGCACCGGCGCTTCCCGTGTCCACCATGGTCGCCGATGAGGATTGGCGGGCTGGGTGAGGAAGGGGTGACGCTAGGCCCTAGATCCGGACGGCCGCCGCCCCAGCCGGCCACCGCAAAGACCCGACCCGGAGAGGCCACCGAGGGCACCGGTGGGCATAGCCGACGGGGTGGGAGCCGGGTACCACGGGACGGAGAGATCCCCCCCCCCCCCTGGCACCTGATTTGGCCCGCCTACCGCCGAGGACGCCGTAGAAGAAGGGGGGTTGGTGGGAGAGGGGGGCAGGAGGAGTGAGGGGAAGGGGAGACGCGGATGAGGGCCGCCGCCGCGCCGAGGGCAACGACGGCGGCGGTCGGAGGGGTCCACCCGCTATGGGCTAGCTCGTGACCGGCAGAAGTGTACAATCCTTAGTTTATATTACAACAGTTACAACCGCGATTGCAAAGTTGAATTAGTCCCCGGTTTTTTTAATAAGCAGTCCCCGTTTATATTACAAACCGACTAAGGGGGCCTTTGGATCACCGGTGAAACACAGGTGAAGCACAGGAATCGTACCCTATGGGATTGATGACGTCACTGGCCTTTGGTTTTGCAGGAAACGTTCCGGAGGAATGGAGGGAGGATAGGAATTTGTCTCACTGTGCACGCAGGGAAATAAAAATGAGGTTCGACTTCTTGGAAAGCACAGGAAACCGTCGGCGCTCGCCTGTGCTCGTGAATCGACCGCGCCATCGTGCCGGCCGAGGCCCTCCTTGCGGCGTACCGCCGCGTGTCCGCGCTCGCCGACGAGGCCGCGCCACCGGCGAACCCGGGTGGCGAAGGGGAGCAGCAGCGGAGCGGGTTGAGGCGGCGGACGGGGCAGAGCGGGGAGCGGGTCAGACGGGGCGAGGAGGCAGCCGCAGCGGACGGGGCGTCGAGGTGCTGCACGAGCAGGCTCAGCCGGCGCGGCTGCGGTGGTGCTTGGCGAGGACGGGAACGCGAGGGCGGCGACCGTCGTCGGTGTGTGTGGAGGACCCGTTGCTCGTGTTGGTGCTCCGCGCGGTGAAGAACGGCGTCGCGGTGAGGGAGGTCCCGGCGGCGCGGCACGTCGGGGCGAGGTCGCGGATCAACGCGGAGTGAGGCGCTTGGTGCAGAGGACGGCGAGGCCGTGAAGCAGAGGCGGTCGGTGTCGAGCGCGTTCAGGCGGGCCGATGGCAGAGACGACGTCGCTGGCTTGGAGGAGCAGCTCAGCTAGACGACCTCGGCAGCGGCGTCGCAGACACGATGGCTGCCGCTGGCGCGAGCGGCGGAAGGAAGAGGAAGCAGGTGGCGGCGGTCCGGCAGAAGGAAGAGGAAGCAGGTGGCGGCGGTCCGGCGGATGGGGAAATCGATGGGGGCGCATGTTGTTGCGGTTTCTTTTTTTTTCTTTCTTTTTTTCTTTTTTTTAGGCGGACTCGTCTGGATGCCGCAGTGGCCCGTGGGGCTGGTATAGGAAAGATTCCTCTGAAATGAATTGTCTTCCTTTCCTGCGTGTATACCATTCCTACGTTTTTCCTTTCACATTCCTATGAGCCAAAGAGAGCCTAAATGTAGAATCCCTTAGTTTTTGAACCGGGACTAAATATTTTTTGACTGGACGGAAAATCATTACTCTACTAGTGAGTGTTCCAATGTGAGTTGCCCCGGCCGTATCTCGTGCATCTATCTGCTCTAATCTCTTCGAAACGGGTGGCTGCTGAACCCTGTAATAAACGAGCTGATGAGAGCGTTTTTAGGCTACCATCCATCCGAAAAATATCTCCAAATGCAACAAGCCCCGGTCGTCCTGTACCTGTAGTCCCTAGCACAGTGCATGCCACTGGTAGCCTTTAATTTGATTGTATGCTTTCAGAGCCGTCCGTTATCTCTCTTTCAGAGCGTCCGTTGTCTCTCTTACTGGAGCCTACTGGTGCATGACATTAGTTCTACAACTTGTCTCCCATCAATTCTTCGTGTCTCTTTCTTGAATGACAATTCCGAGAAGGGTTTATGATCTCCACAATCGTATACAACATGTCTGATACGTATCTCTAACAACAGTACACCATCCGATCCAGGCCTTGTTTAGATGGCTAAAATTTCTAACCTTTTTCCCACTTTCTCTCCATCACATCACTTTAAATACACCAAAAGACATATGTTTGGAGTATTAAATGTAGGTAAAAAAATAACTAATTACACAGTTTAGATGTACATTGCGAGACGATTCTTTTGAGCCTAGTTACTCTATGGTAGGATGATATTTATCACTAACAAACGAAACGTGCTACAGTGTATGATGTGACATTCGGTTACAATTTTTAGCCATCTAAACAAGGGCCCAGCCTTTTTTCCCGGCCTATTAGTCGTAGCGAGAGCGAAACGAACGATTACAAGGTTTCTTTGGTAGCCCAATGGTGACTTCGGGAATCTCCAGATTTGTCAGGTGCTCAGTCCTTCGGAGGTGCTCACAGAGGTAGGGTTTACATACGTGTATTCATAGGGGTGAGTGTACGTGCGTATTGTGAGTGTCTGTATTATACTGTGTAATTTAAAAAAAAATCATCCTGCCTATTTTATTTCCGTAGGATATCTCCAACAATATTAGGTACCTAAGAAAAATACAGCACCCTTTGTCGGTTCTAAAAAGCCTATTTTATTTCCTTATAGGAGTTATTTGACTAGACGGTTTTTGAGGGTGTCTGGGGGAGGTGATGAATGATGTGTGAGGAAGCCGGTGTATGAAGCTTTAGAAGCAACTAGCTGGTGGGCTAACGAGTTGGAGTACAAACGTCTTGGGACGATTTGGAGAAGAGGCACAAACAGCTGATGAGAGAGTTGGAGGGATCCTGAGAGGCGATGTGTGAGAATATATTAATACTAGTTAAACGCCCGTGCCTTGCTACGGGATAACTAAATTTTATATAAAAACAAATGGATCGCATGATAAACAAATGGATCGCATGATAAGATAACAATACTATAAAATTAAACAATGATATTAAAGTGATATTTAATCTAAATAAGTTTTGTGAAAGTAACACAATCAATCATGGATACCGCAGGTTTTTAAACTCTATTTTATGGGCTTCTTCGTAATTCGCCTAAGATAATATTATCAAGGACCTGTGTATGCATACTTGACCATTGGTGCGGGTGGGGAGGCCAGAGAGACCGCACCTTTCAAATTTGTGTACGGGTTGGGAGGGCGTGATTGATCGCACCTTCCAAATTTGCATGAGCGTGAGGAGTGTGTGATTGATCGCACCTTCCAAGTTCACATGGGTGGAGAGGATCGCACCTTCCAAATTTGCGTGCGGGTGGGGAGGGTGTGATTGATCGCACCTTCCAAATTCGCATGGGTGTGGGGAGGGCGTGATTTATTGCACCTTCCAAATTCGCATGGGTGGAGAGGATCGAACCTTCCAAATTTACGTGCGGGTTGGGAGGGCATGATTGATCGCACATTCTAAATTCGCATGGGCGTGGGGAGGGCGTGATTGATCGCACCTTTCAAATTCGCATGGGTGGAAAGGATCGCACCGTCCAAACTTGCATGCGGGTGTGTAGGGCGTGATTGATCGCACCTTCTAAATTCGCATGGGCATGGGGAGGGGTGCATGCGGATCTTTTTATTTTTAGTTTCCTAATTTTCTCTCACAGGAGCTAAAAAAGGAAAAAGACCCATTCAATCGAGAGGAGAATGGGCGCTGTGGGATTTTTTTTCTTTTCCTCCTAGATTTTCTCCTATTTACGGACCGGTGGAAGAGCAGGAGTCACGGTTTCCTTCCTATTTTTTATCACAACAACCAACGTGCATGGTTAATTCCTTCCTCTATTGTATGGTTAATTCTTTTCTTTACTGCATGGTTAATTCCTTCCTTTATGAGGTATCATGGACGATTCGTTTCCTTTTCCTTCCTTTATTGCATGGTTAATTCTTTCTTTTATTACGTGGTTAATTCCTTCCTTTATTTGGTCGCATGGACGATTCATTTCCTTTTCTCCCTTCGGGTTCGCATGGGGTGGCGGTTGGGCAGACTCAAAGCGAATGTCGCACCAAAAAATGCCTCCCCTTTGCTCTTTTTATGTTGTAGAGATATAGGGAGAGCGTGTTGAGGTACATAGGTTGGACAATGTGGAAGAACAGGTGGATATACACTGGAGACAGCATGCACATGTTAATTGGATGCAATTTTAGGTCGGCATACATCCTTTTTTCATGCATCGTGCACGAAGCGGAGGAGATGTAATATAGGGAGGTTTAAAAAGGAGAATGGAGGGTCAGCCGCCATTCGGTTTAAACTGAAAATTCGGTTCGGTTTGTTCGGTTTTAGAAAAATTCAGTTTTCAAGAATACGAGAACCGATCGGTTCGTCCCGAATAGAGAACCGACAACTTCCGAGTCGGTTTCTACTTTGGTTTTCTGTTTTAAAATGAAGAAACCAAGCTACCAAGCGGAGTGGTCGGATGCCTCCCGCCGACCCCCCATGCCCCTCCTCCGCTCCCTCACCGGCAGCCTTGTTGGTATTTTTTAGCGTAGCGCATAAATTCGCAAGTGTACGGAAAGTACCATTGTAGCTTTCACCCTGAGTATTCCTAGGTATCAATTTCCATGGTGAACGAGAAGTGAACTAGAAAGAATCAAGTACGTCCAAGAGATGAAGTAAAATAATAATTTTTATAGGTAGAGAGGGGTTCTCTAAGTTTTTCCCAAAATTAGTAAATACCAAGGTTCAGGCTTAATAAACTTTTCTTACTTTGGAGGAGCTATACCTTTCCGATTCTAGAAAAGACTGAAGCGGTAATCGGGAGAAGGCAACCAAAAGCTCTATGAAAACACCAACATGTACATGGTGGATTCCAAAGGCCCGGTCGGAGTCATGTCACCCCGGGCTACCACAACTATTCCATAGTGTTGGGCGCAATCTCGGGTAAACTCTAGCCTAGACGCCATGTCTACGCTTAGCGATTCTGAAAACTAGTTTCACGTAAAAACTACAGCCATTGGTCGAACGGAGATCCAAAGTAGAAGAATAAAGTAAGGACTGAATTTAGTCAAATAATAATCAAGAAATTACCATAAGATAACCTGGATATTACTCGAGAATGAGTCGGCTCCGTAGAGGTACAAGGTTGAGAAGGATCCGACAAACCTGGTGTGACAGAGCCGACCAATTTATAAGAAATCAAGTATAATTCGCAATCACCGAAGCAATCGCAGTCGCACTTGAGTCCATATAAACCCGGTATTCTGGAAATCTCCGAGTGATTTCAAACTCATCAACAATACAACCAAGATCATTGAGCTTAGTAGTTCAAAACGTATCTTAAACAAAATTCCAATATATTATAATCAGAGTGTGATATACACATTTGTTTACAAAGTAGTTCAGAGTGCGGAAGCAAGTAGTTTTCAAAACCAAATAGTTGTACAGCGGAAATAAAAATAAGATAGTGCCAACATAGTGTCACCCCTGTAACAGCACGAGACAGGGAAGTATGGAGACTGACATGCCCTAGGCATTATTCTTCAACTATAGCAACACACAACTGGCTAGGATCATGCAAGACGGAGTCACCTGCAACAGTGGGAAATAACTCGTGAGTACTCAATTGTACTCCGCAAGACTTACCCGTCTGAAACTAGAAATTAAGGAAAAGACTCCAAGGATTATGCTTGGCTTTATCTGGAGCTGGCTGACTCACATTTATTTCCAGAAAATAAGGTTGATTAGTGAGCCTACACATACTACTTGAATTCTTCCAAGTTAAAAGGTTGTTTATTAGATATATAACCATAAGTCCTGTATAGTCAAGGTTAAAGACATATGCTCAGCAATGTATAAATAACAGTATAAGTAACTTGATCATAATTTTAACAGCAGCAACATGATAATATAACATATATTGTGATATTAAGACTACGATGTCGCGGAAGCATCCCGGGTTCTCACTAACCAGGAGAGATGGCGATTCGAATCGATTAGACAAACCAGCTGGCGAATACCCTGACATAAACCAGATCTACTTTGCAAAGGCAGACCCAATCACTCCCAGGACATTAGGGGACGTAAAGTCTTGGTCCTGCAGGCTACCCCCTCCTTCTCGGGCCACCAAGTGAGCGAGCAACGAAGACGACGCTTCGTGCGCATCTTCTTGCGCCCAATCAATCCCAACCTACCACGCCAAAGGAGGAGCGAAAAGCGGGCAAAGCCGGCCCCTAATATTCCGCGAGCTTCGCGGCTCACGACCCAGCGGAGCCTACTATATGACAGGTACGTTCAACTTCCGACCACAGCCCGACAAAGGATAAGTCCTTAATCGATCGGATGGAAAGACCACAATATCCATCCAATCTCATATGTTTTATTTATCAAGTTATCAGCAGCAGCTTGACAATCACCCATGTGATTGTTCACAACATTTCCTGAAGTGACCGGAATCACCGTCTACTGCAATCATGATACTGAGCAATAACCTAGACTCCTAAATAGGATAGGGCAACTTTCAGCAAGGATCTCAATGCATCAACGGTTTCAACCATTCCTAAACTTAATGCATGAAACATATAAAAAGGACGCAAATCAATTTAGTTAGAAAGCATAGGAAAGGGCAGATGCACCGGGGCTTGCCTTCGAGAAGAGGGTTAGAAGGTGCCTTGGGCACTTCAATAGCTTGACGACATGTCCTGCTTCTTCTGGAACCTCCTCTTGCTGCACTTCTAGCTGCGTACTTCTCCTTCCTGCTTCTCCTTGATCTCCTCGTGCTCTCGTCCTTTTGATCCAATATGAATGTGTATGCAAGGATGAATATTAAGGAATGCATGATTGACGAGGAATGGATGAATGCATTATGATGTATGATAATAGTAAGTGGATATCTCTTCTGTAGCAACACGATTATAACTACACAAGAAACCCTAATCACCTACATCAAGCAAACACCCTATTTCACTATTACACTAAAAATGGCAGCTAGACATGTTGTCCTTAAAACATTCACACGGGGAGTTCTGTAACTCCAAATGCGGCAAACAAATATTCGTTGGAAAGCTAACGAAATTATCTACAAAACATTCAATACACTCTGAACCATATTCCAACATCTACAGCCTCGAAAACAGCAAAAATAGAGACTCTGTTTCTAACCTATCCGGCTACATGCAACTATTATAACTTGTAAACTATTCATGCAACCCTTGCCAAACTTGACCAGCAAGCAAACCAAGTCATAATCTTTCAACCAAACCTACTGGACAAGTCAAAGGATGAATTAAAGCACATAAAATGACATGCCCTAATATCCACTACACATGCATACCGCAAATATATAGAAGCTAGGATTAATAAATTGACCAAAAGCACAAGGCTATCAAACTAAGCATACCAACCGGTCCTAATCATGCTAGGAACAAATAGTATATCAACCAAAACATATTACCCTAACATAAACATGCATTTCTAGGGTATTTCCTATGCAACAGAATTATGATAAATACATAAACACCTCAGGAAATTCTACAAAATTACTAGAGCATCCTACTGGTCTACAAAGGCTATCATAAAAATTTTATGGCAAGAGCATGCATATACTTGTCCTACACAAAAATGACATGCTAGCACTCAAACTAGACATGAAAATACTTTGTACTATAAAAAGTGTCAGACAGCAGATTTCTGAGTATGACAAGCTACTAAAACCTATCAAAACCAAGCACACCAAATCTCACATCCAAAACCCTAGTAATTATTTTTCTATGAATTTCCTAAGAAAGCATGGTAAATAGCACATAAATCAAAAACCACATTTCCACCATAGAACATAGCATGTATGATATTTTTCCTGCACTCTACATGCAGAAACATGAACATTTTGTACAGGGACCACTATTTTATCATACACCAAAAGTAAGATATGCATTTATCTAATTTCATGGCATTTACTAGCATAAATATAAATAAATATAAAATCTACCAGAAAATGCCATCTCATATTTTTCTATCATAGAGCAGAGCATAACAAACACAACAAAATTTGTCTCACTCAAAATGGAGCTAAAATGACCGAAGTTATGGATTTTACAAGTCATGCATGCAATTCGAAATAAAACAATAAAGGATATTCCTATCGACGGACGGGGCCCACATGTCAGCGACCCAGACTAGGGGGGAGCGGCGCGGGCATCGGGATCTTCGCCGTCGGTGCTCCTCCCACGAAACCAAAGGGCACCACCCGGCCGGCGGCGGCTCGGATGCGCCGCTAGGGGTGGACGGTGGTGGGTCCGTAGAGCACGGCCAAGGTGAGGTGGTGCGCTTGGCGGCGCCCGACGGACGGCGATGGCGAAACCTGCCGTTCCGGCCCCCACCGTGGTTGCATCGAGCTGTCGTATGGTCGCGGAGGTAGAGAGCGATGTGGCGGCTCGACCAAGCCGGAGCGGCTAAGGCACGGCGGTGGTGGCGGTTTCGCGTCGGCGACGGCGAGCTCGGCCATGGCGGCCGGAAATTCCGGCGACTCAAAATCCGCGCGATGCGCGCGCGTTTCACCGCGGTTGGCTCGGCGGGGTGGTCGTCGAGGTGCGGGGATGCGGGCGAAGCTCAAGGCGAGTTTTGGAGGTGCGTGGTGCGGTGGTGAGCGAGGAACGGCGGGCGGCGCCGGTGATGGCCGCGGCGGTGCGCTGCGCTTGGCTACTTCGTTTGCTTGACAAGAAGGGAAGGGGAGGCGGGATGGCGTGCGGGACGCGGCTCGCTCCCTCTTGAAGGCTCTGGCGAGACAGCACGCGAGGGTGGGTGCGACCATGCGGCGTGCGCAACGGCACGTCATGCCAACGGTGGCCGGCCAGGTTTCAGAGACGGGAAAAACAAGAAAGCGTCACTAAAGATGAATTCTAACCCGAATTCGATCTGTTTCATCTGTGCCTCGAGATTCGTGCAAAACCAGCCAAAACTCATATTTAATGAAATGTTCCTTATAAAATTCTGAGCATTTCATATGTAGCAAGTTTTTGGCTAGTTTGGCCTAGATTAGAAACTACGGTCGGCCAAAGCGAAACTACTCCGGGGTCAAAGCAAACCCTAATTTCATGCTCAACCAAACTATTTTCGACTTTTCGAACATGATCCACCCACTTTCGCGAATCGAGCCTATAAAACCTTTTGTTCTACACTAAATTACCTACACTCTCTATGAAGGGTGCACACACATGCAACAAACCTAGCTAGGACTTTTAAGCAAAACAAGATAAAGCACTGACAAGGTCAAACATGGTCAAACCAAGTCAAACTATTCAAACTAAACATAATTAGGGAACACGACCAACATCGACCTTGCTCTAACACCTTCTCCTAAACATAGCTAGGAATGATTAAAGATCAAACAACTAATTATGCAAGCATTTCATACATAAAATGATATGACAAAGCATCACATGCAATTATGAGCAAAACATGATATACATGATAGATGCATGTATGCTAATGATGTTTATGGTATGAAATGCATATGATAATGACATGCTTAACACCAGGGTGTTACACCCGGCTCCTCCTCCTCCTCTCTTTCCCTCTCACTCTCTTCCTCTTTTCTAATATACAACTAGGTGAAGAACTCCTAGAGCGACACCACTACTACATAGTGTAGGATATGTGGAATTGAAGCTTTGTAAAGTGTAGTGTGTTGTGTGGAGGAGCTCTACCCCTCTATTTATACATGGAGGAGGTCGGTTTTGCGCGCCAAAAATAGTTGCCTTGCATGCAACCGCCGCATGAGTCCCGGGAGAACACAAAATTTGAGTGTGCATGGCAAATTTGGGCACGGCGCCCCGGCGCGGGCTTGTTGGGTTCCAATGGGCTTGTGGGTCAATGTTGTTCGCTTCCTCAGTGGTGATTTGATCTGGTCAAGTCGATTTTAGCTTGCTTGTCTTCCCCTTGGTCAAAGTGTATTTCTACGATGCGCTTCTCCTCCATATAATACCATTTTATGTGCATTTTCAAGATGTTCTGCAAAACAACTTAGAACTAGCAAAACTCATGGAACTCATCAGATAAATAATATTATGTTGTGATTTGACATGAAATATTATCTTTTTAGTTCACTTTGGCGGTCATAAGACATGCACTAAAAGGGCGTCAACAAGTTCCCCCCACACTTTTTCTTTGCTCGTCTCGAGTAAAGATTATGTATAAAGTAAGCATAAACATTGCAACTCATGATATGAACCCAACATAAAGACGATCCCAATACATACCTCATGTCCGCGGGATATGTGGAGTGGCTAACATATATCCTTGAGCGGTTGAGAAATGGAACGGTTTTGAAACAAAGTCATCTCATCCCATTTTTGCATCATAGTAACTTGGAGTTTTTAAAAAAAAAATAAATCATAGTTCACTAGCACTACTCAAATGGTACTCTCAAATTGCTCGGTGGTGTATGTTCCAGTTCCCCCAAGGCATTTTTAGCATTGCCTTCTTTTTCTTCCTACTTCTAATAGGGTTTATGTGGAGCTCGGGTAGGAAAATTTTATGGACATACTTGTATTGCATATTTTGGTTTGGGTCAAACAAAGGATCCATTGGAGAAAAATGTCATACAATCAAATCAAGATGTGCAAGTGTGTGGATATATGGTGGCTATCCTAATTCTACTATGCTCCTTGAAATATCTCTCTCTTTATTAAGGCTTAGGAGAAATTAATTGTGAGAGCATGGGCTATCGTTTCATCTTTTATTTATTTTCTTTCCCCCTTTTTTTTTATAGAGAGGCAGGCATCTAGGTACCCATTGTTTTAAAAAAAGCACACTTGTCCATTTTTTCTCTATTTTTTTTTTTTTTTTCATTTGATGATAGCCTCGTGTCTCTTTTTTTTTGCAAACTTTTGAGAGGGAGATAGGTACAAGTGTTTGGAGCATTTATTTTGAAGAACCTAACAAAGATATTTTTGTTTACTCCTAGTGTAGGAGTAGAACATTTTTGGGTGGATCTAAGTTGAAGGCATGTTTTGCACCTACTCCCAGTGTAGGAGTAGTGCATATATTTTGTGGCATGTACGTGATCTTGATTTAAGAGCATGATAAATTTCTCAACATGGGTCAACAAAGTTTGACAAAACTTAATGTAATAACAAGTATCATATGTAGAAGGGCTTCAAAATGTAACATGATATATTTGGTCTTGGTAGGAATTTTCTCACCATTGAGGAGTATGTGACAGATCGACTTCTGTTGAAGGAGGAGAAGATCAAGGACAGATGGCGAGAGTACTTCGATAAATTGTTTAATGGGGAGAATGATAGTCCTACCTTTGATTTGGATGACTCATTTGACGATACCTGCAGATGCTTTGTGAGGAGAATTCGGGAAGCGATACCAGGAGGCTTCAAGAGGATGAAGGGGGTAAAGCGATGGGCCCTGATGGAATCCCCATTGAGATGTGGAATGTCTGGGTGCAAGAGCGGTAGTATGGCCAACTAAGCTTTTTAACCTCATTTTTTGGTCCAACAAGATTCCTAAAGAATGGAGGAGAAGTATATTAGTACCAATCTTCAAGAATAAGGGAGATGTTCAAAGTTGTACTAACTACCGTGGGATTAAGCTGATGAGCCATACGATGAAGCTTTGGGAGAGGGTTATCGAACATCGCCTAAGAAGGTTGACAAGTGTGACCCAAAACCAATTTGGGTTCATGCCGGGAGGTCGACCATGGAGGTGATTTCTTAGTATGACAGTTGATGGAGAGATTTAGGGAGCAGAAGAAGGACTTGCACATGGTCTTTATTGACCTCGTGAAGGCGTATGACAAAGTACCGAGAAACGTCATGTGGTGGGCCTTGGAAAAACACAAAGTTCTAACTAAGTACATTACCCTCATCAAGGATATGTACAAGGATGTGACGACATGTGTTCGAACATGTGATGGCGATAACAGTGACTTTCCAACTAACATAGGACTACATCAGGGGTCAGCACTAAGCCCTTATTTATTTACTTTGGTGATGGATTATGTCACAAGGGATATACAGGGGGGATATCCCTTGGTGTATGCTCTTTGCGGATGATGTGGTGCTAGTGGACGATAGTAGAGCAGGGGTAAATAGGAAGTTGAAGCTGCGGAGGCACACACTAGAGTTGAAAGGGTTTAGACTGAGTAGGACCAGGACTAAGTACATGATGTGTGACTTCAGCCCGACTAGACACGAGGATGGGGACGTTAGCCTTGATGGACAAGTGGTGGCCAAGAAGGATACTTTTTGGTATTTAGGATCTATGCTACAAAAGGATGGCGACATTGATGAAGATGTTAGACATAGAATCACAGTAGGCTGGCTAAAGTGGCATCAAGCTTCTGGCATCCTCTATGACAAGATGGTGCCACAGAAGCTGAAAGGGAAATTCTACAGGATGAGAATTCACCTAGCGATATACTATACGGTGCTGAATGTTGGCCTACAAAAAGGCGACATGTCCAGCAACTAAGCGTGGCAGAGATGCGTATGTTGCGTTGGTTTTACGGGCATACTAGAAGGGATAGAGTTTGGAATGAAGAGATTCAGGATACGGTCGGGGCGGCTCCTATCGAAGAGAAATTGATTCAACATCGGTTGAGATGGTTTGGACATGTTCAACGGAGGCCTCCTGAGGCGCCAGTGCGTAGTGGGGTTTTAGAGCGGGTAGATAATGTAAAGAGAGGTAGAGGTCAACCTAGACTGACTTGGGATGAGTCGGTCAAGAGAGACCTCAAGGAGTGGAATATCTCCAAGGATTTATCTATGGATAGAAGCGCATGGAGGCTAGCTATCAGCGTGCCTGAACCATGACCTTTGTTTCTTTTTTCTATCTACCATCTTTACATTTTGTCTTATGCCTTTGTGTGTGTGGTCCTTTATACTTGTTTCATATGGGTTTCATCTCTAGCCTACCCCAGCTAGCTTGGGACTAAAGGCTATGTTGTTGTTGTTGTTGTGAAACTATGGTTTTTAGCATTTTGATAAAAGAAATTCTCCAACTACTTCAAATAGAAAAGGTTGGATTTCCATGCCAAAGCCGTGTCTCACTTCACAACAACTTACGTAATATGTTTTTCCTATATGATATTTTCCCCACAAGCACTAAGGATCTGTAAGGAACAAAAATTTATGTAGGCCAAACTCAAAGAGCTATATTTATATTTACTTTCAAGTTTTAAATCTAAGTGTGGAACTTCATTCATTTTAATTTTGCGAGAATAAGTAGAGACTTAGCAAATGCAAATGAATAGGTGAGGACAAAATGATCAAACCGAGTTGTGTACATGCTCCTCCACCCGTTCATGATGTGGTTCGGTGCTTCCTATTCTTCAATGGATTGTTGCCCACCCCAACACTTCTTTGGAGCTACATGTGGTTTTATTCAAAGACAAAAACAAGTGAAAATAACAAGGACTTTTCTACTGGAAAAACATCGAAGAGCCAAAGATTTATTTGATTAACACATTATTCTAAATTCTATATATATAAATTTTTAGTTATTTATATTCATCTTTTTTTTTTTTTTAAAGATTGAATCGTTAAATTGCAAGAATTCAATCGAGTCAATTTTATTTTATGATTTAAGGAAAACTTTTAAATAGTGGCCATTTACCTTGAATGCATTACCTTCATCATCTCGAGTGCGATGGCACCATGTGATGAGCTCTTGATTACCTTGAATGGCCGTTCTCATTTACTCCAAAGTTTTCCATGAAGAAAGATCGGTTTCACCCTTGAGTTGAACATCGGGATATTATCTCCAGTGTAAGCTCTTTGTGTCTTATTCTCTTGTCATGCCACCTCTTGGTTCCCGTGAATGTTAGTGGTAGAGAATACCCGAAGAGTGGCACCATGTTTTTTTTAATTTATTATTGGAGTAACATTTTTTTAGAGAGAGAGAAAGATCGAGTTTTTTTTCTCAAAGATAAGACTAGATTAAAACAAGTTCATTATGCAAAACAAATTTATTTATTTATTATTTAAAACATGCTCATCCAACTTTTCATTTGAACTTAAGCAAGACCAAGGTAAAGTTTGCATTATAAATGTAGTCTTGATTTATCTCTGGCATTGATTACTTCTCTTTGTTTATGAAAATAGTTTCTCTAAGTTCATTAACCAAGATTCAACACCATGTCGAAATTTGATTAAAGAAGGCTATCTTAAACTAAGCACCATGCTTCATTTAAAAAGCCTATGAATGTGCCACATCAGCCTATGTGACAACACAAAAACCGAAACTTATATCATGAACATGGGAAGCATAATTTTGTATTTTCATGGAGACAAATATTAGTGAAGGAGTTGGTGAACATTACCTTTGCATACCCGAGTGTGCTTTACCGGCAACATGTGGATGGATTTTCGAAGTTGTTGCGACGATTGATTTGTCACACATGATCCAACTTATGTTATCATCAAGTCTATGAGTCACACACATGTATGTTGTGTATGGACCATAAGCTTTGGTGATAGCAAGTGTATATATGAGAATCCTCCTTCTCTCTCTTCTTTATTATTATTATTATTATTATTATTATTATTATTATTATTATTATTATTATTATTATTATTATTATTATTATTCTTCTTCTTCTTTTTTTCTATATTTTTTCAATCTTTTTTATTTTATTTTCTGTTTTTTTTTCCTTTTTTTTTTTTTAGAGGTAAGGCTCACATCATATATTTTTTTGATATAAATTATTTTTGATTGAACCCTTGGTGTGTTTGGAACTAAGGATTCTCACCATCCTCCCCACACTTAGACTTTTATGTAAAAAGTTAAGTGTGTAGGATGAGGGTCTTCTTTTAAGTGTGTTCCATCATAGAGGATCAAAGTTTGTAGCCGATGTAGCCCCCATGTCATTGAGCATCGCACGCTTCTTTGTTTTTCTTAGTCTCCACCTAGAATGGTTAGCGACAAGAATACCCGAAGGTGCATACTATCTTGAAGACATGTTCTTGCTTTTATGAACAAAAAAATTTTTTTTGTCATAATAATGTTGTGTGACATTAGAATAATGAGCAAGGCATAAGTGTGAAACAAGGTAGAGAAATCAAAGCAAAAATGAATGAAGCATGTCATGAGATGTTTAGAGTTGTTCACCCCCACACTTGAATTTTGCAAGGTACAAAAATCAAGTTTGGATGGTGACACTCTCCGTCGAATGTGCTTTATTGTTGAATGATGTTTGATTGGTTGTACCTTGTGCTTCAACTCTTTGTTATTTTTGTTCAAACCTGAAAGGTTAGTGACAAAAATATCCAAAGGAGCAAATTCATAACTATGTCATTTAGCTCATTTTCAAAAGTCATGCCATTAATGAAATTATTTATGCAAATAAGAAGATTTTTTTTTTCATATTTATTGGTGCATTTGCAAATATTCAGATTTGAAGTTGAGAATGCACCACATGGATGTTAACTACCGTTACCTTCAGCAAGGGATCACAATTTTGAGTCTGTCGAGCAGGACATCTCCATGTCAAAGCTTGAACTTGCATCATCTTATCCTGGAGATGGATAAGGATGATGGAACGCCTTTCCACGCCACTGTGATCCGTATGTGATTTCAGCGTGGTATGCACGTGGTTCTTCTTCTTCTTCTTTTGTGATTAAGGTTCATTCAAAGTTCACCAAATGAACTTTGATTTCTACCGTTATAGATCCATCTCAAGGACTTACTCATATGGATTTAAGAAATTCCTGCAAGGGTTAGTCTAGACATACAACCAAAGTCCATGCCAGTAGCCTCAGTTCAAATATCAAATTGGACTCCATGTCCAATTTGATTTAGGTAGGCTAATTAACCTAAGCACCTTGCTTAATTTAAAAAGCCTATAGAAGCGTGATTGTCATGACTAACCAACGCTCCCAAACTAAAGCATACTAGCATATTGAAAGGTAGCATATTAATGATAACCATAAGATTGATTCAAATGGACGTGCAAACATTGAATGATGAATCAAAGAGCCATTTTGTTTCTATACGCAAAGCAATGCATTTTGATGGATAAATGATTTTAAACAAACATGCCATGGTTTTGAAAAAAACAAAATTAAATGAGTGATATGCATGCAATCTAGGCTTTAGCTTTTGCTTGTAGCATCGACCATCAAGCGATATCATCATATAGACTGGCAAAGCCAACATATGATGTCGAGATGGTCCCGTTTAACATCCATCTACTACGAAGCTAGACTAAGAGCATCGATAGACAGACAATAATAAAAGTATCATCTACCTAGACTAGGCAAGGCACCCGAATACAGCTCAAAGACTAGGAGCCACCCAATGAAAGCACTAGATAAATGATAAATCAAGCAAATATGCAGTGGTGAAAATAAACTTGGAAAAGAAAATAATCGTTTTTGGGTTGGTTCTTTTTACCTTCACTGACTCACCTCTCACAATTTATGACTGAATTTTGAGTGATGCAACGTAGTCATTCCGTCACATATCATGGTCTTGTTTCCTTTTGACGGTGACCCTTTCTCCATCTGCATGGAGTTAGTGTGCACATATATTCCTATCTATGTGATGGTGAGTGTTTTTGATGTCTCATAAAGGAATTCGAGGTATATGATGATGTTGAACTGGGAATTTCTAAAGCATTCCCAAAATCATCATCAAGAAAAAGGTTATCCTCGAATTAAAAGGGGCATGCAAAAAAAATGAGATTTATCATCCCAAGAATTGTGATAGCATATTCCCTTAATAGGAGGGTCCTTAACAACTGGATTATGAGAAAGATTTGAAAGCATTTCAAATTCGGTTGCGAGTGCCTCCTTTTTGTCGGTCGGGGCTTCATTCTATTGTTTCTATGGGAAACTCATCATGGATATTGGTGTGAAGGGTGTTTTCAAGAATTTTCTCTAGAATGGTTTTCCCCTCACTAATGGATTTATGTACGAGTGAGCCTCCTGTAGATAGGTCAAGTTGGAGAGTAGCTTTCTTTGCTAAGACCAAGATGGAAGTGATTTAATAAGACGTGGTCAGGCAAAGAAAAGTTTGGGTCAGTATTATATGGTTTGTGAACCTAGCCCAGGCTACTCTAAGAGTCTCCTTCTCTTTTTATTTGTTGGAATTTGTTAATTTTTTATCTAAAGAGCGGCGACTTAGAAAATAGGGAAGAGAGTGAGACAAAGTTTGTCTCGAAGTTCGTCCCAATTTCCGTGAACACTTCCTACGGTGTGAGCATACCATTCTTTCGCTCCTCCCAAAAGGGAGAATGAAAACAATTTCCATTTAATGGTTTCTTGTGTTATGCCAGAAAAAACTAAGCATGAACACAAGTGCTCAAATTCTAGAAAATACGCCATGTCTATGCTAGCGGTTACGAAACTAGTTTCACATAAAAACTAGAGCCTTCGGCCAAACGGAGATCCAATAAGTAGAATAAAGTAAGGACTGACACACCCGGTTTTAAGGACAAACTGAATGTACACCATATGTGAGACCTGGAAGTCAAATCTCACATATAGTTACAAATAAATGGTCATATCAATTCACAATGCTTAAAATATAACGAACATAATATAAAAGCATATAACCTCAGCTAGCAGACAACGAAAAGACACTCCGATCTTCTGGTGTAGACTCCACAGGGACCGACTGACTGGTTGATCACAAGCCTAACTTCATCCTAAGGTGTGGGAGAATAGCAAGGGTGAGTCCATGTCGAACTTTGCAAATATAACTTGGGGTTCATGAGGCTCAAACAAATGACACTTTGGTTTGATCAAGCGTTTAGCTCTTAGTGTAGGTCACAATTTTAAGCTTAAGCATCAAGGTTTCCATTATTATCCCATAATCACATGTTAAACAGAAATAAACAGTAAGTATAACATGATCATCATAATAAACAATGTGCATCTATTCATAGATGTCTCCAATGTCGTTCATGACCGCGAACATGGTTGTTATAACAGTTTTTAACTCAGCGCAGAGGTGTACACTTTCATTGTGAGTTATGACTTCCAAATGAGTAGGTTAATTAGGCCTAAACACCGGAAATCATATGAAGCCTTTCAAAAGTCCTAACCAGCCGGTTAGCCCGCAGGGTCTAGGCGAATGGAATTCAACACGACGCCATTCTACAACCTAGGCTACCGCAAGATCAGCAACAACTAACAAACTAGAAAAGACCCCTTGATCGACTAAAGCCATAGCCGTGTAGCCCCCATAGTTGTACTGTATATCCCAGATGATCACAAATGAATAAGTCCTTATGGAGAACTAAGAGCATCATAAACAAAAACATAAGTTGTTTTGCCCTAAGAGCATCATATACTAGAGGACTAGAACAAAGTTGCACTAAGTAAATACTCAATAAAGTAAATACTAGAGTATAGTAAAGAAAGAAATGAATTATAAATGTAAAGATCTTACTACAAAAGGAATGATAAAAGAACAATACCAGACCTCCAACAAGAACAGCTTCGGAAACCCGAGCGAAGCTCACTACTCACTCTAACTCCCAACTAGACTAACAACACTACATCTTGTAAGAGTGGAGAGCTTCTTCTTTGTGGTGTGTGAAAATGAGAGGGGGTAGGGGGTATTTATAGCCCCAAGGTGGAGTAGGGGCTACTCCAGTGCCACGTCATCGATCCGCGTGACCTCCATCCTCCTTCGTTGGATCAAACCGTCATATAATGGACGAAGGAGATAGAGCACATGTTTCTTATGCTTCCATGATGGCATGCAAGGTCGGTGGATGACACTACTAGAATCCTCATGTTTCCCTAGAGCCAAAACCCTAGGGACATGCTTGAAAAACCCAAGGGAAATCGTTTCCCTAGGAAATTTGGTAGGGAAAAGGTTCTAGGGAAAATTTTGACGAGAAATAGCAAGTGCCCTACGGTTTTGACTAAATACCCTAGGGAAAGATTTCCCTAGGAAATTAGAAGCCCTAGGGAACTTGTCCCAAAACAATAAAAAAAAATAGGCCCCACAAGGGCCACAACGTGGGAGCTTAGTCCTAGGTCCCATCACCACGCCACCACGGTGAACTCCACCCCGGCGCCGGCCGGCCGCCGCAAGAACACCGGCGAGCTCGCCCGCCTTGAGCACCGCATAGCCCAGCCCCCGGCCTCGAGCTCCATGCGAGTCCGGCGGAGCCCCGACCTAGGCACCGCTTGAAGGGGCGTCGGACCGGTGAGCTCCATCCCCGGCCCGCGAGCACCGCGTGAGGCGGCCGAGTTCCGTCGCCGCCGCGGCGCCATGCAAGCCCGGGCGAAGCTCCGCCACCGGCCCACGGGTGGCGCGAGGGAAGCCGCCAGCGGGGCGCGAGAGGAGGCCGACCTCCGGTTCCCGGGCGGCGCGCCGCGCAAGATGGGCGAGCTCCGCCACCACCGCGGCGGCGTGCGAGGAAGGCGAGCTCCGCCTCGGCCGTGGGCGCGCGAGGAAGCCGGCAGCGAAGCGGCGCATGAGGAAGCCGGTAGCGGGCGGCGCGTGAGGAAGCCCAGTAAGCGGACGGCGCCCGAGGAAGCCGACCTCCCCCCCGCCACGGGCGCGTGGGGAAGCCAGCAGCAGCGGCGCACGAGGAAGCCGGCAGCGGGCGGCGCGTGAGGAAGCCGAGCATCGTCCCCTTTGCGGGGGCACCGCTGCAATCCCAAGCCGAAGCCCACCACTACCGCTGGCCTTGGAGCTCCCGTGCCCCTATCGCCACTGTCAAGAGATAAGGATGGGAGAGAAAGAGATAAGGATGAGGATACGAGTGAAGTGAGTGGTGGGGATGGATTTTGAAGAGGTGATGTGTGCTTTGCCTAGAGAAGCAATCTAGAATCCTAGGGAAATCAAAGTTTCCCTACGAATCGAAAAGGGAATCCTAGGGAACCCATATTTCCCTAGGAAACTTTAGAAAACCCTAGGGAATGCTAAAAACTCTAGGGAAACAAGTGGATTACAGTAGTGTGAGTTTGGCCCAATGGGGGTAGTTTGGCCAAACCCCTTATTGGGCTTTGGCCCACTCCAACCCTTCTAGAAGGTGTCCCCACATGTCATAGAAGATGTTGGAAGGGTGCATGATGGAGGGTGGTGTTCGGCCGAACATGGTCCATGACTTGTGGGCCTTCTCCTAGTGATTAAGATGTTGGTCCCACTGTCGGTTTCTGCGTCTCGCGTTGGGAACTTGCCGTGATGAGTATTTTGTACATTCTCGATCCATGTGATGTCATGACGAACCAATCAGGTTGCTCCCCTTGTTCTCCCACGGATTGGTGACATGGCAGATGACATGACACACATTGTCCCTGTTTGGCCGAAGTGGGTCACTTTGCCATAACTGTGTCATTTTCATCCTATTTGCAAAGTCCTGCAGAGAAATACTCCAAGTACAGCTGGAACTAGTTATTGGGTAAAATATGTTCATGGAATGTTGTTCTTCCAATTAAACCGAGAATGTTGATGATGTTTTGATGATATAAAATAAGGGTGTTTGTACTGTCAATAGTCTCCAGGAGGTCCTCTTGTGAGCTCCCCTTGTTGTCAAAGACTCGTCGGATCTTTCCTTACATATGTTCCAAATGGTGTATGTTATTAGGATTGCTCGTTTCTATAGACGGCTAGATGGCCCGCGGCACGGAGGCCCGGCCCGAGGCACGGCCCGGACCAAGGCGGCGCATCGGGCCTCGCGCCGCCGCCAAGACCGTGGGCACGATGCCGTCACAACCCGGTGAATGAGGCGGCCTGGTGGCGGTCCCAAGGCGGCTTTGCTAAGAGGCAAGAGTGAGATCGAGAGCGGCCACCGGGCCCTCCACCCTTCTCTTCTTACGCGGATAGCTCCCAGCGTGGGAGTCGCGGCCGCCGCCGCCGGCTCCGCCCCTAGCTCCGCGCCGCCTCCCTCGACCTCGCCACCTGCCGCCCGTCGCGACGCCGCCCGGCCTCCGCCTCCTACCTCCGCTCCGGCATCCAACGCCGCGACCGCGCCTCCGCCCTCGCTCCGCATCCGCATTCTACTCCGCCGCCTCCCTCTGCTTCAAGCAGCGGGGGTGCGCAGCCACGGCCCCCTCTTCCTCCACACCACTTTCGGTGGGAGCACGACAGCCTCCTCAACCCCGCTCCTCCCTCCACTACGCTCATTAGCCGCCCGCGGCCTCCTCGTCGCCTCCTCCTCGTGCCGCTCGACACGCCGCAAGACGGCGGCACACACCGTCTTTGTCGGTGCGGCCCGACAGCCTACGGGTCGTGCCTTGGGCCGACGGCGCGACACGAGCATGCCGGAGGCACGATCCAGCCGGCACGGTGGCAACACGAGCACACCGGAGGCACGGCTTGGCGGCACGGCAAAGAACACGGTGAAGAATGACACGGCACGGCCCGTTGGCCATCTATACTCGTTTCTTGTCATCAATCCGACTATGATGTTTCGTTAGTTATGCCCACCAATCACTTATATTTCGACGACTCGTTACTAATCCTTGTTCTCTACTCCATGCTTGTATCTTTCTCCATAGTCCTTTAACATAGCTGTAGTTCGCAACCATGTGCAAATGTGTTTCTCGTTTATAGTGGCACATCTTGCATATTGGATTTGCTTGTCCCCTCGCTTTATGATTCTATCGGTTGTCCTTAATTTGCATTGTAGCAACAACCAAATGAAGAATCCACATTTTGGCTCGACCTTCATCTTCCAGACCCTACTCCAGTTT
This sequence comes from Hyparrhenia diplandra, assembly GCA_015847255.1. Taxonomy (NCBI): domain Eukaryota; kingdom Viridiplantae; phylum Streptophyta; class Magnoliopsida; order Poales; family Poaceae; genus Hyparrhenia; species Hyparrhenia diplandra. Next base: position 134,517 of record JADLZK010012561.1, on the reverse strand, counting down.
TGATCCGAAAAGCTTCCCAAGAATTGTGCACTGTACACTGACCTTGCTGAGTATTGGCCAGAAGATTCTAGCCGCCATGAGATGGTGTCTTCATGCTCTTGTAATTGCACCGTTTGTGTTAGGTTCCATAAGTCCACAGATTGCCGCAACTGTTCCTCTGTACCCATTCGCCAAAGCCCTCTCATCCATCTTCCTCTTTGCATAGTTGTAGACAACTTCTGGTTTTTACACCATGCGAGCTTGAAACATTCTGTAACTATGTCCTTTGGTGCTTTGCCATCTAACCAATTGTCCTTCTAAAATCTGGTTTTATTGCCATTGCCAATATGGATGGTTGTGCATCCCTTAAAAAGCTCTTCATCAGTCTCGACGTTGTAGCCAATGGACAAGGGCTTCGTGAGAGGCGTAGGCACAACAATCTTGCTATGGTTGCTCGTACACTGGAGCATCTTGTAGAGGCTGTGTTCTTGTGCTCCTTGTGTGCACAGTCTAGCATCAATTGCACCAACATCAAGACTACATATTGAAAGGACCGGTTAATGTCTAGAAGGGAGGAATGGATAAATTAGTTATATAATAACAAAATGGACCTAACAAGCCTCTTGGAGTTGCTCTAAGATTGCAAAATATGGATTAGGACACCGATAACTACGGAATGAACCACATAAAAAGGTTGAGGACTTAGATGGTCACTTTCAAGGCCCCTTTGGAACACAAGAATGTGGCGAAACATAAGAATTGCATAGGAATGCGGTTGCAAAAACACGGGATTGGACAACATAAGAATTTGAAAGGAATGATCATTTGGATGGACTAGGAGAAACACAAGAATTTTTCAAAGAGGTTTGAGTGGATGCTAAAGTTCTTGTAGTTTTCTTCCAAAACAACATGCATAGGAACAATTCATACACTATTCCTATGCTCCAATCCTGTCAACCAAAGACATGAATAGTAACAATTCCTATAGGATTCTCAATCCTATGTTTTTCCTCCATTTTTCCTATGAACTAAGAGCATCTCCAACAGTTATGTAAATAAGTTTAGCATTTGCATTTTTTTGCCCAAAGTCTCTAAAATGATGCTCCAACAGTTTGGCAAATCGATTTAGCATTTTAGTAAGTTTGGCGATTGCAGACGCTTCTGGCGTATATTTGCGCGTGTTGGGAGCTTTGGCATTTAGCATGCATGGCACTTGTATGGCCCTTGTTGAACACTATATTTAGCCAGAGTCACACGAGTGGTGCCCGTGCACAGAACCCAACTACCGATCTATTCCTGCGTCACTTTTCTTATTTGCCAAACCAAAATTGCGAAACTATTGGAGAAGACCTTTTTTACTTGGCATGTAGAGTTGGGAGTTGGCAAACAAGTGCAATTTTTTTTTTTTTTTTTTTTTGAGCAAAGAGAGAAGCTATATTAGTTAGACATAGACAAATTACAATCGGCATGAAAGAAAGGAGAAGCGCACGCAGGCACTTGTCCCGGCCATACCGCAGAATGTTTACAACGTCTAGCTAATGAAGCTAATGCATTTGCTACTTGATTACACTCTCTCTGTCCTTGGGAACACTTCCATTCATTCATCAACTGGGTCCAGCTTCTCGCCTCCTCTATAATTTGTCCAATCTCCGACCTATCTGTCATCTGATTTTTCAAAGAAGATATGACTCTTGCACAGTCGGATTCAATTATAACCTGGGACAGTCCCGTGTGATTTGCCAAACGAAGGCCTTCAACACAGGTGATGGCTTCGGCCTCTGCTGCGCTTCCGCATTTTTCAAAATATTTCCATGCAGTAAAAATTACCGCCCCCCTACTATCTCTTGCAATTGCGCCTACACTAGCTTCACCAGTTAGTTCAAGATAAGAGCCATCCATGTTTAGCTTGACCCAATCTTGTTGTGGAAGCTCCCAAAGTTGTGCTTGCCGGATAGGCCCATAAACTTTATTTGTGTTTCTTCCATCTTTCTGAATTTTTTGTTTTCCTTTCTTGTCCTGCGGTAGGAGTTGTCCTGCTACTTCAATGCTGTCCATGTAGCTTAGCAAGAAGTTGACGGAGATTGCCACAGGAATCGGTCCCGTCTCATGAGTAATACTGTTATGTACATGCCAACACCTCCAAAGAAGAAGAAGGATTCATATGCGTACTTCCATTGGATGTCTGTCCAGCAGCAAAAGCAGCCAATCCTTACCAGTATAATTGAACTGTTCATCGTCGGGCAAGTGCCAATGTTCAGACATTGCAAGCCGAAGGGCCCTTGCTTGCGGGCATATAACCACAGCATGATGACTTGTTTCATTGTTGTTGCCACACAGGTCACATATAGGTGTTGCCTCTATTTTTCTATTGAATTTTGTTACCTTTCGTTGGCAAGATGTTACGACTTAATTTCCACGCAAAAATCCTCACTTTTGGTGGCACTTCACATTTCCAAATATTGCTCCGCAGTTTCCTATCACCCATGGGGCTGGAACTAGAAGCCATACTGCTATCTCTTGTTTTCTCCATAATTGCTATATTGTAGGTACTTCGCACCGAAAACATTCCGGTCTAAAGGAGGCCTCAAAAGGCACGGATCCATATGACAACAAGGGAATAATTTAGGAACATAGAGTGTATTTCACTCATTTAATAAAATCATCCCCCCTACATAAAAAATATTCCATTTAAAATTGCAATCTTCGTCCATCAATCATATTCCATTTAAAATTGCAATCTTCGTCCATCAATCATGCAGAACCAACTAACTTTTTTCTTAAAACTGACCAACTAACTTTTTAACTTTTTTTTTTTTTTTTTGACACAACTAACTTTTAAGTTGGCAGGAAGTTTGGCGAAAGCTTGGCAAACACAGATTGGACGGCCCAGATCGATCGATCGGGCATCGCATCGCATCCAGTGGACGACGCCACACTGGTGGCCCCACCTGCCCACAGCTCGAGTCTGCCCTCTCCTCCTGGCTTCCACGGCCGCCCGCACCGCACCCCTACCTCTCGTTGTCTTGCCGCCGATCCTTCCTCCAAAACCTAGCCCGCCCGCCCTTCCGACCTTCTAGAACCTTTCACCGAGGTGCCGTCCTCCCCGCCTCCACCTGCGCCGCCTGTCTCGTCACCTCCCTCCCGCTGCGGCCTCCCAGATCCGGTTGGATCGAGGAGCGAGGTCAGGAGATGGGGCAGGCCTTCCGGAAGCTCTTCGATGCCTTCTTCGGCAACAAGGAGATGCGGGTACGCTATCTCCTGTTTCTCCTCGCTCCCTTCCCATCTCGACTGGACACTGCAATGAATCGGGCTCCTTGACACACCGATCCGTTCACGAGGGCGGCCGTGGTCTTGTCGCACTGTTATCTCCATGTCTACTAGCATTGATTTCAGTTACTACTGAATGGGTAGTGCATCATGCGTTCGCCCAACAATCTGCCACCACTGTTTTGGCTACCAATCACTAACATCCAAGGGCAAGGAAATAATGAGTCGTGATGCTGCTGGCCAGCCATACAGCTATTGTGTCCTGTGCTAATCGTACCTGTTTCTGACGGTTATAGTTTTTATTTCTTGCACTCTATTAGTAGTGGACCGATTATAATGGCCATAATCTCTGCGTCGAGCTGCCAGTCATCCAAGGAGAGTAAAAATGATGTGTTGCCACTTGCCAGCCACAGCGTGCTGGATCTTTCATCTGCCAGTTGTACCAGGGTCATATGATGTTGATGAATTATTACTTCATTCATTTTCTGGACTAGATGTTTGCATAGTGTGTACAGCACCACACCAATTCAAGTGCAGGGCATGCTGTGTTTCAACCATGTTTCGTGTCTTATTAAAGACATGCCTCTAATATTTTGTATCATTGGAGATTAGTGTCAGTATCCTTTTTAAGCTGAATATGCCTCTAATAGAATGACCTCTCGTATTTTTTGTCCTCAGGTGGTGATGCTTGGGTTGGATGCAGCTGGGAAAACCACCATACTCTATAAGCTTCACATTGGTGAAGTTCTCTCCACTGTCCCTACCATAGGTACAATTGTACCACCTGTTTGCTTGTGCATTTCATAACTTCCGGTTTCAACCATTGCTGATTACACCTGCCATGCTGATTGATTCGTTCATTCGTATGTTTAGTGATAATATGCACTTTATCTCGTTGTAGGTTTCAATGTTGAGAAGGTTCAGTACAAGAATGTTGTGTTCACCGTGTGGGATGTTGGTGGCCAGGAGAAGCTCAGGCCCTTGTGGAGGCACTACTTCAACAACACCGATGCTCTGGTCATTATTTCTGTTTCATAAGTGAAGCAGCATAAGTTCCATTCAAAGTAGAAACTGTAAATAAGAGTGTTTGTGTTGTAATGTTTCTTCCACTTAGTTGTGCCCATTTGGATTTAGTATTTGTAGCTCAGAATGCAACTCCAGTAGACCAATACCACTCCCAAGTATATAGGCCCACTGATTTCTTTGTGGATGCTTGAGCCCATTTTAATTGGGCATCTTTTATTACTCTTTATAACTTAGCGCATATAGATACCAGAAAGCATAATATTATTGTAGGAAATAGATCATTCTTCGTGGCTTCAGATATACATATATATCCTAGCTCAAGATCTTCATTTATTATGCTATAGCTCAACCTTGCTCTATTTACATTGGTTTGTAGTAAATAAACATTAAAATGTAAGATGCTCCCTATTATTTTCTGAACTTGCAGATTTACGTGGTTGATTCACTGGATAGAGAGAGAATCGGGAGAGCCAGGGCAGAATTCAGGTTTTTATTTCCTTTTTTCTAATGGGTGCTTTTGTGCACTGAGATTCTATGTAATATCTACTCTAATTTGTTTTGAAATGTTTAATCTATTTCAGGCTATAATCAATGACCCTTTTATGCTTAACAGCGTGCTATTGGTGTTTGCTAACAAGCAAGATATGGTATGTTCAGCTATGTTTCCTCTGGAGCATTTATTTTATATTGTGATTCATTTTAGTAGATGATTTGTGATTCCTGGACTTCCTGTTTTTTCAGTTCTGGTTTATGATTCTGTCTGAGTCTGATTATTTTTTGTTCATATATAGCATTAACGAATATGTTTCATTCATACATATAAACTTGCAAATTATCTTTTCTTGCCTAATTCTGTGGCCATCCCAATGCCTGTACTGGAAATAGCTGATCCATCTTTTAGCTGTGCAAGCAGTTCCATTCCATTGTCGACAGAATATGTTGGTCATCCATAAACGTAATGCTGCAGGCGTAATGGACATATTGTGTGATAGCATTAGACGTTTGTACTGCACTAACGAAGCTCAGACTTGGTTGTACTTTTGTGTCAGATAAATGGTCTGTCTCCTTTGTTTTTTACCATACTAATGTTCACTTTGGTAACACGCATGCTAATGCAGAGGGGCGCAATGACTCCAATGGAAGTGTGTGAGGGTCTTGGGCTGTATGACCTGACGAACCGCATCTGGCACATCCAGGGCACCTGCGCTCTGAAAGGCGATGGCCTGTATGAAGGGTTGGACTGGCTAGCGACCACTCTGGACGAAATGCGCGCCTCCGGACGGTTAACCTCAGCATCATCATCGGCATCCTGAAAACCGCACTTGTAACAGGAGGAACAGACAGACGATTTGATCCTCGTGATACGCCCATTGAAGGATCATCTTGACGATTGCGCGCTTTGTTTTCTTTTGTGTTTCCTCAATTGCTGTCGGCCAGCTATACCTGTGCTATGAACTGTGCATGATGCATCTGGCTAGGCTAGGTAGGCAGAGTTACAGTCGCCGGTTCCGTGGTGATGATGTAAGGGACGGTGGTGGTATCGTACTTGTCTGCTAGTCGAAAGCAGGCATCGTCATCCATCGCGCGTGGTGTGTGTTTGGATGTGACTGTAAATACTACCACTGATGGCATGGCACTTCTGTGGTTTTGCCGTCTGAAACTGAAGAAATGGAATCCCATACGTACTTGTGTGAGGGTCTTGGGCTGTATGACCTGACGAACCGCATCTGGCACATCCAGGGCACCTGCGCTCTGAAAGGCGATGGCCTGTATGAAGGGTTGGACTGGCTAGCGACCACTCTGGACGAAATGCGCGCCTCCGGACGGTTAACCTCAGCATCATCATCGGCATCCTGAAAACCGCACTTGTAACAGGAGGAACAGACAGACGATTTGATCCTCGTGATACGCCCATTGAAGGATCATCTTGACGATTGCGCGCTTTGTTTTCTTTTGTGTTTCCTCAATTGCTGTCGGCCAGCTATACCTGTGCTATGAACTGTGCATGATGCATCTGGCTAGGCTAGGTAGGCAGAGTTACAGTCGCCGGTTCCGTGGTGATGATGTAAGGGACGGTGGTGGTATCGTACTTGTCTGCTAGTCGAAAGCAGGCATCGTCATCCATCGCGCGTGGTGTGTGTTTGGATGTGACTGTAAATACTACCACTGATGGCATGGCACTTCTGTGGTTTTGCCGTCTGAAACTGAAGAAATGGAATCCCATTTAAAGAGTAATATTTGGTGTGGAGAAAACGCGACCACAGGCTATCCACGTCACCGGATTATTTTGGGCGTTCGATTCTCAATCCAACGGTGGAGCTGCCTCCTCTCGCTCATATATATATCATCGGTGGAACCCTAGCCCTAATCCCGCCCTGCCTCTCCGGCCATAGCCGCCGCCTCCTCCCTCTCCCTCCTCTCTCCTCCCATGGCGGCGCTGGCGCGCCGGCCGCCCCAGCTTGCGGCGCGGGCGCGCCCGCTCCTAGCGCTGGGCGGCGCGCGCTGGCGCGCGGCCCGGCCGGCCCAGCCGCGGCGCTGCCAGTAGCGGGCGCGGCCGGCTTCGGGGCGGTTTGAGGGCGGCCGGGCAGCGCTGGCACGGCGCGCCCAGGCGGCACAGATCCGGTGGAGCGGGCGCTGTCGATTCGAGAGGTCGACCCGGGGCCGACGGGATTCCCAAAGGTCGGCCTTTTTCCCCATTTTTGAAGCTTCTTCGAGGACGCCACCACCCGCACCGACCTCAAAACGCCTGTGTTCCCGCAGGTTCCGACCCTTCAGCAGATCGATTCGCTGCGTAGGTCGCTTGAGGTGTGAAAAAGCAGCCTCTTTTTGTTCTCGTGTAAGAATACAGTTTGTACTTGACCGATATTCTTCCATTGCTCTTCTTCGCTACGTATCACTCATAAATCTCTCCCTGTTTGGTCCATAGGACTGATTGGGGAGGCCTTATTTGGTTTTAATAAAGAAAAAAGGGCTTACTCGACACTATTTTCTTTTCCATAAATTTCTTTTTGAAACAAAGGGCATCAAGAAGAGAGGAAAGGGCACACACATCGCAGCAGCTTTTGGGTGACGCCGTGGTTTAGATTGTGCTACTCTTGGTTCTCCATTACGTATGTCGGAGTCAAAATGCTTCCTTGTCGTATATCCTATGTATCTATTATGCGGGGATGTTGCACAGCATTGGTGTCTTCTTTACCTTTTTGTTGTTTGTGTGCTGAAGTTGAAAAGAATCTATTTTCCATTCTCAAACTCGATTGGAGGAAAGGGATAGAGTTTATATGCTCCTCATAATATTGAAGTCCTTTTATGCTCTCAACAATTTAACTATATATCCATTTTGCCGATCCAGGGACATTTACGTTTCTTTTTACGTAAGAAAACTTAGATAACTTTGATATGATTAAGATTTACAAGTCATAAATGCGGGATGTTGCACAAAGATTGGTGTCTTCTTTACCTTTTGTTGTTTGTATCTTTGAAGTTGAAAAGAATCTATTTTCCATTCTCAAACTCGAGTGGAGGAAAGGGATAGAGTTTATATGCTCCTCATAATATTGAAGTCCTTTTATGCTCTCAACAATTTAACTATATATCATTTGCTGATCCAGGGACATTTTTACGTTTCTTTTCTGAGTAAGAAAACTTAGATAACTTTGATATGATTAAGATTTACAAGTCATAAAGAAACAAGTAGCCTCACTTTCAGGCTTCATGTTGTTGAATGGTACTATAAATGGTTTCATCAATGAATAATTGGCCAATTGATGTTGCCAGTACTAGAATTTCTAGCTTTGAATGCTTTGTTTTCTCGAACCTTACCATTGATCTTGCCACACATACAGGGATGCACAGGGGTTGTCGCTCCACAATTAGTTTCTCCTAGAGCCTATTTGTAATGACAATTAACCTATTGCCAAACCCGGAGGAAAAGAAGGATATGTAGTTTTTTGTTTACCAAATTGAGTTGTTTTTTGTTTGCTAAATTGAGTGATGCCACTGTTTCCTCAAAGCTTGGACTTGACGAACTCTGTTGCGTCATACTTTTGGTTGCCATACAATTTTGAGCTAATATTTTGGGAACTGCATTTAATATTTTATCAAAATCTTTAGAGGTGATGATGGAAAATCTTAACTTTGGTTTCTACTCTTGCCTCCCTAGGGCCACCGGTGATGGTGTGGCGGTTTCATTGGGGGCATCGGATGGAGGACCACCTGTTGCGGTTTGACCCGAGAGAAGGTGCGGCGCTTCAGCTGTGCTTATAGCATTTACCTTTCGGTTCATCTACAGACCCTAGGATGAACAGGTTAGGATCAACGATATAGAATTCAATTGCTTCTCTACTACAATCTTCGATTTGCAAGTTTCATAAAAAAAATGTGGCAAAATTTGGAGCCAATCTGGTTGGTCTAAATTTGGATGCAGGTTGTTGCGCTAACGCTAAAGACAATATGTCCATGTGGTTTCTAAGGAACTTTTTGGATTTTAGATTAATCTAATGGCGGTGTTGCAAGCCAGTCCATCAGGAAAATTAATGGTCTTCATCTCAACTTCTTCTCTTTCATCCATTATCGAAGCCTCTCTCTTTTAGGCAGCTGTAAACATTGGTATGTTTGTTTTAAATTATTCTTTGACTGATTTTTGTTACTAACCGAGCAGCACCTGTCACCTATCGCGGCGTAGATGAGAAGAGAGCGCGAGTTCGTGTAGAGGGTTGGGGTAGCATAGAGGTTGATAGAAATTCCATTTTTCATGTAGGCTTCTCGATATCTTTTGACATTTATCAGTACCTTAGAGCCTCTTTAGGAGAAGATGCTAAAGCGTGAGGCCAATCGTTTTAGTTATCTCTGTGTTTGTAACCAATGAAGGAACTCGATAAACACCACCACGTTTTACCTGAGGCCACTTGACTTATACTTTGCTTATAACATCAAAATTATTCTTCTATTCAACTTCATCAAGGAAATCTTACTGCCTAATAGTGAATGTTGTTGCTGATGACCAGGTACCATCGGTGGATAACCTTCCGGCCCTACTTAACAACAGATGGTGCCTCCGATGACCACTCCTTGGATGATATCCTGATAATGCTCCAGTGCTTTTGTTTTAGAATCAGTATGCCGACTGCTTGCATGCTGATCAGCATTGAACACCCTATCTCATGTAATATATATGTAGTGTTTGAACATCTCACGGTTGTTGTGCCATGTTGTTGGCCTAGCCTAGGATAGGCTGGATAGTGAGAACAGATAACTCCATGGTATAATGTTTTGTATCAACCTGACATCACTCCATGGGTAAATTTAATTAGTGCTTAAAAATCTAACTGTGCTTAGATACCTCCTTTCACACGATTGCTATTTACCAACAGACATTTCCCAACAAAATCATTCGTATGTTCCATCTGGTGCCCAGCGATCCTGTGCAATAGCGGCCTCCTCAGTCGGAAAATAACCAGCCTACACATGTTTTACGCTGACATGCGGGACATTCGAGCGTTAGATTCCATGGCTGATTTGTTGCTTGAACGGTGGCGCTTTTCCTTTGTTATTCCACAACAGCGATACACAGTCGATCCCCGTCATGATGTCACATGTCTTTTTGTTGCGTTTTTCTTGCAGTCATCAAAAACAGGATCGGCCAATGCTCGCGCGCATGGGCGCGCAAAGAAACTAGTACGTACTTGTGTGTGCGCTGCCGGCAGCCGCCTGCTAAGTCCTGACTCCTGAAGTGCAAGAGAGCTACTAGCGCCTGTGTCTGCTGAAACAGTCTGCTGAAATGCAAGTGATTTGATTGGAGGCTGAATGCCAAGTGCAAGTGTTGTAGCATGATGGCTGTATGCTAAATCTCAACTGTCATTGCTCACATAACAGGCTGCCAATTTTTTAGGGGAGGGTTTTGAGGAATCGTATTTGCTAATTATATTACAATGTCAAACTGCCACTGATAAGCGTGTTACAGTGTAAACTGTCGATTTCCGGAGCCGGACCTCTTCACTCGGGAAAAAGAGCAGAGCGGGAAAAAGAGCAGAGCAGGAGCAGCGCAGACGCCGCAGAGGATAAGCCTCTCCCCGGTCCCTCCTCTCTTCAGAGAGCGCGCGCGCGAGAGGGAGACGGAAGCGGGGAGCAAAGATGAGGCCTGCCGCCGCCGCCGCCACCAGCACGGGCGGGTTCCATCTGGTGCTCCCTGCGGCGCACAGGCCTCCTCCGCCTTGTCTTCCTAACAGCAGTAGCCGAAGAGGAGTAAGGATACGGGCGGCGGCAGCGGCAGCAGTCGGCGGCGCGCTGCTGGGTCGTCCCCTGGAGGACGTGTACAAGTTGCGCGTGGAGCGCGGCGAGGTGGCGCGGGCGCGGGTGGAGGCGCTGCGGGTGATGGAGACGTGGTCGTCGTGGCGCACGGGCGGCCGGTGCCGGATGCCGTGGGACTGGCAGGTGGACCAGCTCGTGTACGTCGTGTCCGGGGAGGTCAAGGTCATCCCCGCCGGCGCCGTCCACGGCGACGACTACATGCACTTCGTGGCCGGGGATCTCGTCAGGTACCCGCGCTGGTTCGAGGCCGACCTCTACTTCGAAGGCCCCTACGAGGAGCGCTACCGCTTCCTCGCCTACGGAGACGACAACTAGCTAGTCTAGAACAGGATAGGATAGGTAGGAGCTGCATCTTTATTGTATTGTATTTCAGCTGTCACCGCTTATCTGTTGGTACCGGCAAATGTATGCCGTTATCACCGGCAAATGTATCCTCTGTTATGTACTTGGCAGATTCAGGAACTGGTAATCAGGCACCGAAACAAACCAATCATTCCAGTGTTTGCGATTTAATAATTTAGTTTCTTCAAACTTCTGAATTGACTATGACATGCGTGCAGTGCAAGAGAAATCAACTGTTTCTTGATTCCAAACATTCATTGTACGTCAAACATTTGTATGATTCTTATTCCAAACATTCATTGTACGTCAAACATTTGTATGATTCTTGATTCCAAACATTCATTGTACGACAAACATTTGTACTACCTCCGTCCCAATTTATAGTTCGTTTTAGAACTTTCTCAGATGCATGCAAGATTGTGGAACAGAGGAAGTATGATTCTTTACTAGTGGAAGCCTGGAAGGGGCGCACCCCTGCGCGCCAATCGAAAGGGGGTATATTTGATATGGGAAGAATCTGAAAAACATTGTAATGACAAAGTACTTGGGTAGCTAAGAAAGTTGCCCGTTTTCTCATAGAAAACATTAAGACTGAAAAAACACTCATGTGAGTGGACAATGGCTAAAGTTTGAAAACCCACTAGTAAAAATAAAATTTCACCATGTTTGCAATAAAATCTTCACATGTATAAGAAAAGGCATCACCCTCTAACTTCTTGTAGCTTCGCCCCTGTGAGTGGAAACGATCATAGAGTATCAATAACAGAGAGGAGCAGCAGATATGACCGCGAATTTTGACAGGTGGAAGGAAGTGCATGAACATAACTATAGATACAATAACTGCATTCAATATAAGATGATGGTTAGATTTGTTCAAACACCATGTACATGTTATAGAAAATGATAGTGGCATTGTTGTTCTAAGGTGTAGCATAAAAGGCGGTGGTGATTTACACAGTGTAGATACAATGACTGATTCATATCTACAAATACGTATACTACATAGTTTTGGGTAGATGCTACAGATGTTGGTCTCCGAGGCTGCATGCCGGAGGCTATGAGTCTTCATATTTTTTTTCCTTCACTGGTCACTGTTAGTCTGCGGTAAAAGTAGTCAATTATTGATCAAAAGTTGTTAATGGTTGAAGTTTAATAAGTGCTGTGAGTTGAAACAAATAAATGACACTTCCCTCGGATCAAAAAGTTTATTAACCAAGCAAAGCATTTCAGAGTTAAAAGGAGAGAAGAATAAGAACATGTTTAATAGCCACGGGCTACAAGAGGATTAAGACAGACACAAAAAGGAAAAAAAAATAAGGAAGATGACAGATTAACGAGTTTGTTTATCTCATCAATGCTATTGCCAAGCATGTCACAAGATCACTATCAAATGTAATGTGTCCTCTGTCTCCTGCGGTCCTGCAGCCCTCCTCTTCCACCACCTGAATTCGAGTTCCTGTTGCTTCTTCCTCTTCTCTCAGTCCACCCACCATTAGGCCCAAAAGTAGCGCCTGCACTAACATTAGAACTGCCGCCATTGTTATTATCGTGGATAAAACCACCTCTACCTGGCATCACCATCACCATTTCATCAGTGCTTAAGAAGTGATCTGCTGACACCCTTGTGCGGTTACGGCGACCGCGCCGTCCACGATTATTATTAGGTCTCGCACCAGAGTAGCCAGACTCTTGATGATGATAACCGGCAGTGGTAGTGCCAACAGTGCTGTCTCTAATATTGATCATCATATCAGCATGTGCCTGTGAAGAGCTGGGATTGCTGGCCTCAGTACCAGCAGACCCAAACAATGGAACAGCCCCAAAATGGTGTTCATATTCATAAAACTCATCATCCAAGTCACCGTATCGATCCACCTCCATTTCAAATTCATTGACCTCTGGGTAGAATTCAGCATTGTCAAAATAGGTCATGGCATCAGAATTGTCCATGTCCATGTCCATGTCCAAAAGTCTGTTAGGCACGATGCTCATCACAGCCTCTCTGAATGAGGTTCTCAAGTTCATAATCCTTGGGAATTCAAACAGCGCAGGATAGGAGGAAGTCTGCTGCTGCCTGGAGCTCTCTACTCTGGCTCCAGTGGGCCTTGGTGGCGCATTGTTCACAGAGGCAGCGGAGCCACCACGACCATAGATTGGTATGATAGCATCGTCGGCTACCTGGCCCTTGCAGACTGGGCACTCACGGTGGTGAGAGTGGACATGGAGCCACTGATAGAGGCACTCCCAGCAGAAGAGATGGCCGCACTTGGTGACGACAGGTTCCGCGGCAATGTCAAAGCAGACGTTGCACTCGAAGTTGGCGGCATTGCGGATAGCCTTGTCGTCGGGCTCCCTGGTGGTTGGAGGAGCCGCAGTTCCAGAGGCGGATCCAGACTTGTCCGCGGTTGAGATTAGCCGCGCGTGGCGGCTGGAAGTGGAGGATGCCGCCTGCTGGTCAGATAGGGAGGCAGCTGGCGGGGAGTCACGATGGACGGCATCGACACGGCGGTAGCGATAGTGAGGCTGCTGCTGGGGCGGCCTCCCCCTTGATCGACCACCTCCTATGAACCTGCCACTACCTCCTCCGCCGCCGCCGCCGCTGGTACCTCCATGGATCAAGTCCATGGAATTATTAGCATAGAGGCGGTTCGTGAAGCCTCTTCCTCCTGATCCTCGTCCGCCGCCGCTGCCGGTGGTGGAATTGGTCCAGCCGGCCATGGAATCGAATCGATTTCGATCCGCTGAAATCGTTGGAGAAAGGCCTATAGAGGAAGAAAACGAGATTCGTTAGAGCCGAAATGAGGAGAACACCACCAAACGTAATCCAAAAGCGTAAAAAGGGAATAACGCAGGGTGTGTAATCTGCGCGTATACGTATCCTCCACCACCCGTCTGCCTGCTCTGTTCTACGGGGTGATCGACGAGGAGGGATGCCGGGGGATTAGGGTTCCGAAATTGGGGATTATATACGAGACTAGATTTTTTGAATCGAGGACCAACAGAAGAAAAAAAAAGGGCGGAGGGGATCGAGGAACGAACCGGAGTCTACGACGGTCGTCGGAGTCGGCGGCAATCCGTTGGTCGACGAAGACGGAAAAGGATGGAGCAGCCGCCGCTCGGCGGAAGAGGGAAGGCGTTAGGCGTCCGTCGGACTCCGCCTCCGCCTTGGTTTGATTCCCGCACGGCCACAGGGAGGAAGGACCTGACCGGGGAAATGGGAGGAGGAGGCGACCGATAGAGACCGATCAGTCAGTAATAATAACAAGCCAAATTAGCTGGCAAAAACCGCCTCGTGCTTCGGCGGTGTTGGCCTGTTTCATTTCAGTTCAACCCCATCCTAGCGCACAGCCTTTGCGTACCAGGCCCAGCAGCCTTCCTTAACTACTGCGCAAGTCCCATTTACCCCAAACCATAGTTTAATTTTTTTTTTTTTTAGATTTTTAGCCTTCTCTTGTTTTTTTTTAAAAAAAATACACCGTAAAATTATGGGTTAATTGGTTTCATACCATTGCAATTTTCACGAGTTGGAGATCTACCATTACAATTTTGATTATTGGAAATATGCCATTTCAATTCTTCAATCCTCTGAGATCTCCCATTCTCTACGTTTCCTTGCCATCTGCTGCTCTACGTATTCTTGTATGGACGGTTTTGCCCCTGTGCCCATCTGTGAAAAACGTCCTGGACAGAAGGCTCCGGGCGCGGCTCCCGTTCTCCCGCGACGGCAGCCTGACGCGACGCAGCCTAACCCGCCGCGCGAGACGATGAGGCCGGTCGAGATCCCCTCCTCTGCCCACGAGTTCCCCTCCTGATCCCGCCCACCGTGGTGTGCCCGGTCAACATCAAGGTTGGATTTTGGAGTCTGTAGATCGCCTGGCCTCACTTTGCCTTGTTGATGCTTCTCTGATTGATGCAATTTTGTGTGCAGGTGATCCTTCGAAGCAACAGTTTTGTGTGCAATTTTGGGAAGCAGGCTTCATAGGAGAGGAGAGCAGAGAAGGGAACGGGAAACAATGGAGATGAGTCTGATACTCTGATGACAGAGAGCTCTCTCCTCTTCACGAGGGACACAAGGGCAAGCACGTCCATACAAAAAGACTATGAGCCCTCGTACATCAGGATACGTAGAGAATGTGAGATTTCAGAGTATAGAAAAATTCCAATGGCATATTTTCAATATCCAAAATTGTAATGGTAGATCTCCAAACCGTGGAAATTGCAATGGTATTAAACCAATTAACCCTAAAATTATCTGATTAACTTTCCTAAGATATTTTAGCTGATGTGACGCACAACTTTAGCCGTTCTATGCCCGTGCCGTATTAGTCATGATTCACGAGAAAGGTAAATTGAACATTTTCCTTGAAAAATATGTATTTAAAAATACTAAAATATATTTTTAATAAAAAAAGGTTGTTTTAGCACAAAAAAATACGCAAAGAAAATGCAAATGAAATTTCCTTTGCAACAATGGTCTTGTTTAACCATTGAGACATGCATGAAAAAATTCAAATGAAAGTTAAAATTAAAGTTATGATACACATTACTAACACGCATCATGTGGTTTATAACTTTTTTTTTTTTGACAACATGGTTTATAACTTTGTAGTAGCACTATCTTCAAACATGCATCCAAACTTTTAAGTTGTTATACACATTAACAACATATGCATCATGTGGTTTAACTTTGCAGTAGCACTATCTTCAACACATCATCTGATTTAAATTTCTAGTAGCACTATGTGTTTAAACCGACATTTCAATTCGGTTTATTTGTTTTTCAAATACTTATGTGCTCAAGAATCAATAGCCGATATCTTAATTCAAAACATAGAACCAATAGGTTCAGTTTTGTTCTTTTTTCCTTTTTCGGTTTAAATCGAGAAAACTGAGCTGCCCTTTGACTCGAGTGGCGGCTCCTCGGCGTCCTCGCCTTTGTTGGGTCGTTGCATCGCAGCACATGCTGCCCCGTGAGGCCACAATGTTGCTCGAACCACCGCCACGCCGCCACCTACCCTAAAGCTAGAGTTTGGACTTTGGAGTTGGGGCGTGGGATGGACGGCAGAGTGCAGGCACCGATGATGATATGTGAAAAATCACTAGACCATTGGCTGCGACCGGTGTGCGACTTCTTAGGGCCCATTTTGGTAGGAGTAGAGACCAATTGTTTAGGCGGCAAAAATTTGTAACCCAACTTTCAAGTTTTTTTCACTCTCTCTCAATCACATCACATTAAATACACTAAAATACATATGTTCGGAGTATAAAATATAGATAAAAAAAAGTAACTAATTACACAATTTAGATGTACATTGCGAGACGATTCTTTTGAGACTATTTACTCTATGGTAGGATAATATTTACCACAAACAAACGAAACGTGCTTTAAAACAGAATGACCAAGTTTTCCTGGACCTCGGCTGCGGGCGATTTGGAAGGCGGCCAAACCCCGACCTCGATCTAGATCATCAACGCCCGGTGATCCCGATCTGCTCCGCCGCCCGGCCCGCGTGGCCCACGGCGTCCACGCCCGTTACCAACTTCGCGGTGTGGTGCCGGCATCCGCATATCGCCCGGTTAGCCGTTCTTGGCGCCGTCAAACACAGATTACCACTAGGGTTTTGCCGCTTAGGTTTTTCCTAGGTCGGGTGTTGTTTTTGGTGGCTGTGCCCGATGGTCGTGCGGCGCATCAAGTGGTGCCCCGATCGCCATTGATGGCCTCGTCAAGTGTGGAAGGAAGGGGGGGGGCCAAGGCCCCAAACCCTAGTGTCGAGGATCTGCTCCGCAACCTGAATCTCACTGAAGAGGAAGAGGCGGTGGTAGATTTCTGTGATGATGACGTTGAAGAGGAGCTGGCCTAGACGGAGCTTGCCTTGGTGATGAAGATCCTGTCCCCAGCCCTATTCACGTCAATGTTGTCGCCGGCCATGAAGCCAGCCGTGGGGTAACCCGGTTGGTCTGCGAAGTTCGAGGCGACGGCGCGAAAGAAAACAACATGTTTGTGGCGGAGTTTGGCGGTGACCGTGATCTGGATCGGTACTCGCCGGCTCGCCATGGATGGTGGGGGAAGCATGCCGTTCTTCTCCAAGAGTATGATGAAAAGCTAAGTGCGTCTGACATTGTTTTTGATTGTATGGAGATATGGATCCGTATTCTGGACCTCCCCCTCGGTTGGATGAACCGAAACAAGGGGGCCCGGGTGATGGCTTCAGTTGGACATGTGGTGAAAATGGATGTGGATGCCGAGGGCAAGGCCAATGGCGCCTTTCTTCGAGCTCGAGTTGCTATTGAAATCGACAAACCAATCAAGAGAGGGGTTCTTCTCCATATGAGTAAAAATGAGGAGCCACGCTGGTTCAGAGCTCAATACGAGAGACTCCCCTATTTTTGCTTCGCTTGTGGCAAGATGGGGCACTTAGAAATTGAATGCCTAACCCCAGTGGAACGGGATGACCGTGGTAAGTTGTCGTACGATGTACAGCTGAGGGCTCCTGAAGATCGGAAGAAACGCTTTCAGTCCTTCGGTAGCGCGGCCGCGGAGTCTTTTGGGAGTGGCTCACGACTGCACCAAAAGTCGACCAAGGGCGCTTTTTACGGAGGCAATGTGTCGGTCCGGCAACCGACGGTCTGGGAGCTTTGTTGTGACAGAGCCGACCAATTTATAAGAAATCAAGTATAATTCGCAATTACGAAGCAATCGCAGTCTACACTTGAGTCCATATAAACCCGGTATTCCTGAAATCTCGAAGGATTTCAAATTTTCAACGATAATCGGCAAGGACCGTAGAGATTCAAAGTGATCACAATCCACAAGTTACATAAAGTTCAAACATAATTGAATATATCGAGTTTAATAGATATCAACACCGGTTTAAATTCAAATAGCGGAAGCAAATTAGTTTTGAAAACACCAACACCACGTTTAGTTCAAATACATGTGCCTTTATATAGTCAACACCACAACGGCATGAAGATAAGAAATATGGAACTGTCGTGGGCCTCGGCTTACTTCTCATCCAACGGATAGAAGTACTTCAGAGACACCTTCTCATCTAATAACCTACAACAATGGGAATAAAACCCCGAGTACACAAATACTCGCCTAGACTTACCCGACAGGGAGAGAAAATAAAAAGACTCTCAAGGATATGCAAGGCTTATTTGGTGGAGCTAGTTGGATAGCATAAATTTGCGTAAAAATAGCATTACTAACATGAGTCCTTACTTTCAATATTTTAGCATCACATTTTAAGTAAAGCTTAGCATCTTAGTTTGCACCTATTCTAGAGCAAACACTAAGCTTCAAAGAAACAATGGTAACCATATTATATCATAACCATCATTTTGTTCCATAAGCATTACTACGATGAATGGAAGAACGATCAAGTTTCTCACCGTCCGGAGAGATGGCGATTCGAATCGATTACTAACCACCGCGATAAATCCATCACACTCACCCATACTTCCTCCGTCGAGGGCATTAGGTCACCGTTGGAACTGTTCGGGGATACAAATCGCGGGCGTGGCGGCAACCCCTCATCTCGGCCCAACCAGATGCACTTACGGCATTGCACCGTGCCCAAGCATATCTCTACTTCTCCTCCCATGAGGTCCGTTAAAAGCGTCCACGTGCCGGCCCGATCCCGGTTCTACGGCCAGCGGTGAACGACTTATCCGGCCAGCCTAAGTGAGAGAGGTCGTTCAATCTCGACCGATGTCCAACAACGTTCGGTCCTTAACCGACACGAGGCGGGGAGATGTAACCCTCAAGACCTTCATGCCTTGATACTTCTCCACTACGGCAATTCCCGCCCGGTCTCGGCTTAATTATACTTCAAAGATATGGTTATGTTTCCATGATAGCAAGTAACCACCTATATCTCGCATGCGACAGGAAATCACCCGACTTCTATCGGTCTAATTTGCAACGCTAGGCATGTATCGTACCAATACTAGTAAAGCTTCGGTGTTCATATATAAAGTGGACAAGGTAGGAATATATGCATCAACGGTTTCGATCAACGCCTATCACCTAATGCGGCGAGAATATACTCAAAGTGTATTTTATAAAAAGAATGGGTGGAGGCTTAGAATGCTCCTGGGGCTTGCCTTCACAAAGTTGATGGTTAGCACTCCTAGCGTTCAGGAACTCAACGACGAAACGGCGTCTCCTAGGCCTCCTCCTTGCTTCACTTCTAGATGGTTCACCTCCACTTCCCGATCCTCGTTCTCCGAAGCGTGATCCGTTGGGTTAATCCCGATATGAATGCATATGCAAAGACAGTGCATAAGTATGGTGAATGCACAAAAGAATGATATGTACATGATGCATATGTGATGATGAGAACGACTCATGCTAAATGAGTAAGTATATATCTCTCCCATGGTAGCAATAACAAGTATGATGCAAAACCAAAATGCACAAAACATCATATACGGGCAGCACGGGACAGCGGGGGTATGTCATCACTAAAAATGCAGACCTAACCGAAGTTCTACAACTCGGAATGCAGCAAACAAATACTCGTTGGAAAGCTTATAAAATTATCTACACTCATATAAAACACTCTCGACCAGATTCTAACATCTACTACACGAAAAACAGCAAAAACAGTAGCTCTGTTTTCGGGCAACAATCAAACATGCAACACCTATAACTTTAAAACTACACATGCAAACCTTATCAAACTTGATCAGCAGGTAGAAGAGACATAAATCTAACATCTAAACATGCTGGTCAACATAGAACATAAAATAAATTACATGAAATGACATTCCCTAACTAAACACTACATATGCACACTTAAGATATAAAAGCTAGGATTAATAAATTGACCAAACACACAAGACCAGCAAACTAACCACACTAACAGGTCCTTATTATCATAAGAACAAACAGTATACCACCCAAGAATTATTACCATACTATTATCATGCATTTCTAAAAGCATTTTGCATGCAACATAAAATAGATAAATATGAAAACACCTTATAAAATTCTACAAAAATTACTGGAGCATGATACTGACATGGTAACACTATCATAAAAATTTCATGGCCAAAACATGCATATAATAGCCTACACAAAAATGGCAAGCTAGCATAAAAACTAGGCATGAAAATACTTTGTACTATGAAAAGTATGGAACTACAGATCTACCTTCACTATTTGCTAGGTCACATCAACATAAGCATCTCCAAAAAGTTTCATGACCAAACTCCTAGTAATTATTTTACTATGAATTTCCTAAGAATGCAACATAAATAGCACATAAATCATAAATGGCATTTCCATCACAGAACATAGGATCAAACCTATTTTTCATGGCTAGAGCATAACAAATAAAGACTAATGGCACAGGAATCACATTTTTGGCACACTCCTACAATTACTTATGCATTTATCTATTTTCATGGAAAATAAAGCAATAAATAAAACTATATATAAAAACATCACAAAAATGCAATCTCATAATTTTATCACGTAGATCTACTGACAAGAAAAATAACAAAACTGGTTTCATCAAAAACGGAGCTAAAATGAGCTCTACACGAATTTTCAAGCCATGCATGGAAATCTGAAAAAGAAAAACGAAAAAGAAAAGGCTGCTGCCATCTGGGCCCCGCGCGTCAGCGACCCAGGGCAGGGCACCGGCGGCGTGACGGCGACTCCTCGCCGGCGGCGACTATTCCGGCGAACCAAGTACATCAAACGACTCGCAACGACGAGATTTACAACATGGTACCCTTGGTGCGAGCTAAAACGGACCGTAGCATGCGCGACGGCGGACGGCGGAGAGCGGCGACGCGGTTGGCGGCGGCGCTGCTGTTCTAGGCTGCGGCTGCGCAAACCAGCGTGAGCATGACCTCCGCCTCATCAAGACGACCCAAAACCCTAACCTAATCAAAAGAAACGGCGGCCGGAGCATCCTCGACCGCGTGCGCGGCGGAGCAGGGGCATGCACACGGCGGCGCGGCGGCGTTCCGGCTCACCGGAGCGCGGGATGGCTCGATTGGCTAGGGTTTCACGGATACCACGGCGAGGCGAGTCCGGTGCGCGCGAAAGGAAGGACGGAGGTGGTCGGAGATGGCGGGGCCACGGTGAGCAGCGAGCTCGGCGGAGCTCCGGCGTGCGGCGGCGCGACGGAAAACGCCCGATTGGGCTTTACCTTTGCTCGATTCGGGCGGCTCGCGGGTCGATGGAGTGGTGCAGGAGCGGGCGAAGCTGCTGGCGAGCTCGGCCAGGAGGATTGGGCGCGGTGGTGGCGACGCACGACGACGGCGGCGCCGGCAATGGCCGTGGGCGGCGGCTGTTGCTTGCTGCTGCTGCCTTCTTGTTGCTTGGGGGCGAAGGGAAGAGCGAGGGCAGAGGGCTGGCTTGCACAAGGGGCGTACGGCGCGTGCACATGAAGGCCTGGGCGCGGCAGAGGTGTCACGCGCTGCCGGTCAGCAGCTGGCCGACAGCGCCCCACCCCCTCTGCTGTTTTCGCTATTTTCTTCAAAAACCGTGCAGAAACAGAAAAAGGTCATAGAAGATGAAATGAAGCTTATCAAATTCTGAACATTTCATATATAGGAAGTTTCCTCTAAATCGGCCTGGTTTTGAAACTACGAGCAATCGAAGCATTGACAGTCAAAATGACTTAAACCATTCAAATTGACATTCAAATCAAACTAGCAACCAAATTTTGAACATGCTCCGGACCTTTTCATGAAACACGCCTATAGAGACTTTTGTTCTACAAGAAATTACCAACACTTTTTATAAAGGGTTCACAAACATGCAAGCACTCTAGCTATTACTATTATGTAGGTCAAAGCAAAGAACTTAACAAGGTCACTCAAGTCAAACAACGTAATTAAGCCTAATTAAACTAAATGATCAACATGAACATTGATCCATTTTACAACCTAAATATGTCTAGGTGTGTTTAGTGACCAAGCATAGCATACACTTGCATTAACACGACAAGATAAGCATGCAAGGCAAATTTGACCGAAATTTGCAAATGAAATGATATGCTCCAAGGTATGAATGCTTATGTGATAATGATGATTATGCTAATGACCACGAAATGCATAGGTTAATGACGTGCTTAACACAGGGGTGTTACATTTGTGGCCAACTCGATGAGCAGGAGGTGCAATCTCCTCTAAAGCCGCGCGAGAAGACAGGCAACCAAGCTGCAAATGACGGTGATGCAGGAGCAAGTAGACGGCTGAATCTCTAGGATGATGCTCTCGATGGGCGTCACTCAGCTCGTAAGAGAAAGAAGCGAGGTCCCACCGGGGCTGTCATCACGCCGGACCTAAATGTTCTTCTTTGGGGAGTCACTCGCGCTAGTGCCTCGCTAGGACCGGTTAGCTTGAGGGTGAGTCGGCTAGGGTACCGTGGAGAAAAACAAAGAAGTGGTAGTGCGGTTGAGATCTCGAAAAAGCAAAAGAGGGGCAACAACTCTAGTAGCACGATCGGCGGCGCAAAGGACAGCCCCCGCCGGGCACAATGAATCTGTTAAGTGTGAACTGGCCGGGTTGCGGGCGGCCGAGGCGGTTCAGAGCTCCGCCATCCGGTGGAGGAGAGGAGGCCCGCGATGATGTTCTTGATGGAGACCAAGATGGGTGAGGAGCGTGCCCTCGGCTTGAAGCGGGAGCTTGGCTTTGATAATGCCATCGTTGTCAAGTCGGAGGGTTTGAGTGGAGGTTTGATGCTTCTGTGGCGTCATGGCGTTTTGGTGGCGGAGATGAGTAAATCACGGTCACATATTGATGTGGTTCTCTCCTGTGATAGGCTCAGGTTGACCCAATGGCGGCTTACGGGCTTCTACGGGGAGCCTAGGAGGGAAAGAAGGAAAGAGAGTTGGACTCTGATGAGATTTCTAAAGGCGCAATCATCGTTGCCATGGTTGTGTGTGGGCGATTTTAATGAAGTGCTGTCAGTGGAAGAACATATGGGGGTCAATGAGCGTGAGCAGTGGCAGATCACGGCTTTCCAAACCGTGGTTAGTGACTGTGATCTGGTTGATCTTGGGTTCCATGGTCTTCCGTACATGGGATAATCGGCAGGAGAATGATCACAATGTCAAAGTGCGCTTGGATGGTGCACTTGGTGATTGCAAATTCATGCAAGAGTTGGGGGAGTCAGAGGTGTTCCACATACCGTTAACGAAATCGAACCACGCTGGTCTACTGGTGCAGGTCCGACAACGGGACTTGTCAGGCAGGACTGGCCATCGAAAAACAAGGCCCTTTCGTTACGAAAACATGTGGAAAATGCATGGAGATTACATGGATTTCATCAATAGATCATGGGATCCTGGATCGGGGGCGGCTGATTTGTCAACAAAGCGGTGTTGCACTCTCGGCCTCCTCCAGGTCCTTGAAAAATTGGGATCGTGAGGTGTTTGGTTCAGTCAAAAAGAAGCTAAAAGAATTGAGGGGGTAGCTCGAGGAAGAAAGACAAGGTACTTTGTATCGTGGCCCGACTGCTCGAGAGCGAGAAATTATGGCCCAGCTGTCTGATACTCTCGGGAAGGAAGAAGCGATGGAAAAGCAACGATCCCAGATTGCGTGGGCGAGGGATGGGGATAGGAATACCGCCTTTTTCCAAGCTAAAGCCCAAGCAAGACGTTGATCTAACCGTATCAAGCTTCTCTCTGATGGCAATGGACGGGTGTTTACGGAACAAGAGGACTTGGAGCGCCTAACCTGTGAGTTTTATCAGGAGCTGTTTACAGCGCAAGATGAACTGCAACCTGAATTGGTCTGTAGTCATGTCCCAAGGAAGGTTACTCCGGAAATGGGTGATATTCTTAGTAAACCGTTCACAGAGCAGGAAGTGGAAAAGGCCCTATTCCAGATGGCGCCCTGTAAAGCTCCGGGAGTGGATGGTTTCAACGCGGGTTTCTTCCGGGCGCATTGGCAATTGGTGAAATCGTGTGTGCTATCTCGGCTGTTCGACTTTTCTTAATGGAGGGACCCGCGGAAGAAGTGAACAAAACTCTGCTGGTACTTATTCCAAAGGTTACTAACCCTCAGGATTTATCGCAATTCCGGCCAATCTCATTGTGCAATGTGCTGTACAAGATCTGCTCCAAGACTATTGCCAACCAACTTCAGATTATTCTGGATGAGGTGATATCTCTGGAGCAAAGTGCCTTTGTGCCCTACGGCTAATTACAGATAACGTGCTTATTGCCTATGAGTGTATACACTATCTTCGGCATAAGAAGGGGAAGAGTGGGAGCTGTGCGATCAAACTCGACATGGCAAAGGCATATGATAGGGTGGAGTGGCGCTATCTGGAGTCTATCATGCGGACATTGGGATTCCTAGAAGCTTGGTGCACCCTGGTGATGAAATGTGTGACTTACGTGAGTTTTTCAAGTTCGGGTTAATGGAGTTTTTCGTACACTTTCAAACCATCAAGAGGGATTACGTCGGGGAGATCCTCTTTCACCCTACTTATTCCTCCTTTGTTCGGAAGGTCACACAAATATGATCGAAATATTGGACCCTTGTATGTTTCAAGAGGGGTTCGGGTAAGCGGGCATGCTCCATGGGTTTCTCATCTTCTTTTTCTTTGACGACCGTCCGATTTTTACACAAGCATCGAAGAAAGGAGCGAGCGGGGTGGCGACTATCACGAAAATTACAACCGGGGCTCGGGGCGGCTTGTGAATAAAAATAAGTCAGGTGTCTTTTCAGTCCTAATTGTGATCGGGGAAAAGAAAGATGAAGTGCAATGTGTTTGCGAGATACCTACGGAAGCATTGGGGGAGAGATATCTAGGCACCGCCAATAGCGGCGAGAGAGGAGGCGATGATGCTTTCAACTATGTCCTACGGCGAGAACAAGAGGCATGGTTAGTGGATGGGGAGGAGAAAACTACGAAGTTGTCTTTGCTAGGGAGGTGCTCATAAAGGCAAATGCTCGGTCGGTTCCCACGTATCCGATGTCGTGTTTCAAAGTTGTCGCGGGAGGTATGCAAGAAATTAACCTCCACGGTCTCTAACTATTGGTGGGGAGCTCGGTTGATAACCACAAGATCCATTGGCGGCGTTGGGAGAAGCTAACTTCGGCGAGAAAAAGTGAAGGGGATGGGCTTTTGAGATTTCTCTCTTTTAAACAAAGCAATCTTTGGGTAAACAAGGTTAGATTGATGACTAGGCGGACTCGCTATGCTTGCCAAGGTCTTTGAAGGGGGAAATACTTCCCAAACTGTGACTTCCTCTCGGCACCTAAAAAAGGCGGCTTCGGCTACTTGGAAGGCAATTCTCCATGGGCCGAGATGTGTTGTCTCGTGGCCTTATTAGAAGAATTGGTCTTGGTGATGTTAGCATTTGGGAGGATAATTGGATCCCGGGGTCGAGAACCTTCAAGCCCTTTGCTGCGGCGCGCGTCACGGCTGGGCGAAAGCGAGTACATGACCTCTTCATCCCGGTACTTTCGATCGTGGAATGAGTTGGAAATGCGCAAGACTTTCATGGCATTTGAAGCAACGAAAGTTCTAAAGATAAAGCCAAGTATGCGGTGGGAGGAGGATGTGCGGGGCACAGGCTCTTGAGAAAAATGGTTTGTACTCCGTCGGTCGGACTTCTGTTTTTTTGAAACATGACCGGATAAGGCGTCGGCAATGGCTTCCACGGGGGAGACGACTACCTCGACTCTTGGTGGCGGTGGAGCTCTCTATGGAAGCTAGAGGGTTCCGCCTAAAGTCCATGTATTACGGTGGCGAGTTCTTCATAATTCTACGCCGCCGAAATCGAATCAAGAGAAGACATATTGCAAAAGAAAGCCAGCGTGAAATGTGTGGGGATCCGGAGGAGACGCTCTTCCATGTTTTCTTTGAATGCCCAATTGCCAGCGGTTACGGGCGGAAGTGAAGAAGGTGCTTGAGTCGTTGTTCCTTGGCTACACCCGTGCTCGTGGGCGGCGACCTCTTGCGATCCTCAATTTGCTCACGATCGGTGGCGGCGGTGGTCGCGGGCCGGTGCACGGGCGTTATGGTCGGGGAAGGAATGACCACCGGTTTTGGCAAGAAGGTGTGGGAGCCGGGTGCTAAGGCATGATTCATCTCCAACCTAATGGAAGACCTCGCATCTCACGAAGTCACGGGCTAGCCCGAAGCAAGTTAAGGTGAAGAGTCGCCGGGTCGAAGCGAGCGGGATGGGTGTTGGTATTTATTGAGTGCTAAAAGAATATGAAGGATTCTGCAGCGCGAGAACACCTACCATTGTAGCTTTTCCCTAGGATGAGTATTTTAGAGTATCGTATCCACGGGGGAAGAGTTGGCTAAGGAATTATAATAATTCACAATCATGCATTTACTAACTTAGCAAACCACTAACTAAAGTGAGGGGTAAATGGTAAATGATAGGAGTTATGAATAATATCAATCACACAAGAGAATTCCTAATGATAAATGTGTAGTAGCAAGTTGAGAGGACAACGGGGAGAGATCTAGGTTCCTATGTACTTCTCTATTACTTAGGTTCTATGATAGCAATCATACCATCGCACTTTGGGACATCGGAACACTAGCCACGCAGAGGCGAGGGATGAGAAGGGGGCTAGGAAGCTCGACAAGGTCCTACAAACACCAACCCGAGCGTGGTGGAATACATCGGGCATCGTGGTCATCACCACACAGGGCTACCACAAACAATCCGTGGGGTTGGGTGCAATCTCGGGTAACCTCTAGTCTAGACACCATGTCTACACTATTAATTACTACTCTAACCTCATGAAAACTAGAGCACTTTCGATGCGGCGGAGATCCCATGCAATGACATAACAACTATACTAACCAATTATGAAAGGCATGAAAGTAATAGATAAGATAAATATATAAATCATAATGTCTTCCAAAGAAAGGATACAAGACATACCAAACTCACATAGATTCCTCGAGCGGGAGCGCGGCTCCGCTCTCCCTAACTCTCTAGTTGCTAATCTACTACATTGGAGAGTCTAGCCCTAATTCTCTAGTGGAGAGGTTGTCCTCACATTGGGACACCTCGATGACCAACAGTCGAGAGATAATGAATGGAATTAATTAGGGTTTCACCACAGGGGTAGGAGGTCTTGTTATATAGCCCCGAGCGATGCACCATAGCCCTTGGATCAAACCGACCTTGATAGGCGGACTAGATTACTCCTCAATGGCGGTTGTAACCGACCTAGGAAGCGAGGCCCGGCCCGGGGGGGGGAGGCGGCCGCGGTCATGGGCCAGGGCGGCGGCGGCCCCCACCTTGGGCTTTGGGCTCAAACCACCACGGTTGCATAGATCTTGTCGATAGCTTTCCGAGAGGGGGTGGTTCAGCAAAACGGAGTCCTGATGAGAAAGTTATGACCGTTTTAGTGAACTACGCTCTGTAGGTGATATCTTTTGATTACGGACTCAAATATAGCGAACAATATATCCGTTTGATCGTCTTGGCGAGCTCTTTGCAATGGTTCCATCTTGGAATATGTTTAGAACATGTTTATACTTCATATGCCTTGCAAACTCTAGGCTTTTCTGTTTAATCCCCTCGAAAATATATAAATCACCAAAACTTCGTAGAATTATGTTAGTCAAGCCCCTAAACTATGTTGATATTCATTTTAAGCCCTTATTTCAGTTTTAAAACCCTATATATTTTATGTTATAACAAGTGTCAACAAGCTCCCCCAAGCTTACCCTTTGCTAGTCCCTAGAAAAGCCAAACTTAGCTATGGATCAGGAGTTGCTACAACGCTTTCACGCCTCAAAAGTACACATGCTTTCAAACAAAATTTCTCCTCTAGAATAAAATAAACCTTTTCAACCTTCAACTTACCCATATTACCTTTAACCATGGAGCTTATAGCCTTTTATTGGGATCTTGGGTAATTGAAAGATAGAACAATCAAGTCAAGCACCATGTCTCAAACTCTTTGTTCAACTACCATTCCTGAGTTTTTGCGGGTTTTCAAAATAAAACTCAAAGTTCCTTAGTATGACCCTCTCAAGTCTCTCGTTTGTGGTATTTGTGGATCCTCACTTAGGCATTAATGTTGTGTTGCCTTTCTCTCATAATATGTGGTATTTTTGGAATAAGGCGGTAGGACACTATGCCTTCTTCTCTCTCACCCTACATCTAAGGCTTATATGTAGAGTTCATAGGTGGGAGAAAACTAAATCTACTTACTAAGCATATATTATAAGTTCAAGCAATGGATCCAAAGTCACGAGTCATCTTGCATGTGCATGTGTATGGTGTAGTGGAATGAATATGATGGTAGCTGTATGAGGCGAATGAAGTGAAAGCCTAATTCTACTTTGCTCTGTAGAGGAAACATATCTCTCTCTTTGGGATTTTGAAAGTATTTGGGAGAACACAGGGCTGTATACTCTTTATATATATATATATATTCTTTTTTTTTTTTCTCTCTTTTTTTTTTCATGGAGAGGTGGGCATCTAAGTACCCATTGTTTTATTGCGGACACTTGTCCATTTTTTTTTAACTCTCCTTTTATTCTTTTCTTTTCTAGGGAGGTAGGCTCTACTCGCTTGTAGGACACTTGTCCATTTTCATCTCCCTTCTCTCTTTTCTTTCCTTTTTTTTTTTTCGACTATACAACCCAAGCCTCCTTTTGCAATAAACTTGTAGAGAGATAGAAACAAGGATAAAGGAGCTTTATGAGATGTTGGCTAAGTGGATATGTGTGGGGAATATTTTTGGTTGCTCTCTCCCAATGTAGGAGTAGAACATTTTTGGTGGATGCTTTGTGGATGCGTACTTCCAAGATAGAAGTAGCATAAATGCAAGTGAAGTAGAGTGGAGCGGAGTGGAGTGTAGTGGAGTGGAGTGTAGTGGAGTGGAGTGTGCCGCGATCGGCATGATAAGTTTCTAAGGGTTAGACAAAGATTGACCAAACTCAATGCAAAACAAGCGACCTATATATATATGTCAAATGGTTTTCCTAATCTAGGGAGCATGTATATATGGCTGTGGTAGGAGATTCAACACTCTTGTCACCACGAGGAACTTATCATGTGCACTTTAATTTTCAAAAGATAAATCTCCGAAAATCTAGTATCACTAGGAGTAAGATAAATAGCAGCTCGGACTCTCATATATCATATCCGTCAATCACCTAGACTTGAGCAAGCATTTGCTACCCACGAGGTTTTAGGTTGAGCAAATCTCAAGTCAAAAGCGGTTGCATTAAAAGCTCAAGAGAAATTAAGCTTGAAAGGTAGGTACTTGAAAGGAATTACGACGAGCAACTATTCATCATCTCCAAGGTTAGAGATTATCTTGAGTTTATTTTATTACCACTCTTTTTATTTGATTTTCTTAGTTATGCATCTTTTTATTTCTTTCTAAAACAAACAAATCTAGCTAATAAGATGGAAGGATACTTATCTGGATACATGGGGGTTGCACTCCCCAAGCCGGATGTTGACATAGTCTTCGATGTTCTTGATGGTTGGAAGTAGAGGTAGATAGTGATGGTTCTTTGATTGATCTCCTTTTAACGCCGGACACCATGTGTGTCATGTCTTTCTTCCTTGGGATCTGCTGAACTCAAATAGACAACAAAGCTAGTGGAACTTGATTAAGCGTTAAGGGTTAGCCACGTTGCTTCTTGTTGCCAATGATTAGGATTATTCCTTTTAAGACAAGTAGTTCAAGTAGCATTAATATTTTTGGATTTTCTATGCAAAATAAAGAATGATGATGCATGCATATTTATTTTATTTTTATGCCACCACAATAAATATCCTTGTGAGTTGTTACACACCACAAAATTACTCACATGGGGCTTAGAGTTTTTCAAAGTATATGCAACAAACAAATATTTATTTTCTTTTTTCTAATGCAAGGCTAGTTCTATAATTTAAATATGCTAAAGGAAAATAATTATGCAATGCAAGGAGGTAAATATGGATAACTACCGATCTTACCTTTTCGGCGAGGGTTCGGTGTTTTAAGTCCTCTCGAATGAAACTTCTTACCTTGTCATTTCCTTGAGCGTATTATCCGATCTTGGCAGGTTGTACTTTCGAATAGTGAAGGATGGTGTCACCCATGTTCTTTGCTGGTCTCATGAGTTGGAGATGAGCATGGGCGTAGGCAACATCTTGTTTAGTGTGCATGCTTGTAAGACATTCACTTGTTGAATTTTGGAGAGACCGATAGACTTCTCCACCTTTTTGCTCAAAGTGTGTCCTACTTACAAAGTGAAGGTAGAGATCAAGTGCATGAGCTCTGTTGGTGGGAAAACACCAACAGAACCAAAACCATAGGCACATTAAACAAGATAGAGTTGATTTCTTACATGCTTTGGTTAGTCCTAACTTGGGTGACAAGATCATAAGATTGAGCATGAATGCTGCAAAGAAAAACTTTCGACGGTTAGAAACAAACTCCTTGACTCTTGGAAGGGTTTTCTTGTCTATGATGTATCAAAGGCATGATTATCTTCTTCCAAAGCAAGGTGTGCAACATTCTAGCTTACATGATTAGGACTATGAGATCAAGAGAGTGGTGGTAGGAACACTTAAAAGAAACAAAACATGTTGAGCTAATGAAATTGGATCAGGCAGGGTTGTTACTCTAACATGTTTGATTATTTATT
The DNA here is from genome assembly GCA_015847255.1 of Hyparrhenia diplandra. Classification (NCBI taxonomy): domain Eukaryota; kingdom Viridiplantae; phylum Streptophyta; class Magnoliopsida; order Poales; family Poaceae; genus Hyparrhenia; species Hyparrhenia diplandra. Next base: position 103,988 of record JADLZK010012561.1, on the reverse strand, counting down.
TATGAACAAGCCATAATTAAGGTGAAGCTTAATTAATGATAACATACCTCAAGATGTTACCTTAATATCGAAGTGTGACAAACATCGTAACACCTTGTGATGGTCCTTTTCTTACCGCTCGAAGCTTTCCTTCTTTGGCCTCTTGTGTATCTTGTTCCTCACTTGTCTCTTTTATTGTATTGTCCTTCCTTTCTTGTTCTTTAAATTATGCTTGAACCTTTTTGCTCCTCTCATAATTTTATTCCTGCAGTATTAGTTGACAACATATACCCAAGGAATATACAAGTAATTGTAAATAAGGGTAGAATTGTCATGGAGCTAAAGGTTGCTTCTATGCTAGGAAAGGTTTTGGTTGGATATGAAACAAGTGCTCACTATTACTTTTTCTCTAGTGGAAAATTTTATTATCTTAAGTTTGATTTTGATGTATGACATTTATTAACCATTCAAACTTAGAGAGACAAAGTAATAGTGAGTAGAGGGATTGCAAACCAAAGATGTCATAGTGACGGGAGCTTGAGTAGAGGAAGAGTAATGTCGGATGATCTTTAGAGGAGTCGACCTTCCTCCCCATGCTTGAGCCTTCCCCTGTCACTCGGCACTTCAAGTGTGAATGTTGAACCGTCCCTAATCGTGTGTTGCAATCACCATGTCCTTAGATGTTGTTCATCCTTTGTTCCCGCAAGTTTAGTGACCAAGAATACCCGAAGGAACTTGTCCCTAGGAACATGTTTCTTTTTCCATGAGCCTTCATGTGCTCGGATATATATTATTATTATTATTTTCTTTAGAACATAAGACAGAAGTTGTATACAAATATGTAATTTATATTCACTTACACGTCTTTGATGTTCTTGTGGCCCATTGCTTTGTCTATCCACTTACATTTGAATGATTACTTTTCTAGATCGTGTTGTATGACACTCTTCTTCATTGAATAGACATAGCACGCATTCTTTCTCGCAAAATATTAGTGGACACATACCCGAAGGAGTACAACAAGATTGAAGTAGAGGTTGTGTCCAACGTTTATATGATTTCATCTATGCTAGTAAAAAGATGGTTCTTTGATTATCTTAGCACATATTTTATTCATCATGTTTTATACCAAATTTTTGTTTATGGCCGCACTCTAGTGTATGGATCAAGGCAAAGATAACTTGTGGCAAAAGACAAGGTGAATGGTATTTGATACTTACAACTCTTCCATCAATGATGAATGAGCCGTGTCTTTTGCACAAGGTTGGAGTTCACCGTATGCCTTGCTTCATCTCCGATATGAGTCATCTCTTGACTTGCCCGAATTGGATTTGAGAGTTTTTTTAGGGGGTTAGTCCAACAAAATATCCAATGTCTCACTAAGCAATTCTTAGTTCAATAATCAAACTAGACTCCATGTCTAATTTAATTAAGGAAGACTCTTTAACCTAAGCACCATGCTTAATTTAAAAGCCTTTAGAAGTACCCAATTGAAGCACTTCCAAACCAAAGCATACTATAGCAAACAAGGGTGATATGAAAGCATTATAGAGATTTACTCAATTAGAGACGAAAGAGCATGATCATGGTGAGGATTTTTTTCTTTTCCTTTTTTTTTTTTTTTTTAGATGCAAACATGGATGGATGCAAGGAACTAAACATGCAATGGATCTACTATGAGAGAATATAAACTAAGCGGAGTGAATGCATGAATTGATGTAATGAATGCAAGAAATTAAAAGGATAACTACTCAATAGGTTTAGAGTCCATGAGCAAGACTATCTCACCTTTATTGATCATACTCACCGTGAGGTGCAGCTTCTATGTACGTCACTTGAGATGTGTGTATTGAATTCTTGTGACGGCGACTTCTTCTTCAATCTATACATGGTTAGAATAATAATATATATGAATACATACCTTTGAGATGGCGGGGGTTCCAATGTGTGATGAATCTTGAATGATCGAGGCACCCCGGGTTCTTCAATCTTTCTTCTTTTCTTTTCTTTTCTTTTCTTTTCTTTTCTTGTGGAATCCTGTCGGAAGGTCGCAACGACATCTTTTGTCCCCGTCTATTCCACAACTCAACGTAACAAGGGTAATCCTACTAAAGCTAGTGATACACTAAATTAGCGAGACATCATGATCATTATTAAAATCTTTAGGCCAATTGCTTCCCGCAAGAATCCGCTAAAAAAAGCTTGTTGGTATTTATTGAGTGTTAAAAGAATATGAAGGATTCCGCAAGCGCACAGAACACCTACCATTGTAGCTTTTCCCTAGGATGAGTATTCTAGAGTATCGTATCCACAGGGAAGAGTTGGCTAAAGAATTATAATAATTCACAATCATGCATCTACTAACTTAGCAAACCACTAACTAAAGTGAGGGGGTAAATGGTAAATGATAGGAGTTATGAATAATATCAATCACACAAGAGAATTCCTAATGATAAATGTGTAGTAGCAAGTTGAGAGGACAACGGGAGAGATCTAGGTTCCTATGTACTTCTCTATTACTTAGGTTCTATGATAGCAATCATACCATCGCACTTTGGGACATCAGAACACTAGCCACGGACAGGGATGAGAAGGGGGCTAGGAAGCTCTGACAAGGTCCTACAAACACCAACCCGAACATGGTGGAATACATCGGCCATCGTGGGCTGTCACCACCGGGGCTACCACAAACAATCCGTGGGGGTTGGGTGCAATCTCGGGTAACCTCTAGTCTAGACACCATGTCTACACTATTAATTACTACTCTAACCTCGTGAAAACTAGAGCACTCGATGCGAGCGGAGATCCCATGCAATGACATAACAACTATACTAACCAATTATGAAAGGCATGGAAGTAATAGATAAGATAAATATATAAATCATAATGTCTTCCAAAGAAAGGATACAAGACATACCAAACTCAGATTCCTCCGAGGCACCGGAGCGCAGCTCCCGCTCTCCTAACTCTCTAGTTGCTAATCTACTACATTGTAGAGTCTAGCCCTAATTCTCTAGTGGAGAGGTTGTCCTCACAATGGGACACCTCGATGACCAAAGTCGGGAGATAATGAATGGAATTAATTAGGGTTTCACCCTGGGGGCAGGAGGTCTTGTTATATAGCCCCGAACGACAGCCCTTGGATCAAACCGACCTTGATAGACGGACTAGATTACTCCTCAATGGCGGTTGTAACCGACCTAGGAAGCAGGCCCCGACTGGGCCCCACAGGAGGGCGGCCGCGGTCATGGGCCACGGCGGCCGCGGCCCCACCTTGGGCTTTGGGCTCAAACCACCACGATTGCATAGATCTTGTCGATAGGTTTCTAGAGAGGGGTGGTTCACTGAAAACGGAGTCCGGATGAGAAAGTTATGACCGTTTTAGTGAACTCTGCTCTGTAGGTGATATCTTTTGATTCTGGACTCGTATATAGCGAACAATATATCCGTTTCGATCGTCTTGACGAGCTCTTTGCAATGGTTCCATCTTGGAATATGTTTAGAACATGTTTATACTTCATATGCCTTGCAAACTCTAGGCTTTTCCTGTTTAATCCCTGAAAATATATAAATCACCAAAACTCGTGGAATTATGTTAGTCAAGCCCCTAAACTATGTTGATATTCATTTTAAGCCCTTACTTCAGTTTTAAAACCCTATATATTTTATGCTATAACAGGTGTCAACAATGGGCCAAGGTCAACACAGATGCTGGTTTTGCCTCCGCGACCAGCACTGGTCGCACGAGGGTGGTGATCCGCGACGCGACAGGCTTGGTGATTGGAGGAGCAGGCCGCTGGTTTGATGACGTCCCCGACGCACTCACGGCGAAGCATTAGCGGCAAAGGAAGGATTGGAGTTGGCGACTGAGCTGGGGGTGCGACAAGATCATTTTGGAGGTCGACCGTCGGGAGCTAGTTAATCTCTTAAATGTGTCATCCTCGGTAATGTCAACTATCGGGGGTTTATGTTTTGATATTGCGAGTTATGTAAGAGTTTTTCAGAGGTTGTGTTTAGATGGGTGAGTAGAGAGGCGAACCCGGTGGCACATGTCTGTGCATCCGTGGTTTCGGACACCGTTCGCTCTTCTTTTTGGATTGATTGTATTCTTGACTGGCTAGTTGAGCTAGCGGCCGTAGATTGTAACCAAGTCATGAATGAATGAAAAGCTCTGCAATTCAAAAAAAAAAACATTGGGTTACAAATTTTTTGCCAACTAAACAAGGCTAGACTAAAATATGGACTACTGAGACAAACTAATAGTCTATTTGGTTTCAAGGACTAAAAGTGACTAAAAAGACCAAAAAAAAAAAAAAAATACCCCTACCTTTAAAGATAAAGTGGATTAATTAGCCCCAATTAGCATCTCTCAAGGGGACTAGTGGATTATAGGAACTCCTGGTCCCTCTTTTAGTCCCCTTGTTTATCATTTAATAGGGACTAGAATCTAGTCTCTAGTCCCATGCAATTAGCCTGCAGTATTTGTATGGACATAATTTACTTTCCTCATTCGGAAATGAAATGAAATAGTCCGGTCATAAATTTTTGGACCATGGCCAAAATTTGTCTCAAACCAAATAGATGCTAAATTTCTAACGCATTTGCATAACTTGCTTGATTCACTGGGCCACTAACATAAGTAGGACCTTTCTATTGCAAACCAAAGCAGCCAAATTCAAGCAATTTAGGTCCTAACTCAAAAGGACGGCCGGTATCTCGAGTCTGAAGTCTGAACTGATTAATGTGTTTTACATGTACCAGCATTCGCATTCGGACGCTTGGTAATAAAATTACAACAGCTGAGGCAGCAGCTAGCTTACACAGGAGACGTGTTTCAAACACCTGATATACATCACAACAGACAGTGCTACACATCAGTCAGTAACCGGATGGCTCCCTCTAGTCAGGGTCAGAACCGTCTCTTCTGCTGAGGATACCCAGGGTTCTGCATCCCCATCCCTTGATCCGCCTTCCTTCTCAACTGTTTGTCACACACATCAGGTTTAAGTACATCCACAATCACAAGCCTTCTTCAATAACACATCACATTAAAGGCCAAAATTACCTGGTGCGGATGAGACTGGCCACCTGCGCCTCTCTGCATAGGGATGTTGCCAGGATTTAGCCCAGCCATGCCAGCCTGTGATGCAGCATTGAAGGCAGCCATGTTTGCTCCAGCTGCAACTCTTGGCATCCCCCCAACCATAGGTTGCTGTGGCATTTGTCGTGGCATGGGTCTTGCAACAGATTGACCTCCAGGAGGAGCATTCCCTGATGGCTGTACAGAAATGCATTGAAATTAACTTGGACAACTCAGACACGATTTCACAACTATGCTGCAGATGGTAATTGGAACTAACAAGAAGTTGGGTTCCTAAACCAGTTATGGAAAATAAAGTGTTAGGAAGAGGTCTGTTACCGGTTGAGTTGGTTGAAGGCTTGTTGTTCCTTCAAAATCTGTTGTGGTATCTACTGGACGAACAGGATACTGTACAATTTTCTCCCCTGGTTGGGATGGTAAAAGCGCACTAGCCAGAAAACAAGTTCAGTCAGGAGTATAGGAAATACCTTTCCTTTCTAAATGAAATCTTATGCCAAACATCTGAGAACTTTTCTGCATGCAGCCATTCAAACTAACAGGTATTTCTTTGGAATTTGCTCACACATAACTTACTTCCGTCCAGGTAGTGGGTCCATCCGAAAAGTATCTAAGCAAAGAAAAGAGCATATTCAGAAACATTTATGTACAAAAAGCAGTCATAGAGACCACAGCATCAGCACTGTCAACTTTTCAGGATGGAAAAATGTACATCTTTGTTTAAGTTAAACACATATATCATTAGAGCTTCTAAAAATGTAAAAAGAGATTAGAATCCAGAAACCATTATATTCTCTTGTTATTATAAGATTCAGGAAGCAGAAAAATATTTACAAGGGTATTCATGAGCCTAATTAGCCTTCAATCCTAGCAGTTAATGCTCATTCATATCTCGAAAGGAACATATCAGTACTAAACTACTAATGAAAGAAAATAAAATAGATTTAAACACGAAATGTAGGTATAGAGATTTTAGTTCATAGATGTTCATTTATATTTTTTACATCATACCGCAATAAAAATAAATGAAAATAAGGAAGCAAACCTATGATCAAAATAAAAATAATGGTAGGCAATAAATAAGCAAAGAGGCGTGACTGCATGACCAAGTCATTGTGTAGTGACTACTTAAGTCTGCGTATAATGATTATTAGTATGAGTCCTGAATAAATTTTAAAAAAGGACATAACCGTAAATAACTTCAGGCAATCCATCAGAAAGAAGTATGGCTATAGTGACTACTTAAAGTCTACTGAGTATATATGAAAGCTAACACATGATTCTTACTTTTACAAGAGCAGGTCACAATGATCTACAAGATGGCTCCAGCACATTAGTGCAATGCTGTCTTTTTGTAACACTGCTAACTAGATTCAGGCCACAAACGAAATAGAACAGTAATGGACTAACTATAGGCATTTTGGAAATGATCAAAATATACAACCAGGCCACAAGAAAATGAAAGAGCAAGGAATATGTGAAAGTATTTAGTTACTTACTCATGCTCCAAAGCTTGTGCAGCTGTTATACGCTTTCGGGATCATACCTAGAACATGAGAATATCATGGTGATGAATCAAAACAACAAGAAAGCATTAATATATATTATGTTCAATTGACACCAAGCTAGAGAGCAATGAGCAAGTGGCAAGTGACATACTCAAGCATTTTTGAGAGAAGATCGAATGCAGGACTCTTCGGTGCCAAATGAACAATGTTATGGAGACCGGGTTGTCACTGCAAGGAAGAAAGGATTACTTGAACAGATAGTCATGAAAAAGTAATAATTTATGTATCTTAGAGCAGTTAAAAAATGACAAACATACTACTTATGGCCTTGAATATGTTGCTGGTCGTTTTGCCACCATGGAAGATTGGCAAGGGTAGGCCACTTTTCAACCGTAGGGTGGCCTGCAGAACGATTGGATTATATATAACAAACACAAGAGTAGAAAAACCAAACAATACAGAAGAGGAAGCAGGCCATCCATACCTAAGACCTTAAAAATCTTGTCAAGTTGATCAAGCTACAAGACATGCGTAAAATCAACTGTGAGATAAATAAGGTGCAAATGAATGGCGTACACAGAGGAAAACTTCTATAAAATGTAACACAACAGACCATACAAGACAACAATATGTAAGTATATGCCTACTTGATTTTATTAAATTGAAGGATTGGATCACACAAGACAGTTATTTTACCTGGCATGTAAATGTAGCAGCTTTGGTCTAATAATCTAATCTGGTAGCAAGATATAACAATAATCACAAGTGAAAGTGCCCATACCTGGAATGGGTTTGGAGTATTTTTCGCCGACACCTTGGAACAGAGGTTTCAGTGTGAGCAGTTCAGCAAAAATGCAACCAACTGCCCACATATCTATAAATAATTTAAGGAATAGCTGAACTGAATCAAACTTAGTGAAATACAAGGTAAAGGAGAGATGTTTTTGCTCTCCAGACAAGGATACCAACAGCACTTGTGTAGTGTTTTCCCCCAAGTAACAGCTCAGGAGCACGATACCAGATAGTTACAACAACCTGAAAATCACTAATAAGACATACATATACACAACAGATATTGGTAACAAATCACATGCTCCAACAAATAAAAGAAAAAACAATGATTAACGAAAGATTCAGAAAATGCAAAGAGAACTGAAATGTTATATGCGTGTGTATGCATCTTCTAAAGGGGTGTTTGGATTCTTGGGACTAGGGACTAGGGACTAGACATGACCATTAGTCCCAATTAGCCCCTATATGAGAAAATGTTTGGTAAGTTAGGGACTAAATGGGACTAAAAATTAGTCTCTAGTCCCTAGTCTTGAGGGAACCAAACAGGGCCTAAGCCTCAAATTTATCAGAAGCAACCTACAGCATATTTTCCATTACTTGTATTCCTGGAAAGAAGGGCAGAGGACAGCAGCATGTGTGCTAGCTAAAAGGAATGCATGTGGAGGTGCTCACTCCATTGTCAGATAATGGTTTCAGTGGAGCTTGATATATCCTAGCAAGTCCAAAATCAGCGATCTTTATAATTCCATGCTCGTCTCCTTCTCCCATGACCTGTAGTGGCACGTATGCAAGCACAATAAGCAAAGAGGACAAGTTTGCACAAACTGTGCAGTTATATTTGTATATCTGCAGGTGGCACCATACCAGTATGTTGGAAGGCTTTAGATCTCGATGAATAATCCAGTTACTGCAGGAGGGGAAAGGGGGATGGTTGAGATGAGCCAACGGATTTTCACTAGGGCTTTTCACCGAAAGCAGCACATATTACTCCAGTTACCTGTGAAGATAGTTGAGGCCATTGAGCAGTTGCCACAGCAAGGATTTGACAGTGTATGTGTTAATGGAGGAGCTCAGCTTCTCCCTGTGATGCCTGATAATCTCCTGTGGTTTGGTTGGTTGGCTTGGTTAATCAATTAGGTATAACACTCAAGAAATGAAGACAAAATGAATCGAAAACACCATCACATACATAGAGGTCGTGCTCTGCGTAATCGAATGCGAGGTATAGCGACATGTCAGCGTGGTTGATGTGCACATTGACGAGCTTGACGACATTCTCGTGGTTGATCTCGCGCAGGAGCTGGCAAGCAAACAGGTATATAAGTCTAGGGTTTGGTGCTCCAGCCGCAGCGAAGGCCGCTAGGATGGAAAAAAAGCGTACAGGAGGAAGAAGCAAAGCAAAGGGGAAAACAGACCATGATCTCTCTAATTGCGGTGGGTGATACTCCGTCCCCTCCTTGGACTGCTTGAACTTCTTGATGGCGATAGGGGCCCGCGGCGGCCGGGCGCCGGGTGGGACGGCTTGAGGCGCGCGAGGAAGACGAGACCGTAGGTCCCCTCGCCGATCTTGCCAATCAGCTCGTACTGCTGCAGCCACGCCGGACGGTTCGCGCCGCCCGCGCGCCCGTCCCCATCCCCGTCCCCGCGCCGGCCAGCCGCCGCAGCTGAAAGTCCTCGTCGTCGTCCTCTTCTCCGACGCCGTGGTGGCGCTCGGCCCGCTGAAACCTTGACTTGTTGGACCAACGGCAAGAAAATGCTCCTCACATATCTGCTCGCAGTTATGCGGGCCAAGACTACACTTGGGCCCAATGAGAATGACGGCCCAGTACACATATGACTAGGCCCACGCAACGCAGTCTTCCAACTCTGAAAGAGTGTGCTGTGTGTTATCCATTTCTTCTGCTCTGCTCTGCTCCCTTCTCTTCTCTAGTGGGGAGCGCCGCCGCCCGCCGCTGCCGCTGCCGCCGCCGCCGCCACCAGAGCAGTCCAGTTCGGTCCCGTTCGGTAGATATGGCGGCCGGGAGCGCCAGTGCCACGGCGTCCCTCTCCGTGGCGGCGGCAGCGGCTGCTGCTCTGCGCGTCAAGCGGCCTTGCGCTCGCTCTCGCGCTTGGGCTCCCTCGCAGCGGCCGCAAAAGGGTCACTTTTTGAGCCTCAAGCCCTGCGCCGTAGTGGCACCACACACTCCTCTGTGGCGAGCGGAGTCGGATGGCGCAGGTGGTGGTGCCGGCGCCGGCGACGTCATGGGCCTCCTCCTCCGGGAGCGCATAGTCTTCCTCGGCAACGAGATCGAGGACTTTCTCGCGGACGCCGTCGTCAGCCAGCTCCTCCTTCTCGACGCCATCGACCCGGACTCTGACATCCGCCTCTTCGTCAACTCACCAGGGGGTCCCTCAGGTAAAGCTCCTATATTCTTTCCCTTATTACCGACATTTCAATCCTCCTTTATCGCTAATCCATTCATTCATCACCATTGTCTACTCTTAATTTGTGTGCCTTCATCATATCGAAATCTAACTCAAGGACTACATTTGTGACCACTCTTGCTGCCTTTCAGCGTACAAATGTTAGCTCAATCCTCAAATCTGTCTTTGCAATGTACGAACTCAACTGAAGTGGTGAATCCTGAAATTTATTATCTAACCGAATCCAGTAACCCTGAACTCTTTATAATAAAAACTGAAAAGGGATAACATGTAGGCATCCACAATCCTCTATGTGATAGCCACAAATTACAGTCAAATTCATTTCCACGGGCTGACTTCGGGTCTTAGGATTCTCATGTATAGGATATAGGCACAATAGATTGACAAATTTTGTTCGTCACGATTCATGGCATGCTGTGGACTAACGGATCCAAGCTTATACAAACCCATAACCTTATCAGGGTTGACATATTCTTCTGATGTCTGCAGTCTGGTCACTGTTTTTGGTGCATCTTTGCAGCACTGAGTGGCTAATTGATCCTGTCCTGAGAATTCTTCAATTATTATTTGTTCACTATAGTCTATATGTTCCTTTCGCTCACATATCTCCGATCATAGATGAAAATCTTGTCTGCAACTGCATCTAGATTGTTCTGAATCAGTTTAATTAGTCTTTTCCTTAAGTTATAAATTCCTGAAGCAGCAATGCCGTTTACTGGAATTCCAAGGGAGAAGACTATGTGTTTGTATCATTGAACTATTGTCGGAGTTTGATTTTGGCCATGAGCGAACAGGAATCTTTGACCATCCAACTATCAAAACTGTTCACATATTAACATCCAGCGGTTTTGAGGGTGTTTTTCTCTATTATGTGGACAAAGGCTCCCCTCTCCATGCTCTCAACGCAGCAGTTTCCCCCTTTTCTCTATCTCTCCACTGTGGTCCTCACAATGCTGCTACCCCAGCGCCTCCACTGCATGCTCATCCTTGCGTTCAGGCATGTCATGCACTAGCGCCTTCACTGCCTCCAATGACGACAACGATGGGACTGCGTCCACCCTTGACATGGTATAGCCGCTCCACAGCTTCCAGTGCATCCTCAGGCTTCCCTGCACCGCTCTCCACCACGCACCAGGCCAGGGCTGCCTCTGACCCGCAATTGGGGGCAGGTCCAACCCAACACAGCTAGGCTAAGAAGAGGGACCGAGAGAATCTTCTGACTTTAGGGCCCAAGTAAGGTCATCCTAGGCTGAAATTCAACGGAGAAGCAGCGGAGGAGGCTGGCCATGGTGAAGCCTAGCCTAGCTGCAGAACACCACCGAGGATAGGAACGGCGAGGGCAGCCATGCCCATGCCTAGGCTTAAAGAAGCGGATGAGGAGAACTGCTGCCTTGCACTGGTTGTGGGGTCAGCGGGGGGAGAAGAGCACCCGAGATGGCAGTGAGAAAGAGAAATTAGGAGAGTTGTGGCGCAGAGAGAGACAACATATGGCATGTCGTCCTTTTAAGTAAAAAAAAAAAAAAAAAACTAGCTTAAAAATGCTGGATGGTTGGACATGAATGGTTTTTGGAGCTTATGGCCAAACTCAAACTCCTCGATAATTCAATGTGGAAAAAATGGACTTCTCCCGAATTCCAAACCTATACTACTCTAGACCTTATATGCACTACCAAAATCTAGTTATAATCACTGCAGAACTTGTAAGGAACAAGTAATTTTAGGCTACACCTGTGTTCTGAGTTATGTAACTGGTATCATGCCTCATTGGTGGCTGGTTATTCTGTCACAATATTTGCCTAAATGGGAACATGTTTTACTTGTCCATCGTGAACAATAATTGTCTGGTGGAAGATCATCAAGCCTCTGCTCATCATAGATATGTTAATACAAAATCCTGTCATTTGCTGACTGACTATTTTGTTACTCTTTCAGTGCAACAATGGCCATCTATGATGTAATGCAGCTTGTGAGGGCAGACGTATCCACTATTGGAATGGGCATAGCTGGTTCAACAGCTTCTATAATCCTTGGTGGTGGCACGAAGGGCAAGCGATTTGCCATGCCCAACACCAGGATTATGATCCATCAGCCTGTCGGAGGTGCAAGTGGGCAGGCCCTAGATGTAGAGGTCCAAGCGAAGGAGATATTGACGAACAAGAGGAATGTCATTCGGATCGTATCAGGCTTCACGGGCCGCACTCCTGAGCAGGTAGAGAAAGACATTGACAGAGATCGTTACATGGGCCCACTTGAGGCCGTTGATTATGGACTTATTGATGGCGTGATCGATGGAGACAGTATCATCCCACTTGAGCCTGTCCCGGAGAGGGTGAAGCCTAAGTATAACTATGAAGAGCTGTACAAGGACCCGCAGAAGTTTCTTACACCAGATGTTCCAGATGATGAGATATACTAGTCTAAAAGTTGTATTTTCTGCGAATCTTAAGTCTGTTCTTCAGTAATCAGTTGCTTTTGATCGCTTGTAGCTGTCAAACAAATACTAGCACTAGCAGTAGCTTATTGGTCTGGTTCCCTGCCTATATTACTGACTGAATGTTTATTCGAGCAGGCAACTAGAGCCTGTTGGTTGTGTTTACCATCGCATATGTTTCTGGTGTTATTGTAGGGTTAGAATGGTCTGGCTGTTTCGTTTTCAGTTCTGACCATTTCAGGTGTGACGCGTTGAGATCAGACAACTGTTTGATTTTTTGTGACACCAGCAAAAGCTTCTACATTCCATTTCAATACATTTTCTTTATAAAGATGAAGATAATTCTTATCAAAGTATAACAAATAAGTATACAACTGTAAACTTTAGTGTCACACATGTAATGATGACAGCCTCATAGGAAATGTGTCATCCCAGTTCCCTGAGACAGATTTAAAAGGAGAGTAACAAGTTTTTACCAAAAAAAATATATTCTCGACTTTATTCGTTGCCATGCGCCCTCCGAAACGGAATGAAGAGTTTGCCGTAACGAGTATTTCTTTCTTATAAACTCACGGGTACAGTAGTGAATAAAACAATCAGCTTGTCGACAAAAAGAAACAAAGAATACAACAATCAGCTATGCTGATATAATCGCAATGAAGCCATTCCTGTCATCAATTCAAAGCAGAAACGGCAGGGACAATAAGTGCTGGGGCACCGGCACCCACGGTGCTTTCAACTCTGAGGAAAGGGGGATCCCAAAACTGAACACCGTGGTTCCCGCTTTTCAGACTGATTGGTGCTTTGATGCAGTCAGCAGCATCACCATGGCCCTCTCTTGCTAATTTTGCTGCCGCGGCCCTCTTCAATCTGATACGTTCAGCTCTTGAACCGATTGTCTGACCCAGTATTGAGGCGGCTATAGTAAGGGCCATGGCTGTCTTCGGCATCAGCACAGATTTCCTGAGCATCCCTATGAAAGGCACTGCTGCATGCACTGCAGCAAACCACTGCACTGAAAACTTCTGTGTGTGCTCCCTCCAGATGCCGAGAGGAACATTTGCTGCCATACCAAGCAATGCGATCACCAGTATTTTGGTTGGCAGGGGCTGAGGGCGAAGCCCCTTTGCAAAGGCTGTGCGGGATAGTGCTGCTCGGGCAGCAACTATTGCAGGTGGGCACTTCAGTTTCATACCAGCTGGGGGTGTCATCATCTTTGCTACAAGTGGCACAACACCGCTTAATGCCCTATAAGACTTTGCAAGTGGACATTGGCCCGTTTCCAGCCACTCGTCGCTCAGTGCTTCATGATTGTTAGACTGGCCTTTGTTCTGAAATTCCAGGGAAAGCAAAAATCAGACAACTGAACGGCATGCTCCCCTTTACCACTATGAAGGAATGTTCAGATACATTGTATGAAATGTGTCTATTTCTACCAACTAAACTACTTTCTTTGGTGAAAAAGATCAAATGTATTAAACAACACTGGAATATTGTAACACTGGAGAGAAGAAATATTGAGAAGCATAGTTAGCACAAATTACCTGGGGGAGGTTGTTGGGGTTCTTTTTGTTGGAGTTTTTCTTGTTGTGCTTATTTGAGAAGTCACCAAAGCTGAAAAAACCTCCAAATGCAGATAGACTGATGGATGCTGCTTTGGCCGCCAATGGATTGAACTCAGGATTGGGCTTTGGCAGTGGCTTCTCAATCTGGGCCAATGATCCTTCTGAAAGTGGGACAACCCCATCTCTACCATGGAAAACTCGAAATGCCATGTCGAAATTAGGTCCATCTTCGAAAATTGGTCCCTTGGCTCCTCTTGCCTTCACAAGCAGAAAACAGCACATTCAGTGATCGCATCCAAAGCATCAATGATCTTCAGAAATGGATGGTGTGGTAATGTAAAGAGGAGCAGGAAGTAAAGGGCATACGGGAACAGGGAAGTTGACGGACGAGAAGGAAAAACTTGTAGGCTCATTGATGTTCCTCAGGAATGGGCATCTTTCAATTCCTTGTTGGACGACAGTTTCTTCCAAGCACATAGGCTCATTGAGAGCTCTTCTAAAAGCTGAATCCATATGGAGACCGCTGGCTAGATGACCTGCAAGCACAGAAATGTTGAGAAAAGCAATTTGAGCAAAGAAATTATGTGTCATCTTAATTAAAAAAAATGCAAGCAATTGTCTCCTATCATCATGTGTAAAGTCAACCCTAGACTAGATCAATGGTATGCTCGAATAGAAAAGATGGTGTGAACAGAATGCAGACAGGCAAAGTTAGCTGGCAAGCCTAGAAAGTGAGAGCCTTTTGTTTTGTGGCTCCCTTTCAAGTGTGAACCAACTCTGAGTATTAGCTGTATTCCAGAAACAGGGGAAAAAAAATCGGTAGCCCATGTCGATTGTTGACCTGCCTGCCTACCTAACAGCACTAGAGCAGTTAGCACATGAGCGCATGCAGGCCGGCCTGACCTGCCGTGCAATTGTGCAAAATCAATCACCCAAATTTGCCTCCCAGACCGACTGTTTGTTATTATCGAAATATTTGAATGAAGGTTGTGATCGCCGCGCCGCCGCTGATGATGACGGAGGCAAAAATGGCTACAGAATCAGGAGGAGATGATACTCATGATTCGATTAGATCGGAAATCGGCCCTCTAGTTTGCAGTTAGAATGCGAAAGAAATACTTGGAGGCAGGCATGAATCGAATCGCTCGTTAAGGGTCCTACCGAATTCCTTAACCCCCGCATAAGTTGGAAGCATAATCCGTCTTGAATCGAGTCTTTCTTTCCCCGAGACAGGAGGAGCAATCCGTCGACATGTGTACATACTAATTCCTAATCCGGTAATCCTAGCAGACAGGGAAATCCATCCAGGAGGAAAAAAGAGAAGTCTCACCTCCGATTCGAAGCGAAGCGAAGCGAAGAGCAGGCGACGGAGATCTTCTTGTCCTCGCTGACTGCGTGTGGCGAGCACAGGGACAGGCAACAGGCGGGCGAGAAAGAAGAGAAGAGAGAGGCAGGCCGGAGATGAGGAAAGGAGGCCGAGACCGAGACCAAGAGGAGTAGTTGGTTGCGTGGCGTGGTGGGTGGGTGGCTCGTTGTTGCGTTGCGTTGCCGTAGCAGTTGTTGGGTTTGACTCTGACCCGGCCTGCTGCACCCTGCACCTGCGCGGTTTCTGCAGCACAACGCGCACGCCTTCCACGCGCCCCGCCCGCATCGCACTCGGACACCAGTCTTCTGGAAGCGCTCTATCACTTTCGTCATTCCGTGCGTTTGGCACGATCAAGAAACCAAGAGGTGCGATATCAAATGGCCCCATAAAAATCACGCATATTTATTTCAACAAATTTGCCACATAACAAGAAAGCTTCTCACATTCTCGCTGATTTCGTCCACTTTTCTTGTACGTGGTTTGACGTCAAAACGTAAAGAGCTCATGCGAAAAGACGTGATAACATCTCCCTTGGGCCTTCCCAACGTGAGGACGTGGGCGTGCTAGCTGCTTCGAATTACAGATGGACACTGAGCATGGAGGAGCTTGCAAGAGAGACACTAGTCTGGTCAGAAAACCAAAGTCACTGCCAGAGCAAGTGTTAATGTCTAATCATAGCCTGCAAAAGGTGAATAGAATCTGATGAGTAACTCGTTTTGTAACATTATTCACCTCTATCTACTTTAGTGTGAAACTGTGAAAAGATGGACACCGAAGCTTGTGGGTGGCCAATCCCTGGCATGCATTTCCATGAAATGGAATAGAATGCTTAATAGGCAGGCCCCTCCTTTCATGTTAACATACGTCTAAGATTTGAAGTTCGAATCATTGGTGCATAGATTTGTATCGCATTTGCTAGTTAGGCTTATGTTACCTGACCCGACAGAGCTCAGTGGCTTGCTTTAGAGAGTAGAGGATAAGCTTAAAATATTGCATTTCATAGATGGACTCATGGGTAATCCCCTGACAGAAGCGGCTTCTTCTCCTTGTCAATGACTTTATACACCCATTCTCGCCCGTGCTTGCTGGTGAAGCTACCCTTATGGAATAAGTTGACAGAAATGATACGCGTGCACGCCTAATAGTAGTCGATTCTAATCGTTGTCTTGTTGTACCCAACATGCATGAAGAAAGAGTTTAATAGAATTTAAATAGTTGTACAAACACTTCGTGCTTGTGGCCTCTGAAAGCATATCCACGAGACGAAAATGAAATGATTGACAGAGAGAAGCCCTAGTAATTCAATGTGACCAGCCAGCACCTATTGGTTGGGATTACTCAAGGTATACCAAAAAGGTTGAGTGTCTCCTCACCATTCATTTTGGAATGCTATCTAGGCGAGCAATAGTTCTCCGTTTCCTTAAGTAATATTTGGCGAACCCCGAAAGAAATATATAGGGCCCAAAATCATAAGATTCTCTGGAATCTCCACCGTTTTACACCCGACCCGAGCAAGTAGTAAGCAACCGTAGCGAGCACTGACTAGTTTCGAGAGTCATCGCTTTTCTTCCTTGGAATAAGCGTTCCAACTTCTTGAGCTCTTTGGACAAAGAGGAGTATATACCCGGTCCAGGAAAGTGTCACGCTTGGTTTTCCAAAGAAGACCAGACTTGTCATATGTGTGCCCAGGAAGTCCACACATACAACACAGAACAGATAAATATCAGAAACAATACTATATAGTGAAACATACTTGTAAACAACACTTACATCAGAGTTCGCGGAACGTTAACTAATCTTCAAGCTCCAACCTTCACAGGGACGGCTGACTGGGGGTAACATATGCCTAGCACTTCTATCAGTCTTCTAAGAGAACTTTGTGACTCCATCAATCTTCCAAGCAACTTTCGCTATAAACTGGTGTGGTGAAATAGCAAGGGTGAGTCCATGTCGAACTCAGCAAATATAGTAAGGCAATACCTTACCAATAACCCATGATCACTATAATATAATAATGTAGAGCATAAACGATAAATTATGAACTATTAAACAAGCATAGGTCATCATCTTTAATGCAAGGATTCCAAGGCCGCTCGTGACCGTGAGTACGGCTGATATACCAGCTTTTACACTCTGCAGAGGTTGTACACTTTCACTTTGTAAGTCATGTTTTCCAAATGAGTAGGTTAATTAGGCCTAAACACCGAAACCATATAAAAACTTTTCAAAGGTTCATCTAAAAATATTAGTGGCCAACGAGCTATACAACCCGTTTTCTCCCATTCCGGCAAACCACCAACAAAGATAGATAGGTCCTTTGACCGACTAAAGCCGAGCCATATAGCCCTCACAAACCGTATGGTTGTCCCGATGATCACTTACGCACAAGTCCACATGTTGCTAATAGTCATGTTTAACGTTCGTTGCATAAACATCATTCAAGTCATATGATCATGGTTTAAAGCTAGCATATCCCAAAACTATACTTGCCTCAAATAGTGCTCAAACTTGTCCAACTTTCCTTCTAGATCATTCTTGTGTAGCCTCTTCTAACGATCGCAACAACCATCACAACCATCTTAGACAAACCTAGAAGCAATACATCATTCAAGATATATAAAAAGACACAAAGGTTTAAAACACGTAAGGCTGTAGCTACGACCGTTGAGCGCAAAAACAACTAAACAAAGCTATAATCTAGAAGACATGTAAGTTCAAAGAGGTATAAGATGGAAGTATGACAAATGATAGGAATAGAGTATTCATGTTCAATAGGCTAACTTGGAAGTTTTATGGAGCACAAGGATGTGTAGAAGAAATATTATTGATGACTATGGATCTTGGTAGAGGACACTTGACACATATTTTGACAAGTTATTGCAGCAAGGTGAATGCTACATCAGTGAGAAGCATGATGATGATGATGATGATGATGATGATTTGCACACAAGTTGAGTAGAACCAGTGGCAGACAATGATAGTTATGATGACAAAGAGCATGATCATATCAGAACCAAATGGTGATACATTTTGTGGAGTTGATAGGTACTGTATGGAGTATGTTGTGGCAAAAGTACATGGAGTTTTGATCATCGGTTAGCTAGGAAATGTGGTTGCAAAAACAGGGAGGTTGGCTGATTTTGGACAGCAGGAGTAGTAGATACTACGGCATCAGTTTCTCGTTCATTGTGGCACCTATGACCAGCCCAACTTGTGGAGACATGTGCAAGGATATCATGAACATGTATATTTAAGGACTTGGTGATTTGGGCTTCGGATTAGCGGGGAACGCCAATGCAATGCACAGTGGTACAGTAGCCAAGGCAGCAGAGCAGTGAACACATAGACGATTGATATCTCTGTAATTTGAACTCCTATGGACAAGTAATTTTACAGAGGCATGTGCAAGGATGATATATACACTGTGGTAAAAGGTTTTGATGAATGGAGTGATAGACTACTAGGAACGCGAATGCCAACCGGCAGAAACTCTGCTGCGGGGCAGCAGGGACAACGATCACAAAAAGGATGATATCTGTTTGATCTTTGATCCTATGGACATGAGATTTTTCAGAGGTGTGTGCAGCTATATAAAGGATATTTCTACTAAAGGATGCATCAAGGGGTTCAATGGATCAACGGGAACGTTGTTGCCAAAAACAAGGTGATTGCAGTTTGGACAGGAGCGGTAGCAGACACTTCGGCTTTGATATCTCGGCCATAGGGAATTTGATAGCCAAACTAACTAGCAGGATCATGTTCAAGGATGTTATGGACATTTACGTTCAACGGATTGATGATATGGTCAGTGGATTAGCGGGGAACGGCAAAAGAACACAGGGCTGAAATCTGTCAAGGCAGCAGGAATAGCAGGCACGATGATGACCATATCTCTGATTTCACAACTTAAATGGCAAAAACCTTTTACAGAGGCTTGTTCAAGGATGTTATCTACAACTCCACAAAAGGGATTGATGATTGAATCCACGAAACAGTGGGGAACGCCGATTCTATCAGCAACATCAAGGCTGTCCATAGTGACAGCAACACGTTTCTCGGCCAAGGTTCACCGGGGATCAACCATACCACATCCATGGATCATGATATGCAGCAAGCAATAGGTAAACAAGATGGGGAGGATGATGGGGTGTTCTCACCTAGGGGTGGTGTGGTGGAGGGAGGAGACACATAGACGACGACTGGCGATGACGTTGTGGTTCGACGGGGAATCCTTCTTTGCGTAACAGTTGATCGGGGCAGCCATGGGGGAGGGGCAGGAGCTCTAGGGGCGTCCCTCCCCTGTGCTTGACGTGTGGAACTGAAGGATAAGGGTTGAGAGGGTGTGGGGGAGGTGTATATGAGGGGGAGAGGATGGGAGGTGAAGGGGTAGGAAGGCAAAGGGTCACGACATGATATTTTGTTGCCTTGCTTGATATTTTTTTGCAATATGGAGGGGGCTGCTAGGGGTGACGTGGGAGAGAGGAGAAGAAGGGATAGAGGCTGGTTAGATTTCATCTTGGACCACAAAGGATAGGAGAATGATTGGGCTTTGATCCAAGGCAAGGGTTAAGGCACGGTTTGGACCCGATTCGGCCCGAAGTGAAGATAGAGTTCTAGGGCGGTTTGCTTCTAATATTTTTGGGTTGTGGGCTTTGCTTGAGTGGAGAAGAGGTAGAGAGGAAATATCCCATTGAAATGTTTCCCAAGGTGAGCTAAGGAGAGAAAAGAATAAACCAATTAGAAAGAAAGAACAAAGCTAGGGATGACACGGGTCCATATTGGAAAGAATTGTGGTTAACATGGGTACATGCCATGTGTGCGACTTTGCTTGAACATGTGATAGTGGATTTGCATGGTTTCTAATGATTTGATCACATGGTTTTGAGGTTATAGAAACTTGGTCAAAGATCAAGAGAGATATGATTTGGATTAAGCCCTATACGCGTTTGAAAACATTTAAACTCATTTTTCAAACAAAAACACTATGCAAAGGCATGAATGCAACAAACCATTAAATTGAGTTGCAAAAATTTCAAAGAAGACCATACTTGTCATATGTGTGCCCAAAAGTCCAAACATACAACACAGAATAGATAAATATCGAAAACAATACTATATAGCGAAACATACTTGTAAACAACACTTACATCGAGTTCGCGAACGTTAACTAATCTTCAAGCTCCAACCTTCACGAGGGGCGGGGTGACTCGGGGTAACATATGCCTAGCACTTCTATCGGTCTTCTAAGAGAACTTTGTGACTCCATCAATCTTCCAAGCAACTTTCGCTATAAACGGGTGTGGTGAAATAGCAAGGGGTGAATCCATGTCGAAGCTCAAGAAATATAGTAAGGCAATACCTTACCAATAACCCATGATCACTATAATATAATAATGTAGAGCATAAACGATAAATTATGAACTATTAAATAAGCATAGGTCATCATCTTTAATGCAAGGATTCCAAGGCCGCTCGTGACCGTGAGCACGGCTGATATACCAGTTTTACACTCTGCAGAGGTTGTACACTTTCACTGTAAGTCATGTTTTCCAAATGAGTAGGTTAATTAGGCCTAAACACCGGAAACCATATAAAGCCTTTCAAAGGTTCATCTAAAAATATTAGTGGCCAACGAGCGATACAACCCGTTTCTCCCATTCCGGCAAACCACCAACAAAGATAGATAAGGTCCTTTGACCGACTAAAGACAACATTTTCTGCCTCTGAGCAATTACATAGAGGGTGGTGAATACCACACGGGTAAAGACAGCAGAAAAAAAACAAAACAAATCCCTTGACCAACATTCAAACACATATTGACAAGGAATCTAACATACCATGAAAATATTCACGAATAAGTCTTTCGTTTTCCTCTAATAGAGCAAATCCATCACTTCTGAAATCTCATGTTTGGTTTTGGAAATTGATGACACACTTGGTATGCTAATCCTTTGCTCTAAGTGTGACTTAAGAGATAGGATTACATGGATGACGTGGAGCATGATGATCATGAACATGGACGACAATGGTGGACATGATGGATCGTCAAGCTCGGCGTGTCGGTTTGAGAGGAACCCGGAGATCAAGGCAAAGGTATACTTGATAGGGTATTCTTTCAGTGATCAAGACACGATAGAGCGTGTGATCACATTATAGGATAGATAGCCGACTATCAAGAGGGGTTGCGACTAATCCTTTGGTGAAGTGCTTCTAGGTCCAATTGACTTGCATATTGCATTTAGGATATGAGAGCACTAACTTCGTTCTTGCCCTGTCGATCGTGACATGCTAACATACATGATATTGAGATCATCTTCAATGTGTTGGCAACTTATGGCAAGAGGCGAAGCAAGGTTGAAGCAAAGGGCGACAACAAAATTAAGAACACGCGAAACGGTGGCCGGACGACCGAAAGCCGGCCGGAAGCAGCGGCCGGGCGGTCCTGGTCGGTGAGTCCGATCGGACTTCCGATAAGCATGTTTTTGGTTCAACCTTGACGATCGGCCGGGCGCGGTGACTAGAAGCACCGACCGGAAGCATGAAGACGTTGTCACTGTTTGTGGGCTCGAGTCTTGTCCCTGTCGACCGAAATGCATGATTTGGTGCGACCGGACGCTTGACCGAACTCGCTGGTGAGTCCAGTCGGTGCGTCCGGTCACTGCGCAGAAAGCCCATTTCAAAGCACAACAGCTCTATTTCGAGAGGAGCTCTATATATACTTGGATGGCCGGTTCATTGAGCTCTCTCTTGCACATTTGAACACTCCTACACACTTATGAGCTTGTGAGACTCCCCTCCACTCATCTCTGCATCCAAACTTCGATTCTTGGGTGAGATTGAGAGAGATAGAAGTGCATTTGCTTGATTGCTTGCATCTAGAGGCACTTTATCCTTGGAGGAGCTGCGGGATCTTGTTTCTCTTGGGAATTTGCTTGGTTCCCTAGCGGCTTGGAGCAAGAGGCAGTGTTGAGCTCGATTGGAGCTTGTTCGAGGCCACACCGGTGGACTTGTGAGGGGTCGTTCCTTACCCCGTGAGAGATTCGCGAAAGGAGCACTAGTGGATTGCTCGTGGCTTGTTTGATCCTCTCTTGTGATCGGTTTGCTTGAGCTCCCACCGGGGATTTGGCACCGGCCATTAAGGTTAGCAACCGTCAAGTGAGTGCACCGCCACAACGGGGACTAGCGTGCCGGCAAGCACGTGAACCTCGGTGAAAAATCATCGTGTCAACCTTGTTCTTGCTCGTTGGAGATTTCTCGTTGATCACGGTGATTGGCTTCCACCTCTACACGTCTACGTCGTTATATCGATCACCTCACCTCGAGTATTTACATTTGATATACTTGCTTAGCATGTGTAGTTTTAGTTGCTCTAGTTCATTTCTTGGTCACCTTGTGTAGCTCCTAGTGCTTGATTAGTTAGTGTATATTGTTCATCTAGGAGTAATTTAGTGACATAGCTATTGCTTGTGTTTAGAGACAATAGAATTGACTTGTGGCTTGCATAGCTAGCTCGTAGCACCGCTTATTTAGCTTCGCCATCTTATTGTCTAATCGGTTTGTTTAGTGTTGTTGCAAGAATTTTTAATAGGCTATTCACCCCCCTCCCTCTAGCCATTAGTACCTTTCAAGTGGTATCGGGCCCAGCCGAGGCACCGCATTTAGAGGGCTTAACAACCTACGGTGACAAAATGGCGTTGAGTTTTCATGTCAACAACACCAAGAAGGCGCCACCTTTCGATGCACCAACTTTGCCTATTGGAAGGTGAAGATGACCACACACCTCAAGTCAATCAATAGAGAAGTGTGGGTCGTGATCGAGAAAAAGTTTGAAGTGGCAAAAGAAAATGAGCCAACTCCATTGGAAGGAAGAAAATCTATGCCAATGACATTGCCGTGAGTGCATTCCATGAGGCATTCAACGATCGAGTGTTTGAGCAAGTGAAATCTCATGTTTGGTTTTGGAAATTGATGACACACTTGTGGCACTAATCCTTTGCTCTAAGTGTGACTTATGAGATAGGATTAGATGGATGACGTGGAGCATGATGATCATGAACATGGACAATGTCGGTGGACTTGATGGATCGTCAAGCTCGATGATCGGCTTGAGAGGAACCCGGGAGATCAAGGCAAAGGTATCTTGCGGGGTTTTCCTTTCGGTGATCAAGACACGATAGAGCGTGTGATCACATTATAGGATAGATAGCCGACTATCGAGAGGGGATGCCGCGACAATCCTTTGGTGACGTGCTTCTAGGTCCAATTGACTTGCATATTGCATTTAGGACAATGAGAGCACTAACTTCGATCTTGCCTAACTTTTTCGACGAGCTAACATGCATGATAACGTGATCATCTTCGACGTGTTGGCGACTTATGGCAAGAGGCAAAGCAAGGTTGAAGCAAAGAGCAACAAAGATGAAGAACTTGCTTGTTTTTTTTGGCGGCCGGACCTTGGCCCGGGTGTCGACCGGACGCACCGGCCGGGTGGCTCCGGCCGATGCGTATGGCGAGAGCCCCCGCAGCCGTTTTGGCCGGGCGCAGGGACCGGAAGCTGGACCGGATGCTTCGGTGCTCGGCCGGAAACGGCCGGACGCATGGAGGAGTCGTCGGCCATGGGCCGGATCCTTGTCGGTTGTGACCGGGAAGCGATGGCCGGACTCACGACCGGACTGCCGGGTGAGTCCGGTCGGTGCGTCCCTGTCGGTCTGCCAGAGCCCATTTCAAAGCTCAACGGCTCCATTTTGTGAGGTGGGTTATATATACTTGGATGGCCGGTTCCTAGCTCTCTCTTGCACATTTAAAGCTTCCAACTTGCTATTGAGCTTGTGAGACTCCTCTCCACTCATCTCTCCATCCATAACTCGAATTCTTGGTGAGATTAAGAGTGATAGAAGTGCATTGCATCATCGGTTGCATCTAGAGGCACTTCATCCTTAGAGAAGCCGCGGGATTCTTGTTTTCTTGAGAATTTGCGCGGTTCCCTAGCGGCTTGGAGCAAGAGGCGGTGTTGAGCTCGATTGGAGCTTGTTCGAGGCCACACCGGTGGTTTGTGAGGGGTCGTTCCTTACCCCGCGGGAGATTCGAGAAAGGAGCACTAGTGGATTGCTCGTGGCTTGTTTGGCCCCCTCTTGTGATTGGTGTGCTTGAGCTCCCACCGGGGATTTGGCACCGGCCATTAAGCTTAGCAACCATCAAGTGGGTGTGTCGCCACAACAGGGACTAGCGTCTTGCGGCAAGCACGTGAACCTCGGTGAAAAATCACCGTGTCTTGTGTGCTAGCTTCGTTGGAGATTTCTTGTACACGGTGATTGGCTTCAACCTCGACACTACACCCAAGTGGTATTGTATCCTAAGCATCTCTTTGCATTACTTTGGTAGTATATCTTGTTAGGGTGCTTAGCTTGGTAGCTTGAGTAGCTTGTTTAGCCTTGTTAGCTCCTAGTGGTAATCCTAGTTAGCATATCTTGTCCACCTAGGAGTATCTTAGCAACCTAGCCATTGCTTGTGATTAGAGATATTAGAATTGCTAGGAGGCTTGCATAATTAGCTTGAAGCATTTGCTTATTTGCTACGCCGTCTTATTTACTAACCGCCTTGTTTAGTGTTGTTTGTAGAATTTTTAATAGGCTATTCACCCCCCCCCCTCTAGCCATTAGGACCTTTCAGCAAGTCAAGTCACTCACCATTGCCCATGACATTTGGAAGAAGCTAGAAGAGTGCTATGAGGGCACCGAGGGAGTCAAGCAAGCAAAGGCATATATCAAGCTTGAACAATTCAATAGCTTCAAGATGGAGGAAGATGAGAGTGTTCCGAGATGTTCCACCACATGCAAGTGTTGGTGAACGATCTCAATGCTCTAGGAGAAGATATCAAGGACAAGACCTTCAACATGAAGTTCTTGAGATGTTTGCTTAGGAGAGGTTTGGGATGTTCATCACCGTGCTAGTGAGGACAAATTTGAAGGATTTGACCCCAAACCAATTGCTTGATGAGGTCATAACCGATGACTCCTATAGAGATGACAACAAGAAGCAAGAGCTCATCAACAAGGCAAACAAGAAGGCCAAGGATGATGAGAAGAAAGAGGACAAGAAGAGTTTGGCACTCAAGGCAAGCTCATCATCCAAGGGCAAGAGCAAGAAGGAAGAATCAAGTGATGAGGAAGAAGGCACTTCTATAAGTGGAAGTGAAATTGATGAGCACATAGCTCTTTTTGTGAGGAAATTGGGAAAGTATGTGAAGAAGAGCTACATTTCCAAGAAGAAGAAGCAAACACCGAAGAAGAAGGGTGGCAAGAATGAAGGCAACATGAACTGCTTTCGATGCCATGATGATTGCCATCTCATTGTTGAATGCCCATATGATAGTGATGATGAGAAGGGCATCAAGAAGGCAAGAAAGAAGAATGATATGAAGAATGAGAAGAAGGACAAGCCCAAGAAGAAGAATGAGTCACATGTGGCTACTTGGGATAGTGATGGGTCATCCTCTTCAAGTGATGAAGAAGATGAGAAGAAGAACAAGAAGAAGGGACAAGCTCACTTGGCTATGCATGACAAGATCTCCCTCTTCGACACTCCTTCTTCATGCATCATGGCTAAAGCCACAAAGGTACAATCTATCACTAAAGATGATGATGATGATAGTGATAGTGATAGTGATGATGAGGAGCCAACTCACACTAGGGAGGAGTTGCAAATTATGCTTGATGATTGCATTAACATGTATAAGGAAAGTAGGAAGGAAGTCAAGGGCTTGCATAAGGAAACAAAGAGCCTTAAGCAAGAACTTGATGAGCTTCGGGCATCTTATGAGAGTCTAAAGGTAGATCATAAGAAGCTTGAGAAATCTCATTCTAAGCTAGAGAAAGCTCATTCCTCACTACTTGAAGAGCATAAGTTGTGCTTGGTTGATGATAAGGTTGATACATGCAATGCTAGCATCTCATGTGACATCCTTGTTGATCAACCAACCTCCATGGGTGTAGCCTCCACTAGCTCTATCACTAGCACATCCATCTCTAGTGAAGATACATGCAATCCTATACTTATTCATGAAAATGCATGTTTGAAGAATGAGGTAAAGAAGCTCAATCACACATTGGCTAAGACTTATGGTGGTGAGAACCGCTTGCTTATGTGCTTGGGTAGCCAAAGAGCATCTCTCTACAAAGAGGGATTGGGATATATCCCCAAGAATGGCAAGGCCACCTTTGTTACTCACAAGACTCGTTTTGTGAAGAACAACGGTAGCTATTGCAAAGCTTGCAAGCAAGTTGGTCACTTAGAGCGAAAGTGCATGAACAACAAAACCAATGTCTCTTCCATTAAGCTTGATAACTCTTATATGCTTGTGAAGAAGAACAATGGTGTTCGTGCTAGGTACATTGGTACACCATGGATGGGCTCAAGAAAGAAAGCCATTTGGGTACCAAAGGCCTTGGTGACTAACCTTGAAGGACCCAAGCAAGTTTGGGTACCTAAGAAGAATTGATCTCATTTTGCAGGTCAATTATTATGCCAGAGGAGAGCATTGGATAATGGATAGTGGGTGCACTCAACACATGACCGGGGATTCACATATGTTCAAGTCAATTAGCATCAAGGGCATTGATGAATATGAGTCAATCACTTTTGGCAATGAAAAGAAGGGCAATGTATTGGGTCTTGGCAAAATTGCTATCACACAAGAGAAGAGCTTGTCAAAGGTGTTGCTAATTGATAATCTTGATTACAATCTATTATCGGTCTCTCAACTTTGTGATCTTGGCTACAAATGCATATTCACAAGCCAAGAAGTTGAAGTGGTTAGTGGTGATGGTGTCAACATGATATTCAAGGGATTTAGATATGGTGATCTCTATCTAGTGGACTTCAACTCAAAAAAAGCCAAATTGACAACTTGTCTACTCTCAAAGGCTAGCAAGGGTTGGTTGTGGCATAGAAGACTTGGTCATGTTGGAATGAAGCAATTGAACAAGTTAGTGAAGCATGATTTGGTTAGAGGCTTGAGTGATGTCAAGTTTGAGAAGGACAAACCTTGTGGAAAATGTCAAGCCGGCAAGCAACATGGTAATGCACATCCATCCAAGAGCACAATGAGTACAAACAAGGCATTTGAGTTGTTGCACATGGACTTGTTTGGGCCAACAACATACACTAGCATTGGTGGCAACAAGTATGGTTTTATCATAGTTGATGACCACACTAGATACACATGGGTGTCCTTTCTACATGACAAGAGTGATGTATTTGAGCTATTCAAGACATT
The DNA here is from genome assembly GCA_015847255.1 of Hyparrhenia diplandra. Taxonomy (NCBI): domain Eukaryota; kingdom Viridiplantae; phylum Streptophyta; class Magnoliopsida; order Poales; family Poaceae; genus Hyparrhenia; species Hyparrhenia diplandra. The sequence continues at coordinate 76,551 of JADLZK010012561.1, read as the reverse complement.
TGTCAAGAGAGTACAAAATGAGTTTGAAACATCCATTAAGAAGATTAGAAGTGACAATGGGAGTGAATTCAAGAATACAAGAATTGAAGAGTTGTGTGATGAGCTTGGAATTGGACATCAATTCTCACCAACCTACACTCCACAATCCAATGGTGTAGTAGAAAGGAAGAATAGGACCTTGATTGAAATGATAAGATCAATGCTTAGTGAATACAATGTGAGCCATTCCTTTTGGGCCGAAGCAATCAACACGACTTGCTATTGTAGCAACCGTCTCTATTGCCATGGGATGCTTGGCAAGACACCATATGAGTTGTTGAATGGAAGGAAGCCCAACATTGGTTACTTTAGAGTCTTTGGATGCAAATGCTACATTCTCAAGAAAGGCACAAGATTGGGCAAGTTTGATAAGAAATGTGATGAAGGGTTCCTAGTTGGATATTCAACCACAAGCAAAACATATAGAGTATGGAACTTGGGTAGTGGTTTACTTGAAGAAGTTCATGATATTGAGTTTGATAAAACCCAAGGCTCTCAAAGTGAAGTTGAAAATCATGATGATGTTAGTGGTTCCAACTTGGAGAATTCAATGAGGAACATGGACATTGGAGATATTAGACCAAGACAAGTTGAAGATGAAGATGATACTCCATTGCCCACTACTACGGTTGAGATTGAAGTCAATGAAGCAAGCACTAGTGGTTCTCAAGATGAAGATCAAGAGCAACAAGCTAGTACACCATCTCATCCTAGTCATCAAGTGCAAGTGATGCAACCCTCAAACATTGCAAGAGATCATCCACTAAATCAAATTGTTGGTGACATCAATAGTAGAGTGATTACAAGAGGAATATTAGCCTCATTTTGTGCACACCATGCCTTTGTATCTCAGGAAGAACCAAAGAACATTGAGAAGGCATTAGAGAAGGAAGATTGGATTAATGTTATGCATGAAGAGCTCAACAACTTCAAGAGGAATGATGTTTGGGAGCTAGTAGAAAGGCCAAAGGACTACAATGTGATTGGAACCAAGTGGGTCTTCAAGAACAAGCAAGATCAAGATGGCATTGTGGTGAGGAACAAGGCAAGACTAGTGGCACAAGGGTACACACAAGTAGAGGGTCTTGACTTTGAAGAAACCTATGCACCGGTTGCTAGACTTGAAGCAATTAGAATCTTGCTAGCTTATGCATGTGCTCATGATATCAAGCTCTATCAAATGGATGTGAAGAGTGCATTCTTAAATGGCTTCATAAATGAGTTGGTCTATGTTGAACAACCACCGGGCTTTGAAGATGAAAGATATCCCAACCATGTGTACAAGTTGAAGAAGGCTTTGTATGGATTGAAACAAGCACCAAGAGCATGGTATGAGAGGTTGAAAGATTTTCTCCTCTCTAAAGGGTTCAAGATGGGCAAGGTGGACACCACTCTATTCACCAAGAAGATTGGGAATGACTTGTTTGTGTTGCAAATCTATGTTGATGACATTATCTTTGGGTCAACCAATCAAGAATTTTGTGAAGAGTTTGTAAAGATGATGGCTAATGAGTTTGAAATGTCAATGCTTAGAGAACTCACATTCTTTCTTAGACTTCAAATCAAGCAATTGAAGAATGACACATTTGTTAGTCAAGGCAAGTACATCAAAGACATGATCAAGAAGTTTGATCTACAAGATGCCATGTCTATGTCCACACCAATAGGAACCAATGGAAGCTTAGACCCGACCCTAGTGGCAACATGGTTGAGCAAAAGAAGTATCGGTCAATGATAGGAAGCTTACTCTATGCAACCGCTTCTAGACCGGATATTGCTTTTAGTGTGGGCATGTGTGCTAGATATCAATCGTGTCATAGAGAGAGTCACCTCAAGGCAACTAAGAGAATTTTGAGGTATTTAAAGGGCACATAAGGTGTTGGACTATGGTATCCAAAGGGATCCAAGTTTGAGCTAATTGGATATTCGGATTCGATTATGGAGGATGCAAGATAAAAAAGAATGAGCACAAGTGGCACATGTCAATTCCTTGGAAGGTCACTAGTATCATGGTCTTCAAAGAAGCAAAATAGTGTTGCTCTCTCTACCGAAGCCGAATACATTAGTGCGGGAAGTTGTTGCACTCAATTGCTTTGGATGAGGTCTACATTGAGGGATTTTGGATTCAAGTTTGACAAGGTTCCATTGTTTTGTGACAATGAAAGTGCAAGGAAGATGACCCAAAATCCGGTTCAACATCCAAGAACAAAGTACATTGATATAAGGCACCACTTCATAAGAGATCATCAATAAAAGGGTGACATTTGTATCATGGGCATTGGCACCGAAGATCAACTAGCCGACATATTCACCAAGCCACTTGATGAGAAGAGATTTTGCATGCTAAAGGGAGAATTGAACATTATTGACTTCTCCAACTTGAGTTGATGCTCCCCACTTATATGACATGCCTCTCCATCGACAACAAGCAAGGTAAAAGTTGTTTGACATGGCATTCATATTATGCTAAGGACTTGTTAGTGCATCTAATCATCATGCATGTTTAATAGGCTCACTCATGAAAATCAAATATTTTCAATGTATGTGTGGCACCACTATTGCTTTGAATGCTTTAGTGGTGGCATATGACATGTTTGTAGGCTTGCAATCCTAGTGTTGACTCTAGAACATGCGCTCATGACATGTATTCTAACATGGTGCAAGATAACCCTTATGTATATGAGGTGTGAAAAAGCTTGTCCTTGGTTCAAACTTGAATACATGTTAAGGCAAGTGATCTAGATGAGACCACTTTTGATCCTTGATTGACTTGATTTCTTTCATTTACACCTTTTTGGTGATTGTTGACAAAGGGGGAGAATTAAGTCACAAAGATGTTGGAAAAGGATCACACAAATAGAGGGAGCAAGCTCATAGACTATTTGTGCATTTATATGTGCATGATCATAATGAAATATTGCATTGAGCAATTTAAATTCAATATACATGATTGCTTGGTGTATGCTAGTTTTTACAAATTGATTGGTGTATTGACCAACTAGCATGCATAGGATGTATCTAGAAATAGCTCATATTTATGCCTATAATGCTGATCTCACGGGGATGTTGAGTTTTTGATGAATGTCTAGTTACATTGATGCTAAGGACTCCGATTGGTTACACGCTTCAAAGGTCCGAATTCTAGAACCTTAGCATCTCTTTTTTGGTATTAGTATCTCTCCCAAATTTCTATCCATACATATGTGTCAAATTGATCCAAACACATGGAAGCACATATGTAGGGGAGCTACTACTACCAAACCGAACCTTGAAATGTTTGTCCAAACTTTGTCTCATGACCAAAATGCTATGGACAAGCAATTCAAGTTCAATTGAATTTTATTTCATATCTTTGTGAATTTGGTTGTCATCAATTACCAAAAAGGGGAGATTGAAATCTCATGTTTGGTTTTGGAAATTGATGACACACTTGGTATGCTAATCCTTTGCTCTAAGTGTGACTTAAGAGATAGGATTACATGGATGACGTGGAGCATGATGATCATGAACATGGGCGACAATGGTGGACATGATGGATCGTCAAGCTCGGCGTGTCGGTTGAAGGAACCCGGAGATCAAGGCAAAGGTATACTTGATAGCGTTTTCTTTTCAGTGATCAAGACACGATAGAGCGTGTGATCATATTATAGGATAGATAGCCGACTATCAAGAGGGGTTGCCGCGACTAATCCTTTGGTGAAGTGCTTCTAGGTCCAATTGACTTGCATATTGCATTTAGGACATGAGAGCACTAACTTCGTTCTTGCCTAATCGATCGTGACATGCTAACATACATGATATCGAGATCATCTTCGATGTGTTGGCAACTTATGGCAAGAGGCGAAGCAAGGTTGAAGCAAAGGGCGACAACAAAGCGAAGAACACGCGAAACGGTGACCGGGCCTTGACGAAGCCGGCCGGGAGCACGGACGGATGGTCCGATCGGTGAGTCCGTCGGACTTCCGATAAGCATGTTTTTGGGTTCAACCTCGACGATCGACCGGACGCGGTGACCGGAAGCACTGGCCGGAAGCATGAAGACGTTGTCACCGTAGGCCCGAAAAGCGCTTATCTGTCGGACCGGACGCATGATTTGGTGCGGCCGGACACTTGACCGGACTCGTTGGTGAGTCCGGTCGGTGCGTCCGATCCTGGCCATGCTTGAAAAAGCCCATTTCAAAGCACAATGGCTCTATTTCGAGAGGAGCTCTATATATACTTGGATGGCCGGTTCATTGAGCTCTCTCTTGCACATTTGAACACTCCTACACACTTGTGAGCTTGTGAGACTCCCCTCCACTCATCTCTTCATCCAAACTTCGATTCTTGGGTGAGATTGAGAGAGATAGAAGTGCATTTGCTTGATTGCTTGCATCTAGAGGCACTTTATCCTTGGAGGAGCTGCGGGATCTTGTTTCTCTTGAGAATTTGCTTGGTTCCCTAGCGGCTTGGAGCAAGAGGCAGTGTTGAGCTCGATTGGAGCTTGTTCGAGGCCACACCGGTGGACTTGTGAGGGGTCGTTCCTTACCCCCACGGGAGATTCGCGAAAGGAGCACTAGTGGATTGCTCGTGGCTTTGTTTGATCCTCTCTTGTGATCGGTTTGCTTGAGCTCCCACCGGGATTTGGCACCGGCCATTAAGCTTAGCAACCGTCAAGTGAGTGCACCGCCACAACGGGGACTAAGCGTCTTGCGGCAAGCACGTGAACCTCGGTGAAAAATCATCGTGTCAACCTTGTTCTTGCTTGTTGGAGATTTCTCGTTGATCACGGTGATTGGCTTCCACCTCTACACGTCTACGTCGTTATATCGATCACCTCACCTCGAGTATTTACATTTGATATACTTGCTTAGCATGTGTAGTTTTAGTTGCTCTAGTTCATTTCTTGGTCACCTTGTGTAGCTCCTAGTGCTTGATTAGTTAGTGTATATTGTTCATCTAGGAGTAATTTAGTGACATAGCCATTGCTTGTGTTTAGAGACAATAGAATTGACTTGTGGCTTGCATAGCTAGCTCGTAGCACCGCTTATTTAGCTTCGCCATCTTATTGTCTAATCGGTTTGTTTAGTGTTGTTGCAAGAATTTTTAATAGGCTATTCACCCCCCCTCTAGCCATTAGGACCTTTCAACTTCAAGGGACACAAAAGGTGCGTCTTCTCATTTGGGCCCTACAAGCCTACGCCTACTATTCTTTCCTATGTTCGTTCTTGTCTCATTTATTTGAAAGTAATATCGTCTGTAACAAAAGATCGATTCAATGCATTTTCATTTCTTTTCTCTCTCTATCTACGACATCAAGACTGCTTTTGGGAAGTGAGACCAGCTTCCTAGGCTTGCTTTCCATTCCCTTCGCTGTTGTATGATAAACCTTAACCTTGAGTGCCTTCCCTTCGCTCTTGTCCTCCCCTCTTCCATGCTCTTCTTTCTCTTCCTCTTGACTATTGCTTATTTCCCTTGCCTACTTAACAACGCTTCCATCCGGAGTTACTTCAACCTGGTCACGCATTAAAGAGAGAATGTATTTGATCCCGTCGAATTGCTACTTTGCAAGTGTAGGCCAACCATAGAGTCTGCTCGATAACTAGCCAACTATGTAGACAGACTACTTGCTATTCCAAAATAAGTTACTACTAAATCCATTATTATTATTCTTTCTCTTTCGGTTTTGACCATAGCCGGGAAAACACCCTATCCTTATCCTTCCTTGAGACTAGTGCCTTCCTTGAGACAACCCGACTATCATAGGGGTATTCAAATTTGCTTCTTATCCAACGGCGAGAGACGCTCTCTTCTTCTCTTATGCTCTATTCTTCGTTCCTTATCTTTTCCCTAGCTTGCTTCTTCTAATCCTTTATCTTTCTTTATTCAACCCATTCTTTGAACCTATGTATCCGGATTCGGATCTTCTTCTTCAGCTTTTTGCTACGGTGCATTCTTTCATTTGCTTCCTTCCTACCCGCGATATCGTAGAATTACGTCTTGTCCTCGCTCTACCCAAAAGGTATAGCTCACTCTCGATTCATGGCATAGGTCGGTGTCTTCTTCATGGCATAGGTCGGTGTCTTCTTGTCTTCATGGGCTAGTTACGTATGCTTTGTTCCTTCTTCGATTAATCCGATTGTGTTAAGCCGAGTGTGTGTTTGTTCTTTCTTCGGTGTTGCTATTACCATTTCGATTTGTTAAATATCTATCTTTGTATTTCCATTTTGATTTGTTAAATATCTTCATATTTCCATACCTCAAGATCATCATCTTCATCGAGCATAAGGCCTTTTTCGTTGTTACAAGCCCAGTAATATGTAATAACAATCCTTATCCCTATCTAGCCAATCAATATGATATTCTTTTATATCGATCTCGTTTAATAGATCCCGAATCTCTTCTTCTTTGATTTTGAATGAATCGGATTGTTTTTTCACAATAAACACTTCTAGACCAAAACGCGTATATGTTATTCTAGGATACACTTCCTCAAGCCTAGTATCAAATAGTTTATGAAAGAAATGGTGCATTATAACGTGAGTGATTTCTCCTATAAGAGGGATTTCCTCAAACTGCATCTCCTTTTTTCTGTCCTCCTATCATAGACTTCGAATAAAGAGAATTGAATGTATCGATTGAATAGGATACCGGTGTTTTGTAAGCTATCAAGATATTCCAAGATAAGGGATTTAGGAATCTTATACATAGAATCCGTCCGGATCTATCTTCACTACTTTACGTACATTTTGTTGTCGATTCAAGAAAGCATAATGCTTATTCTTGATTCATTTAATCGAGAAATATTAGGATTACCTTCATATAAAACAATTATGTTAGATAATATCACCTTAGATAATCCCATCAAAAAAGAAGAGAATCCACAACATTGCTACATTTATAGATACTAATCATTTCCTCACCATTTGTCACACCCCAAATTTTCGGATTTTGGTTTATGAAACGTAAAAACACTAAATTAATTTTTGAGCTTTCCATTTAATCTTTCATTATAAGTTTCTCGACATCCTTACACCTCAACTTCAAATCACTTCTATATGATCGAGTAACATCAATCCGTCCCTCAAACCTTTTTGGGAATTTTTCTAGTTTTTTCTAGAGCTATTTCCTGGTTTTCGATGATCCTTTTCTTTTTCTAGATCCTCTCAAATATATTTTGATGAGCTCCAAATACTTTATTTTGGTTCATCATAATAAAAAGTGTCTCTGAGAATTTTTCTGCAACTTTTGGAGCCTTCTGGATATTTTTCGTGGCCTAAATATGATTTCAGATTATCCTGAAATTATTTTAAGGCATAAAATAAATTCTGAAATTAAGAAAATATGAGCCGTTTCCAAACCCTACCTATATATACATGCCGGTGTTCAGCTTGACGCGTTGATTCCAGATCTAAAAACGAAATCCCGAACCGTCGCTCCTATCGGTCTGTATCCATCGCTGAGTTCGGGAAACGTAGGGTTCCGGCGAACTCTCCGGCGAGCTTTTCCGGTCAAACCATGGCGTTCCAGAGAATTCCGTTCCCACCAAAAGGTAGCTCTCGTCGTCCTCTTCGCCGTGGTATATTTGTTTGTCCCGATCCGTTGCCGTTTGACCCCTAAACCGTTCGTTCTTCTTTTCCGATCCAGTTTCCGGCGAGGTCTTCCATGGATGGTTCGTCTGTTCGTCGTCGTGCTCGTCTTTTCCGGCCACTGGAGTCGCCCCAGCCGCCTCCCACTCCGACCCGAGGCGCCCTGCGGCCGCGCTCCCGTCCCGCGCTGCTTCCGCGCGTCGCTGCTGGGAGCAGATGGGCCGCCGCTGCCGCCCTGCTGTACAGTGCGGGTGTTGGCGTGCGTGCGTGCATGCTGCCGGCCGAGCGGGCCCCTGCCACCCCACGCGTGGCTCCGCGCCGCGCCGGTGCACTGCCGGCCGACCAAGGCCCGGCCGAAGCCCCCTCCCTGCCCAGCACGTGAACAGCAGCTACAGCCATTGGCTGTCATGGAGGTCACGATCCATCTCAAGGTAGAAGAAGGACCTATTCGTAATTCTTTATCTTCTGAAATCGCAGATAGGTCCCTGTCAGTTCATCATCCGCCGTTTCATCGTTTTAAGTCCAAATCGATCCATTCTAGTTGCGTTAGTTTCAGTAGCGTCGCGCTCTACGCAATAGTGCTAAGGTTTTCTGGTCACATGCTTATGATTTTTTGTTTAAGTCAAATAATTATTTGATTAATGCTTTATGTAATTGGATTTATAAATAAAAGTAATGTAGGTTTTACACCTCGGTGATTTCGAAATAAAATGCCAATGTGATTAATTGCTAATCTTAATATGTTTCTAAATTATAATTTGCTTAGATCAAACACGTTCCATATGATAACTTGTTTACCTCTCATGTGTAATCAATTTATTTTGCAAAGATAAAATTAAACATGATTAAATTTATATGACATTGTTCATAAGTAAAATATGTCTAGGTCCAACTTTGTTTTGAATTCAAATGTGATGTGACCAATCTGAATTAATTCAATTCACATGGTTTTCTCAATTAAAATAAATAAAGCACGTAGACTTTTATTCCTTCCATAATATAAAATCATCGATAGTCGTTTCTTTTTTTAATAATGACTTCGTTATCGGCGTTTCTTGTGTTCTCTCTATCGTAGCAACGAGTTCTCTTTTAGCACGTAGTTTAAAGCTTTTGCTATGATTGGTGTATTGTTCTTAGTTTATTTTGTTTTCTTGTTTGTATGTGTGGTGTTTGCTTCGAGTAGAACAAGAACCGCTTGTTGGCGATGAAGATTGGAAGTTTATGATCGGAAGCAACATATGAGAAAGCTGGAGCAACTATAAAAGGCAAGTATAGTTTTGGGATATGTTGGCTTTTAACCATGATCATATGACTTGATTAATGTTTATGCACTAAATTATAAATGTGAATTGTTTAGCAACATGTGGACTTGTCTCGTATTAGCGTCTCCTGAAAAAAGCATAACCGTGAGGGCCAATGGGCTCTGGGTTTTAGCTCGCACCGGGACCTTTTCTAGCTTGTTAGAGGTTACCGAAAGGCGTTAGGGTAAAACAATTCGTGGATCCCCGTGGAGGGTTGTGTCACACGGAATCTGCCGCAGGCCGTGGATCGCCGCGGTGTGTCACACGGACCGACGGAAGATACCTAGCGGCCCTAACTTGTTAGACGAACCTCGTGAAAGGCTTCATAGTGAACCCTGTCGACCGTCCTAGGAAGAGGGTTAAGAGGCTAGCTACCTCGGGCAAAGGGCAATTCACGGCTCACGGTGAAAGTGTACACCTCTGCGCAGAGTAAAACTGGTATATCAGCCGTGCTCACGGTCATGAGCGGCCTTGGAACCTTTGCATTAAGATGATGACCTATGTTTGTTTAACATCTCATAATTTATTGTTTATGCTTTACATTATTATGTTATAATGATCATGGTATATGGATAAGATATTGCCTTTCTATATTTGCTGAGTTCGAAATGGACTCACTCTTGCAATTCCCCCACCTCAGTCTATTGACAAGAGTCACATGGAGAATGGATGAAGATACTAGTTCTTGGCATACGGAGCCCCCAGTCAACTGTCCCTGAAGATAATGGAGCCTGAGAAGTTTAGCGACCGTTCCGCGTTACTCTGATAAATTGTGAGTGTTTGATTAGTTATTTATACGTTTTAAAGCATTGTTTCTCATATTTATCTGTTCTAGGCTATATGTGTGGACTTCCTGGGCACACATATGGTGAGTCTGGTCTTCTTTGGAAAACCAGGCGTGACAGAATGGTATCAGAGCAATGTTGACTGTAGGACGTATGCCTAGATAGCACTGGCCGTTTTCTAAACCTATCTTGGTCATAAAACTATTTTATCATCCCTTGGTTATTGAATTTTGAGTATTTCCTCATCCTTGTCCTATTGTATCCCCTCCTTGATAGCTTCCTTTGAGCTATGGAAATTCTTAACTCCTTGAGTTTTTATTTTATGTTGCTATACAAAGAAAAAAAAGTATTCATCCTATCTCATTTAAAAAGTACGATGGACTTTCGACATCATCACCAATCTTCCCTTTAGGATGACCACCATTGATGAAGAAGCACGTGTAGCATCGATGATGTTTTGTGTGTTTGTCATGTTTGTTATAATGCTTGTGTGTGGTTCTTGTTCGGTGTTTGGAAGGAGGCACTTAAGGTATCATCATAAGGTGTAGTTTCATCCATGTTAAGTGGGGTAGCACCCGCTACTACCATCAATCTAGTATTTTAGTTGAAAACAATGAGGATCAAGATCTACCTTGATCTCCCCGACATCATTTAGCTAACCTTGATCCTTGCTTTGCATCTCAAAGAATCTCAAACCACCAAAGACTAGTTAATCTATCATCAATCTTCGTCCCTTGCTAATAGTTGCTTCATGTTGTGATGCAATGATCTAACCAATACCTTGTTATCTTTATTGTTTATTGAACTCTTGTGAGACTTCAATGTTACTCTTTGCATCTCTTGATGATCGGGATAGTCTATGATATCATTCCTCATTAACCTTGTTGATGTTTAGTCTATGATATCATTCCTCATTAACCTTGTTGATGTTTATTAACTCCCTATCCCATTATTGTTTACATCATAATTCCTGAATCAAGGAAATCTTGAACACCATGAGATATGATCCATCTTCATATCATATTTTGTTTCTATCTCGTGCATCCTATGATGCAAGACCGAAAAGCTTATCATCATCATTCTTGATTACTTTGCATCATCCTATGACGTAAGGTTGAGAAGCTTACTATCATCCTCTTGCTTGCCTTGTATCTTCCATAATCTCTCTCCTTTCTTGCCCTTGACACTTTTGGTTTATCATTTTTGATAGACCTTCAATGTTTTTCTGCACATTTCATAATGTGCAAATCAACCTTGTCTATTGGCTTAGTCTTCCTAAGTGTTTTGTGGATGACTAATACTTTACCTTCCATTTTCTAGCAATTCCAAATATGTCATTCTTTTGATATATCTCATGCTTCATGGAAAATTGACTTTAAAGATCGATCTCCATTCTTGTTTGTACTTTGCTTAGGCCAATCTTGTCTTTTGCTTAGTCTTCCAATTGTAAACGGATGACTAAAATTCATCCTTGTTTTCTAGCAATGCTTATATGTCATTCTTTGGATATATATCATGCCACTTGAAATCAACCTTGAATATCAATTCTCCTTGTCAATCTTTGTTAACTTGTAATCCTCTTATTATATATCTCATAAATCTTGAAATCAAGGAAGTGGAACACTTTCGAACATCCATCTCTATGTTTCTAGTGACCAACTTTTGGTTGTCTCTAAACCACCTTGTCAATTTGTTTGATCTTTCTCTCTAGTCTCTCCGAATCTCGGGGACGAGATTCCTGTTAAAATGGGGTAGAATTGTCACACCCCAAATTTTCGGATTTTGGTTTATGAACAGAAAAACACTAAATTAATTTTTTGAGCTTTCCATTTAATCTTTCATTATAAGTTTCTCGACATCCTTACACCTCAACTTCAAATCACTTCTATATGATCGAGTAACATCAATCCGTCCCTCAAACCTTTTTGGGAATTTTTCTAGTTTTTCTAGAGCTATTTCCTGGTTTTCGATGATCCTTTTCTTTTTTTTCTAGATCCTCTCAAATATATTTTGATGAGCTCCAAATACTTTATTTTGGTTCATCATAATAAAAAGTGTCTCTGAGAATTTTTCTGCAACTTTTGGAGCCTTCGGATATTTTTCGTGGCCTAAATATGATTTCAGATTATCCTGAAATTATTTTAAGGCATAAAATAAATTCTGAAATTAAGAAAATATGAGCCGTTTCCAAACCCTACCTATATATACATGCCGGTGTTCAGCTTGACGCGTTGATTCCAGATCTAAAAACGAAATCCCGAACCGTCGCTCCTATCGGTCTGTATCCATCGCTGAGTTCGGGAAACGTAGGGTTCCGGCGAACTCTCCGGCGAGCTTTTCGGGTCAAACCATGGCGTTCCAGAGAATTCCGTTCCCACCAAAAGGTAGCTCTCGTCGTCCTCTTCGCCGTGGTATATTTGTTTGTCCCGATCCGTTGCCGTTTGACCCCTAAACCGTTCGTTCTTCTTTTTCCGATCCAGTTTCCGGCGAGGTCTTCCATGGATGGTTCGTCTGTTCGTCGTCGTGCTCGTCTTTCCCGGCCACTGGAGTCGCCCCAGCCGCCTCCCCCCTCCGACCCGGCGGCGCCCTGCTCCGTCGGCCGCGCTCCCGTCCCGCGCTGCTTCCGCGCGTCGCTGCTTGGCGAGCAGATGGGCCGCCGCTGCCGCCCTGCTGTACAGTGCGGGTGTTGGCGTGCGTGGCGGTACTCCCTCACCTTCCATTTCTCTTCGTTATAGATAGAGTCAATAGCGGATATCGGCTTTACACGATTCAAATCAATATAATAAGAAAATGTACGAATAGAAATCAACATTGATTTCCCTTAACATAATTATACCTCATCATTTTGACACTTTTATTTCTTTTTATTCTTTCACTTTTTTGGGGTTGGATTTTTCTGAGTTCAACTAGTACTTCTAAAGAGTAGTTGCTCATTTCACCATTAAAGACTAGTTGCTAATTTTAACATACGTAGGTTAGATTCACTCTCTAATTGTCTTATAAGAGTCATAAATGCTCTTAAAACAATCTTTAAACGAGGAGGGATTTTCTCATACGAGTTATCAACACCCGTGTGGCGGCGGTCCACCGCTAACAACTTGCTTAGAGCGACAATCTTAAGCTCCCATTAAATGTCTTACCCTACGAAATCTACTTCAAACCTCATTCTAGGGTGCCATACATCCAATACTCACACTAATACATTCATCCGGGATCGATATCATCGTAGGCCTACAATAAAAAGAGCGTCAGAGTCTACTTAGCTATAATCGCTAGGGACAATTCCTCTCCTTAGCTATAATCGCTAGGGACAATGCCTCATTGAGACAAACCTTCCCTCCTCCAAGGAAAGCCTATCTCATACCCACACCTCATTCAAATATAATATTATATTAGATAACATGTCCCATACGTAATTTCTCTCGAAAAGACGGAAATCCTCAACCTACCCCCTAGTACGGGTGAACACCTAATGTGGTACCGTGTCCTAATAAAACAAGTGGTAATTGAGTTGACACTTTCGGTTGATATTCGGTTCATCATTTTGACTTTGTCTTGTCGAGTCGGAAAAATCGTACACTCTGAAAGGTCCTAGATGGCTAGAGGGGGGGTGAATAGCCTAATAAAATTTCTACAAAATCACTAGAGCAACTTGTTAGTAAATAACAAAGCATAAATGCGTTTGCTCTAGCTCTACTTGTCGGCAAGCCTCCTATTGACAATTCTAGTTGCTATAGTCTCTAATTCACACTCAAGGGCTATGTCACTACTTTACCACTAGGTGAACAAGCTAATTACTCTAGCAACTAAGCAAGACTACTCAAACTACACTAGCACAAGATATAAGAAGGTAATGCAAGAGTGTAGAGGTGATATACCACAATGTCGAGGCTAGTCAATCCAATCACCAAGGATGCAACAATATGATAACCAAATTGAAGCCAATCACCGAGAGACAAATGGAGACACGAGATTTAACCCGAAGTTCACTTGAGCACCCTCAAGCTAATCTCCGTTGTGCCGACCTTCTCACGTGTGGGTCAAGGTGGAGCTCATTCCAAGCCAAATGCCTTTAGGATTCTTGATCCCAAAGCAAATGAGAGGTACCCAAGACACGAGCAATAGATTACTCACACTTTATCTTCCCGACGAGGAGTGTGTGACCCTCTCACAAATCACCGGAGGTGGCCAAGAACATTCACCTTCTCTTGCCAACGCCTCCACCAATCACCAAGCTGGCTAGGAGTGGTGCTCTCTAAGAGCAACAAGAAAACCACCGGCTCACAACGATCCACAAGTGCCACTAGATGCAAAGATCAAAGCAAGTGCACTTGAATCACCTCAACTCACTAGAATGGATGCTCTCAAGCAAAGGAGTGAGGAGGAGGATGAGTGCTCAGCTCTAGAGGTGTTAGGATTGATTCAAAATGACCAAGAGAGCTCCCATGGCCGGCCAAAGTTGTATTTATAGCCAACCCCTCGAAATAGAGCCGTTACTTTTCGAAACCGCTGAAAATCAGATAAATTCCCGGACACGCCAGCGCCGCGCCAACCCGGCCGCCGGCACCGCTGCGTGACAACGCGCGCGCGCCCGACGCGCCAGCGCGCGCCCGACGCTGCGTCGCGCCCCTTTTTCCGCGACCCCCCGTGACATGCTCTCTCGATCGCGTCGCGCGCGCGCCGGACGCTGCGCCAGCGAAGCGTCGCGCCGTTAAAACCGAGCCGCGGACCCTCGCCGTGTCGCGCCGGACGCCGGACTCATCGAGCCAGCCAGCGTCCCCGCCAAATTAACAACACCGCGCGGACGCTGCCAGCGCCGGGCGCCGGGCCGCGAAAGCGCAGGTCACTTTGCGCCGAGTTGTCCGAAAAACGCCGATTCGATTTTGTTCCAACTTCCGTCACTTGCCTTAAGTTACCAACACGTCGAAGAACACCCCGACACCATGTGTTAGCATTTTCAAAACATTTTTCACCAAGTGCGAAGTTAGCTCTCTAGGTTAGAATGCATGCAAATGATTTTGAACCTAGAGGCACATGAGGATCGATATGTACGATAGTTTTCCCCTCTTTATAGTACGGCTTATCGATCCTATAATCACTCACACCCTCTATGGTGTCTTGAGTGTAAAATCAAAATGGCCCTATGATATACCTTTGTCTTGAGCCCATTTTGATCCACGATCCACTCCAAGTCATGCATTTGATCATCAATTGAACCATCTCGATCCATCCACCATGACTATCATGCACAACCTTGGCTTGACCAATCTCCAACTAATACAAACACTTAGCATAGAGAGATTAGTCCTAGGATGTCATCAATTAGCCAAAACCAATCAAGAGATCTTCAATCTCCCCCTTTTTGGTAATTGGTGACAACCCGCATAAAGATTTTATGATTAAGGGTTTTTGAACCTATCATGGTTGTCCAAGCATTTTGCTTACAATCATAGGATTGGACAATCATAATAAATTCGGTTTTGGTAGCATGAGCTCCCCTACATGTATGCCTAGAGTTTGGCATAGGCTTTGCATACACGTATGAATATTGAAATTAGGGAGGAGCCATGTTACCAAAATGATGCTTAAGGTGAAAGAATGGACCTTTGAAGCGTGATACCAATCGAAGTTGCGCCTTTCTCACCATACAAGCATCATGGATACCTAGATATTTCATCAAAAACTCAAAGTACCTCGTGAGATCATATTATAAGCTTAGGTACTTGAATTTAGAGCGGAAATCAAAATATCTACATACCACCTAAGCATGCTAGTTGATCAATCATCAATCAAGTTATCACAAGCATGTATATATGGAATTTTAAATACATGTGCAAGAGCAAGTCATATGTTAATGCACAAGCAAATGCAACAAATGGCTTATGAGCTTGCTCCCCACCTAAGCATGCTAGTTGATCAATCATCAATCAAGTTATCACTAGCATACATCACACAAGCATGTATATATGGAATTTTAAATACATGTGCAAGAGCAAGTCATATGTTAATGCACAAGCAAATGCAACAAATGGCTTATGAGCTTGCTCCCCCTACTTGTGTGCTTCCAAAAATTTTGATCCCCTTCTAATCTTTATGCACTAATCTCTCCCCCTTTGTCACCAATTGACATAAAAGGATTGATCGGGTGCTTTTGATATTGGAAAGATTAGTTTTCAAAATTGGCCAAATTTGGATAGCTTGCCATACATGTAATTCGGTTTGAACCAAAGACAAGCTTCTTCACACCTCAAGAGAGGGTTATCATGTCTATGTTGAATTACACATTTGACAATATATCCAAATTCAACACTTGAGATTGCAAGCCCACAAGCATGTCATATGTCATCACTAGATCAATCAAGCATATAGAAACAATAGTGATGGCACATATACATTGAAATTCATTGTTTTTCCATAAATGCAATCCTAAAGGACAAGTTGTATGTCTATATTATCTAGCAAGTCCTTAGATATTATGATGACATGTCAAACAATTTCACCTTTGCTTGGCTCGGTGGAAAGGCATGTCACATATGTGGGGTGCATTCAACTCATATTGGAGAAGTCAAGAATGTTCAATTCATTTCTAAGCTTGCAAAATCTCTTCTCATCAAGTGGCTTGGTAAAGATATCGGCAAGTTAATCTTCGGTACCAATAGGATGGATTGCAATGTCTCCTTGTTGTTGATGCTCTCTAATGAAATGGTGCCTTATATCAATGTGCTTGGTTCTTGTATGTTGCACCGAATTTTGAGTCATCTTGCAAGCACTCTCATTGTCACAATACAAGGGTACTTTGTTGAAGTCAAATCCATAATCCTTCAATGTGGACCTCATCCAAAGTAGTTGACAACAACTCCCCAAGACTAACATATTCGGCCTCGGCGGTAGAGGGTGTCACACTTGTTTGCTTCTTAGAGGACCATGAGACAAGGGATCTTCCAAGGAATTGACAAGTCCCACTAGTGCTGTAATAGAACCTCCTAAATTACAGGGCCCACATGCACTTATCATTGTCATTAAGACCTCTGATCACTATGCACGAGTTCCCAATAATCTAGAAAGTGCTATTAATCTTCCGAACAGGATCTCATTAACAAGTCATTGCAGTATTACAACATTTTATTCAAAATACATCAGAGTAAATAGCGGAAGGATTACATAACCATAATTTTACAAAACATTTGTTCAAATAAACAAACTTAAGTAACATTATTACAAGCCCGGAATTATTGGAGTAACATTATACATATAATACACCGACAACCCCGCCCCTCGGGGTTCAACTCTACTCGTCATCTTCCTCTGGTACACCGTCATGCAGCAGGGACCAAAACAAGCCTGCTCATGACTGCGCTCCCGCAACAAGGGTCAAAGAACCCCGAGTGCGGAAGTACTCAACAAGACTTACCCGACAAAGAAAAGAGGAGAAGACTCGGGGAATACTTGGTCTTAGGAGTCAAGGTAAGGCTTTAGCAAGAATCAAGAACTCTTTTGCGAGAAAAGCTACTATAAGTGAATCCTTACTTTTAATATTTTATTTTCTAAAAATCATAGAAGATGCATTTTTCAATTAAAATTTGTATTTTTAAATCATGCCCAAACTATTTAAAATTCAAGTTTCATAATTTTTCTAGATAGTAAATATGATGGGAAGGCTATACAAAAATTTTCATGATTTTTTAGAAGCTATATTTGAATTTATATGAAATTTACAAAATCAGGCACTATTCAAATAAAAAGAAAAGAATAAAACATTTCATAAAAAGGAAAAGGAACTCGGGCTGATTCTACGGCCGGATCAATCGTACATGACCCAACACCGTTTCGGCTTGCTACTATTCATGACGGGCTGGTTTTACTATTGAAATCGGCCCAACACTGCTCTGCCCAACACGTGCATGATGGGCCGGCCGATCTTGTTGGCCCAAGATCGTGCTTGTCCGCTTCGGCGTGCTCACACGGCGGTGGCCACGCTGGTTGCCCGGCCGGCGGGCGGGCGCGACGGCGTTCCGGCGACGGGGCGGTGTGGTAGAGGGAAAGGAAAAGGGGCAAGGAGGGGCAGGAGCTCACCGGAACACGGTGGCCGCGATGGTGAGGACGGAGGGTGACCGGAGGTAGGTTGACGACGACGACGGGCGCGGCGGCGGCGGCTCTCGGACGGCGACACGGCTGCCCGGCGGCGATGAGACCTCCGCTGGGCACAAGGGCGGGTCGATCATGACCACATCATCAAGGCGCTTCAAAAGGGCAAGCTAGTTGGCCAAGAAGCTCACCAATGAAGGACGGACGGCGGCAACGCGGGCTCAAGGGCGGCGGGCCGCCGCCGAGGAAGAACGACCTCGGCGCGTTCGGGCGCGGAAGGGCTTGCGGCCGGGTCGTGGAGGAACGTGAGGGGGTCTGAAAGCCGGCGAACTAAGGCGGCGAGGGAAGCCGCGACGACGACAAATTCCGGCGGCGGACGACGACGACTCCGGCGGCGGCGGTTTGAAAAAAGAAGAAAGACGACGGCGCCGGGCGACTTATAAAGGAGAGGGATGGATGGACAGGTGGCGGGGCATTCTTGAAATCGTCCACGACGTCGACCACGCTGACGGGCGCCTTGGCGAGGCGGCCACGGACGCCGGCGACACGCCGTATGGCGTGCCGCGATGAACCCCTCGTTCACCGTAGCACCCTAAACCCTAACTTTCTGAATTTTGATCAAATTCTCCCCAAATTTGAACTGTACTTGAAAAATTCCAAAAAGTAACTTGGTCTAATTTTTCAAGATCTACAATTTTCACAATTGGAAGATTTTTAAATTCGGCCTCTAAATATGACTTTTGAAATGGGGTCAAAAAGGGATAAATTTGAATTCAAAATTACTTTAAAATTTATTTAAAAACTTCAAAAACTTTGTACACCTCTTTTGTACATCAAAACAAGATCTACAACTTGGCTTTTGGAAGTTTTGGCAAATTTTGCTTAAATTTTGAATTATGGAAAATGGGGTAAAAGAGGGATAGAAATTAGGGTTTTCGAAGCTCAATTCAAATTTGAATTTGATTCAAATTTCAGATTCCCAACCTATACTATCAAACCATCATACAACAACACACTTAGGATCAAAAACATAAATTTAAAATTCAATCACTCTAAAATTCTTAAGCACAAACAATTCTCTAAAATATAAACTTATTTTGATTTGATACATTTCAATTTTTCTAATTATGCATGCTTTGCAATGATCATGATGACATGGCAGAATTTTAGTTGATTAACACCAGAGGTGTTACAAGTGCTTCTTCTATTGATCTTGCAACCACCATAGTCGAGTCCGAATATCCAACAAGCTCAAAGCTAGACCCCTTAGGATACCATAAGCCAACATCTTGTGTATGCTTCAAGTACCTCAATATTCTCTTTGCGGCCTTGTAATGACTCTCTCTTGGCGAGGATTGGAATCTTGCACACAAGCATACACTAAACATGACATCCGGTCTTGATGCGGTCACATAGAGTAGACTACCAATCAATGACCGAAATAGCTTTTGATCAACCATGTTGCCTTTGAGATCTTGATCTAATGTGCCACTTGTACCCATTGGAGTTGTTATGCCTTTTGCATCTTGCATGTCAAACTTCTTGATCATGTCTCTTATGTATTTCCCTTGGCTAATGAATGTACCATTCTTGAGTTGCTTGATTTGAAGTCTAAGAAAATAAGTGAGCTCTCCAAGCATAGACATTTCAAATTCTTTGGCCATCATCTTAGCAAACTCTTCACAATATGCTTGATTTGGTGACCCAAATATGATATCATCCATATATATTTTCAAGATGAACAAATCATTGCCAATCTTCTTGGTGAAGAGAGTAGTGTCGGTCTTCCCTATCTTGAAGCCTTTCTTGAGTAAGAAGTCTCTCAACCTCTCATACCATGCTCTAGGTGCTTGCTTCAAGCCATACAATGCCTTCTTCAACTTGTACACATGATTGGGATGATGATAATCTTCAAAGCCGGGAGGTTGCTCAACATATACAAGCTCATTGATGAAGCCATTGAGAAATGCACTTTTCACATCCATTTGGTATAGCTTGATGTCATGGGCACATGCATAGGCTAGAAGAATTCTAATTGCCTCTAATCTTGCCACCGGAGTATATGTTTCACCAAAGTCAAGACCCTCAATTTGAGTGTAGCCTTGTGCAACTAGTCTTGCTTTGTTTCTAACTACAATGCCATCTTGATCTTGCTTGTTCTTGAACACCCACTTTGTTCCAATGACATTATAGTTGGTTGGCCTTTCCACCAACTCTCATACTTCATTTCTTTCAAAGTTATTTAGCTCCTCTTGCATTGCCAATACCCATTCTTCATCTTTCATGGCATCATCAATCTTCTCCGGCTCTTCTTGTGACACAAATGCAAAGTGCTCACAAAATGCCGCAAGTCTTCCTCTTGTTTGTACTCCACTTGCAATGTCACCAACAATTTGATCAATTGGGTGATCTCTAGCAACATTTGTATTTTTGAGTATTAGAAGTTGATTGCTTGAACTTGGTTAATCACTTGATGTGCCTTGCACTTGAGAAGATATACTAGCTTGTTGATCTTGCACTTGAGAACCACTAGCTTGACCCATTGAAGATGAGAGCACTTGATCTTTGTCATCATCAACATCAATCACTTGAGTTGGCTTGATGTGTCCAATGTCCATGTTCTTCATTGCATCTACCAATTGGGTTCCACCAACATCATTGTGATTTTCTTCTTCATCTTGAGACCCATTGGTTTTACCAAACTCCACATCATGCACTTCCTCAAGTTGACCACTAGTGCTATTCCACACTCTATATGCTTTGCTTATTGTGGAATAACCAAGCAAGAAGCATTCATCACATTTCTTGTCAAACTTGCCCAATCTAGTGCCTTTCTTCAATATGTAGCATTTGCAACCAAAGACTTTAAAGTAAGCAATGCTTGGCTTTCTTCCATTCAAGAGCTCATCGGGTGTCATGCCCATCATTGGATGATAATACAATAGGTTGATGTAGTAGCATACGGTGTTGATTGCTTCGGCCCAAAATTATTGACTCACATCATATTCACTAAGCATTGACCTTGCCATATCCATGAGAGTCCTATTCTTCCTCTCAACTAGGCCATTTAATTGTGGTGCGTATGTGGGTGAGAATCCATGCTTAATGCCATAGTCATTGCAAAGCTCTTCTACTCTTGTATTCTTGAATTCACTCTCATTGTCACTTCTCACTTTCTTGATGGTAACATCATATTCATTGCACACTTGCTTGAGAAATGTCTTGAAAATGGAATATGTGTCACTCTTGTCATTGAGAAAGAATACCCATGTATATCTAGTGAAGTCATCTACAATCACAAATCCATACTTATTGCCTCCAATGCTAGTGTATGTGGTTGGACCAAATAAATCCATGTGCATCAACTCAAATGGCTTGCAAGTGCTCATGAAGTTCTTCTTAGGATGAGTGTTGCCCACTTGCTTGCCGGCTTGACATGCACCACATAGCTTGTCCTTTTGAAACTCAACTCCATCCAAACCACTCACTAGGTTATGCTTCACAAGCTTGTTCAATTGCTTCATGCCAACATGTCCTAGCCTTCTATGCCAAAGCCAACCCATGCTTGATTTGGAGAGCAAGCATGTACTCAATTTTGCTTCACTTGTGCCAAAGTCAACTAGATAGAGATTGTCATGCCTAAAGCCTTTGAATATCAATTTGGAGTCTTTCATGCTCACAACCTCAATGTCATCAACCCCATATATGCACTTGAAACCAAGGTCACATAGTTGTGCTACCGAGAGCAAGTTGAAGTTCACCTTGTCAACATGTGCCACATTTGATATCCTCAAATCACTTGTGATCTCAATCTTGCCACGACCTTTGATCTTGCCTCTACCATTATCACCAAATGTGATACTACCACCACTTAAACTTGTATCAAAAGAGTTAAACATTCTAGCATCACCGGTCATGTGTTGAGTGCACCCACTATCAAGAATCCAATGCCTCCCACCGGACTTGTAATCCACCTACAAGACAAATCAATGAGATTTAGGTACCCATCCTTGCTTGGGTCCTTGGAGGTTAGTCACCAAAGCCTTTGGCACCCAAATAGACTTCTTCTTTGGTCCCACAATTGGTGTACCAATGAACTTTGTCTTCACACCATTCTCCCTCTTGGTAAGCAAATAGCATGAATCAAAACAAATTGAATGCACTTTATTTGCTTTCTTGTTGGTGTTCATTTTAGTGCATTTTTGCTCTTGATGCCCAACTTGCTTGCATCTTTGGTAATAAGAACCATTGCTCTTCACAAAGCTAGGCTTTGGAGTCACAAAAGCCTTCTTGCCCTTCTTGGGGATATACCCTAGACCTTCCTTGTTAAGGGAAAATCTTTGGCTACCCAAGCACTTTAGCAACTTGGCATCCCCACCATATGCCTTACCCAAGGCGTGGGTGAGCTCATCCACCTCTCTCTTGAGAGTCTCATTCTCAACTAATAATGATGAATCTAAAACCTTTTCATCACTACTAGTGGAGGTAGAGTGGGTTGGTGTGGATGTGGAGGGTATGTTTAGTTCTTCAACATCAACCACGAATGGTTCATCTATAATGTCACATGTTGAACCAACATTCCTCTTGGATACCAAGACAACCTTGTCACTCTTATCTATTAGCAAGGAATGAGCTTTTTCAAGCTTTGTATGAGCAAGTTGAAGCTCCTCATGGTCTTCCTTTAGACACTCATAGGATGTTTCTTGCTCCCTAAGGCTCTTTTCAAGAGAGGCAACTCTCTTTTCCAAGGCCATACATTCCTTTGCCTTAGCTATGAGAACAATGTTAGCTTGCTCCATTGCCTCAAACATCTCATCTTTAGTGGATTCATTTGATTCATCATATTCTTCCTCACTATCATATTTTACTTCATTAGAGGATGGTTCATCATATACCTTAGTGGCCTTAGCCATGAAGCATGAACCGGAGGATGAGTCAAATAGAGAAGGCCTGTCTTGATCAACTAGAGCCATCATAGCCTTGCCCTCTTCTTCCTCTTCGGACTCATCACTATCCCATGTCACAACAAATGCACCATCTTTGCCTTGCTTG
This sequence comes from Hyparrhenia diplandra, assembly GCA_015847255.1. Classification (NCBI taxonomy): domain Eukaryota; kingdom Viridiplantae; phylum Streptophyta; class Magnoliopsida; order Poales; family Poaceae; genus Hyparrhenia; species Hyparrhenia diplandra. The sequence goes on along the minus strand of JADLZK010012561.1, from coordinate 53,721 downwards.
AAGGTGGCCTTGTTCTTGCCCCTTCTACGGTCCTTGTTGTTCTTCTTGTCCTTCCTATGAGGACATTCCTCAAAGAGATGATTGGGACTATCACACTTCCAACATAGCCTATTGTCTTCATTGTCCTTGGAAGTGTCCTTCTTCTTGTAGTTCCCAAATCTCTTCTTGTACTTGAGCATGGTGCCAAATTTCCTCACCACCAAGGCAAGAGCTTCATCAACCTCTTCTAGGCCGGATACATCACATTCTTCTTCTTGTGCCTTTGCCTTGCCCTTGTTTGAGGTAGAGGACGCCTTGAATGCAACGGCCTTCTTCTCCTCAACCTTCTTGTCTTCCTTCTTCTCCTTGGCATCAACATCATAATCATACTTGTCAAATGTCAACACCTCTCCAAGTAGATCATTTAGCTTCTTTGAATCAAGCCCATCTCTTTGTAGCATGAGGATCAACATCTTGAACCTTAAAGGTAAGCTAATCAAGAACTTGTGGCAAAAGTCTTAATCTTGTGTCTTGTAGCCCAAAGTCTTGAGGTCATTCACAATGACTTGAAGACGATAAAACATCTCAAGAATTGTTTCACCATCCTTCATCTTGAAGGTCTCGAACTCACTCTTGAGGCCATAAAGCTTGGCACTCTTGACAACTTTGGTGCCCTCATATGTTTCACTCAATCTTGTCCACACTTCACTTGCACGGTCCAAGTCCTTGATGCCCTCAAATATCTTTGCATCGATGGCATTGTATATTGTGTTGAGTGCGATTCGATTGCAAGTCCGATTTGCTCTATCCTCATCGGTGAGCTTGGTAGGATCAAGAATGACATAATCATTCTCCGTCACCTCCAATACTCTCTCATGTATGGAACCGAGGTACATGGTCATCTTCCTCTTCCAATGATCAAAAGAACTCTCACCATCAAAGTGGGGCGGCTTTCCCCCAACATGGTTGAACACTATAGTAGCCATATCTTGCACCGAAGGGTGTTACTCCTTGCTAAAACGGTGACCACGGCTTTGATACCACTTGAAAGGTCCTAGATGGCTAGAGGGGGGGTGAATAGCCTAATAAAATTTCTACAAAATCACTAGAGCAACTTGTTAGTAAATAACAAAGCGTAAATACGTTTGCTCTAGCTCTACTTGTCGGCAAGCCTCCTATTGAGAATTCTAGTTGCTATAGTCTCTAATTCACACTCAAGGGCTATGTCACTACTTTACCACTAGGTGAACAAGCTAATTACTCTAGCAACTAAGCAAGACTACTCAAACTACACTAGCACAAGATATAAGAAGGTAATACAAGAGTGTAGAGGTGATATACCACAATGTCGAGGCTAGTCAATCCAATCACCAAGGATGCAACAATATGATAACCAAATTAAAGCCAATCACCGAGAGACAAATGGAGACACGAGATTTAACCCGAAGTTCACTTGAGCACCCTCAAGCTATTCTCCGTTGTGCCGACCTTCTCACGTGTGGGTCAAGGTGGAGCTCACTCCAAGCCAAATGCCTTTAGGCTTCTTGATCCCAAAGCAAATGAGAGGTACCCAAGACACGAGCAATAGATTACTCACACTTTGTCTTCCCGACGAGGAGTGTGTGACCCTCTCACAAATCACCGGAGGTGGCCAAGAACATTCACGTTCTCTTGCCAACGCCTCCACCAATCACCAAGCCGGCTAGGAGTGGTGCTCTCTAAGAGCAACAAGAAAACCACCGGCTCACAACGATCCACAAGTGTCACTAGATGCAAAGATCAAAGCAAGTGCACTTGAATCACCTCAACTCACTAGAATGAATGCTCTCAAGCAAAGGAGTGAGGAGGAGGATGAGTGCTCAGCTCTAGAGGTGTTAGGATTGATTCAAAATGACCAAGAGAGCTCCCATGGCCGGCCAAAGTTGTATTTATAGCCAACCCCTCGAAATAGAGCCGTTACTTTCGAAACCGCCGAAAAAACAGATACCGCCGGGCCGCGCCCGCCCAAGGCCAACCGGCACCGGGCACCGCTGCGCGACACAACGTCGCCGGACGCCCAGCGCAAGCGCCGACGCTGCCGCGCCGCGTCGGCGACCCCGTGACATGCTCTCTGGACTGCGTCCGCCAAGGCCGGCCGGCGCCAGCGAGCGTCGGCGCCGCGAAAAACCCGAAGCCGTCGGACCCTCGCCCGTGTCGCCGGACGCCGACTCATCGAGCCCGCCGGCGCCCCGGCCCCCCTCAACACTGCGGCCGGACGCCGCCCGAGCGCCATACCGGCCGCGTCAGGCGCAGGTCACTTTGCGCCGAGTTGTCCGAAAAACGTCGATTCGATTTTGTTCCAACTTCCGTCACTTGCCTTAAGTTACCAACACGTCGAAGAACACCCCGACACCATGTGTTAGTATTTTCAAAACATTTTCAACAAGTGCGAAGTTAGCTCTCTAGGTTAGAATGCATGCAAATGATTTTGAACCTAGAGGCACATGAGGATCGATATGTACGATAGTTTTCCCCTCTTTGTAGTACGGCTTATCGATCCTATAATCACTCACACCCTCTATGGTGTCTTCAGTGTAAAATCAAAATGACCCTATGATATACCTTTGCCTTGAGCCCATTTTGATCCACGATCCACTCCAAGTCATGCATTTGATCATCAATTAAACCATCTCGATCCATCCACCATGACTATCATGCACAACCTTGGCTTGACCAATCTCCAACTAATACAAACACTTAGCATAGAGAGATTAGTCCTAGGATGTCATCAATTAGCCAAAACCAATCAAGAGATCTTCACACTCCTGATGACCTCTCTCATGACTATATTAGCTAAAAATATACCAAATTTGACCATGTCCAACATTGAGGACTCAGGCCATTCCTTATCAGTCAACAATGACGGCTCAATACCAACTTCTTGAGCTAACTGAGGATTTGCATCGAGAACCTGTTTAGAGTTTCAAGCATCTCAGTATGCTCCAATTTCGAGTACTTGAATTTCGCAATACCTTCACGGAGACACCCTTCTTCAAAAAGGTCTTATAGTTATCAATTTGATATAACGTGCTTACACCATTGTCATGAAACCTAGGTCCACCTACCCACCAGAAATTATATCCTACACCATCTGTAAATTGAAAAATTATTCGAACTCTATTTCCCATCCCTTCCGCAAAAATATCAATAAATGTCCTACGAAGTAATAAGAAATCACAGGCGTTTATGACAGTTTGATTTATACATTCAGAATCAATAATTGATTGTTTCGGACGAGATTTGATCTCAGAAAACTTCTTCCAGAGATCAGACCAGCTAGTAGGCGTGCTTTTGAAGCCACTTAAGATAAAAAACATAACAACTGATTTCGCTTAATGCATGTCACCCACCCGCTCAAATTTGATTTTTTTTTTTTTTTTTTTACCTCAAATTTAACCACTCATCTTATTCTAAAATTATGCAAATTTAGTCAAATTTAAGTCATTTTTAAGAAACTTTTATTAATAAATCATCTCACAGCAAAAGTGATATTTTATACAAATTTTTGTGTAAGACAACTTGTCAAACTTGGGGTTGAAAAAGTCTAACGAACTATAATCTAAAATAGACTTAGTAGTTAGTATTGCTCAGTGAGATAACCAGTAAACAGTGTACTATGTGGATATGTCGTGTTAGAGCATCTCCAACAATGTCCAATAATTTTATCCCAAAAGTCATGAGTTTAGCAGCTCCCAAAACGGTATTGGAATGAAAAAAAAACATCAATCTCCAACGGTGCCCAATAACCGACTTGAAAAACTAAATTTGGGTCCACCTGGAATAATTAGTTGGCCCGGTAGTTGATCCGGGGCCGCGACGACTTCTCCTCGTGCGACGCTGATCTCCCTGTCGTCGCGGACTTCTGCGGCCGGGTAACGCCGTCGTCGCAAGTTTCGGTGTGCAGCTTCCCAGCCGATCTCCAGGCACAGCCGGCCGGCGGCCATTGATCGTTGGCCATCGACTTTGCATCAACGACGGGTTCATCCCGAACAGGTCCGGCCAGCACCCTCCCAACTACCAACACACGTTCGTGCTTCTTCGATCATTACCTTTAGGGCAATTAATTTGTACCAGCCTGCTAGGATCCGGTATTGAATAGTCTCATCATCTCAGCTGTTCTCATTCCAACGACGGCAGTAGAAGATCGATGGACTGAGGCGCGATTTCCTCCAGGTCGCGGGAACGGAGGGAGGAACGCTCGCGAACTCGAGTGGCGACGTGAGGGGAGGCAACCGTCGCGATAGGAGCGCTTCGGGCGTGCGGGCTTCCTCGTCCATCTCGTCCACGCCCACCAGCGGCGGCCTGGACGGAATCCACTGGCGCGCAGCCTAGACGGAATCCACTTGCATGACCGGCGGAAGAAACTTTCCGTACCCAGCGAACTTTCACAGGCCGCGCGCGAACAAGGATACGCGTGGGATAGGAACGCGACGGGAGTGCGGATATATACGCACGGTGGGGAGAATTTTTCCGCGTGCCCAAAGATTGGGAGGTCATATAGGGTACTGTTGGAGCTGTGTTTTTCGTCTTTTTTCCCAAAAACCTAGGATTGGGAGGTCATACAGGGTACTTGTTGGAGTTGCTCTTAGTTTAGTTAGGAAAATGGGTTTTGCTTTCTACTCCTTCGTTTCAAATTATAATTTATTTGATTTTTAAACCTTAAGTTTGATCACTGCGTCTTATTCAAAAAAATTTTTACGTAAACATAGTCAAATTTAAATCATTTAAGAGCAAGCCAAGGAGAAAGATGGGGACAGGTGGCAGTGGGCATATTGTGCACAACGACGATTGCAACAAAAGAAGCGCAGCACAACGCACCTAGGTGGACACAGTAGCCGGTGAGACCCTAGAAATAGGGACCCGACAGTTACTTTGTAGCTAATTTAAATGTATATTTCAAATTGTGCTGCAAATACTTTGTTGATGATGTGTATATTAGTTAATCTGACTCATCCTATTTATATATGAAGTTAATTTGAACCATTTGCAATCAGGTCTGAAATTTGGTGGGAAAATGGGATTTCTAATAAGGCGGGAAATTCCAAATTCAAAAAAAGTTAAACTGGTCTTTATAGGTAGTTCGATTTGCCACCTCTAAAAATACATAGCTAGTGGTGATTCGCATTGCAAAACCATCCTTGATAAAATTGCATTGCAACAGCCATCCCTTGGAGAAACGTTTTTAGATGTGCTGTCGTAATGAAACCGCTCGTGAACATGAAACTTATTTACAGGCGAGACTGTCTTACTACAACGGCCTCCGAAGATTGATCTTTAGAGGCGATCGTATTAAGTCAAGGCGGTTATCTTAATAGAACCGCCGTTGATCGAAGATTACATTTTCATCGGCAGTTTTTGGGTTTCAAAATATCTCATCAACGTGTCTTGCATATTGCGCTCCCAACGAGGCGAACACCGATGTTTCATGTATCATGCTAATAGTTTGAGGTACCTGATAGAAGTGTTGGGTGACGACTGATTTGAGCGTTGGCTAGGCGACTGAATTTTGGCACGTGTAGCTCTCTGCCTTTTTGCAGTGTGTGACCGATTAACATGTCAGCACAAACATTTTGTTTTTTGCATCTAGCCATATAGGTAACATTTCAGCACGGAAAAAAATGGAAGCATGATATGACATTATTAGAAGATTCCAAAGAAAAAGAGGCATAAATGCCGAAAAAGGGCATTGTTGTAATACAGATGCCTGTTTTTTTTTTAACTCCTCAGTTGACGCGGTTGCTGACCATTGATTGTGCTTCTCCAATGATACTTCAGCAGAACAAAATGCCGCAGACCAAGGCATCAACCCATCGCCTGATATGTCACAGGCGACTTCATTCTAGGTGATGTGGCCGAAAAATGAAATTATTCGGTCGGTGGACTGGTGGGCAGGTTGGATTACAAACAGGGCATTTTTCCCGACACTCACGCAAAGTGTCATGACATAATGGTTTGGGCTTTTCATTTGCGCAGCAATAGCACTTGTGCTTAATGTCACAAAAAATTCCTGACAAAATATGACTAGCACTTTGCCCTCGTTTAGTGCTGTGCTTGGGAGGCGCCTGGTTGTCGTTCCAACATCCAGCTGCTGATGAAGACGACCTGTTTGTTTGTGTGTCCATTAACGCATATAATACATAAACTAGCTAGTATACTAGTTTCCATCAGGAGACACTTACAGTCCGCATGGAATGTAGAGAGGAGAAACATAAGCATCAGGATTCCTCCCCTGTCCCACGTATTCATATTGGATTTTTGAATGATCTAATTTGATCTTGTCTAAAAAAAAAGATGTAATCTGATCGACCTTGCACAATCATTCGCTTGAGGTGTTGAATGGCTTGTGTGTATATATGCACATAGAGACACGAGTACAGTATGGAAGGACATCTCATCTTTCGTTGTTGTGTGTATTTTCACTAACTCATTAACCTGAACGGAAGTAAATATTAATTTATTCTATAAATAAAATCTCTTAAATATGTACTGCACATAGAGACACGAGTGCACATAAATATATACTGCTGAGACATATTTAAGTTAATATAGCATGGAGGGCGACAGCTTACCATGCGGCTCAGCAGGGCGTGGGGCCGGGATTTTAGGCTGTGTTTAGTTGACATGCACCAACCTAAAAGTGCTAACTCTCGATCTTTTAACGCACTCATGAATGTCCCTGTAGCAAAAAAATTAATTGCATAGTTTGGCCCAAAAGTGAGAGATCTCAAGCTAATTAGTCAGGATAGAACAATAATTATCAAATACAAACGGCCACCGAACCCAATATATTTAAAAAAAAATTAATTGGTTTGGTTGAAAAGACGCAGAATTAGTCCACGATAGAGGAATAATCATTCCAAAAACCTTCAATAACCGAACCCAATATATTTCACCAACTGAACACCCGCATTTGAAGACGAGGATCTCTATCTCCCATGAATGTCCCTCGTGAGCAGACTCCGATCCCAGAGGTGAGAGATCAGAAGATCTCAGGCCGCGCGGCCACCGACAGATCGATGGGTTTGCACGCACGCAGACGCAGCGCAGGTGCAGAGGATCCGTTCCATTCCATTGCAGGTAGAAGCAGAGGCACAGCAGCGCCCCACTCCAATGGGCGATGGACGACGGTGTGACAGAACTACGCGACGCTGCATCGCTCCAAGCAGGGGTCACGTGCTTCCTTTTCGGCGCGGCGCGGCGGTCGGGCGGTGCGTCGTGCCTGTGGCCTGTGTCTGTGCGTGGCGTCCTCAGACGGACTGGAATAGAGTTCAGGAGTTACAGTCTCTGTGAGGGACGAAACCCGGCCGGCAGGTCGCCACGAGCACGCACAACACTACAAGTTACACGGTGTCCTCGCTCGCCACGGTCACAGCAGTACCACCCTGCTGTTGACTTGCATTGCCCTCAACATCATTCGCTCCAGTGCTCCCCGGCCCTCGTTGTCCTCCAGCCGACCTATCTGGCATCCAGCTCGACCAGGGCTTCATGCAATGCGTGTCATTGTCTCCACAGCCCATTCTACTCTCTATTCATTCATTCCTCTGTTTTTTTTTTTTTTTTCTTTTCGCTTTATTTACACTTATCTTCTCTTTGCTTAAACTTATTAACACGACTTATCAAAATAGTAAGCACATTTCTCTCACAACTAAAAACCATTAGCCCGGCTGCCAGCCGAAGAAACCACCAACCTACAGTCATACTAACATTGGGATGGAGAGAGAGGAAATAATTGATCAAATGTGCCAAACGTTACCCATTGGATGGGGTACAATCTCCCATGTCCTAAACTAACAAGAAAGAACAAAAGTCACGGATCTAGCAATGGAATGGAACTAGATTCTGCATCTCTCTTTCTCATCATTATTATATAAATATAAATAAATGCACGCATGCATGTGCCATGTCTTGAAAATAAGAGGACCTCAATCAATTGAAGTATCGGTTGTTGTCAGTTGTCACGTATATGCAGTACAGTGTCCAGTCAGGCCTATCGATCGATATAAATGGTCCTGGTGGACCGATGTCTCCATGCATGCACCAACACAACCTCTGCCAGCCAAATTATGTCAACTGAATGGAACGACCTTAAGCTAATCTTACTGCCTTGTGCGTGTGTTTATGTTTCTAGACTAGAAATGCCACATCAGGTTTTATTTATATGTGAAGCAAAGGCTAGCCTTTCCTCTAGAAAGAATGCATACTTTCTTTGTTTCAAACTGCAAGTTAAGAAAAATTTCCTTTGGAATTCCTCCATTCCAAACAAGGCCTACATTTTTTTTTTTTTGCTTGATTAGCTAGGGTGCAAGCTATTGAGCTGTGGCTTCTTGAGATTTTTGTAGGATTTGAACTCTTCCTGCAAATGGAAGGAGTTCTCCAATGTGGCACTTTCTTGAGTTTGCTCGACCTGACTGAAAAAGGTAACGCCAACAACTGGTTGAAAATCAATGTATATATGTATGAATGGTGTGTTTATGAAAATCAATGTATGCTAAACTGTAACGTGCTGTACGTGAAGGACGTAGTACTGATGGAGTCGTGCAGCGGTTGCACAAGATTAGATGTCCTTAGCTGTACCTTGCATTCATTATTAATCTTAGTGTACATCTGCATTATGTTGTATTTAGATCATTGATCCGCATTAGAAGATTACGACGAGCACTTGTGAAATGCGCGTCAAATCGAAGTCAAAGTAACCCCGTCAGTTGGTGCCGCACTCACTTTTACGGAGTAGGAGTATATCCCCACCATGATTGGCACGAAACGTCGAAGCAGTCAGCCAGCCACCACACTCCCACTCGCATCAGTGTACTCCAGTGTAGTGCAACCGGCCAAACCCGGGGCAGTGGCAGGCACCCCTGCACTGACTGCCAGTGTACCGGTACCAAACTACTCTTACCCCAGTACTTAACCACTATTGTACAGTACGTACAGAGTAGGAGCTTGGCAATACTAGCTTGGGACCAAACAAAAGGACGTAGTACTCCACTAGCGAAAGGAGCGAAAAAGGTTACAAAAAAGAAGGGACATGACAGCAACCGGATAGCGGGCATGTGCGCCGGCCGGACTCGCTCGCCCGAGGAAGAGGAACGTTTCGTTTCGTTTCGACGCTAGCGGCTGGTGCTTTGCTGGACTCGTTGGGATTCAGCAAAATCAGCAGTAAATGGCCCGTGATCTGGTCCAGGAATTAGGCGGCGAGGCAGGCAGGTTTCGTCAAGTAGGCGGAGGAGGCTGGAGGAGGCTGGCCCCGGTGGACGTTGCTTCGGCTGCTTGCTGGAGTAGTACTATGGTGCGTGAAAGAGCTAGAGCCAATAAAGCTAAAAATAATCAGTGTACTCCCAACGTACAGTACGGTATTGTTTATTTATGAAAATGATTCCGCGATATAGAGTTCGACCTTGGACCTTGGACCTTTGACAAGTCATCACTCATCCGGCAATGCACGCTTATTAGAGCTCGTTTGTGTAATCCAAATACCACTAGTATCTCAGTGGGTACGTGGAATGAAAAATGCCCCGCGAGTATCCTTCCCCCCTTCATCCCTGGTACCCGTTTCGGAGTCATCCTGAGCGAGAAAAAAGCACGAAGCGAGAAAAGCCTCGGTACCCGATAACCAATTAAATGGACGGGGAACAGAAAAAAAAACTAGTTGGCACCCATTTATTTTCTTCCCCTCGGCACTAGCTCAGTCCCTCTCTACTCCAGTGTCGCCTCTCGCCTAGGAAGGCATGGCGGCGGCTAGGGTTTGAGTGCCGCCGCCTCCATCGCTTGCGCCAATTGTCGTTGTCACAGCCCCTCTTCACATCGCCACTGCTGCCACTCGCAGATTCGTGCACACTTCCTAGATTGCTTGTCTAGCCGTCACCTCCGGGAGATCTTATAGCTGTTGCTTTGATTCCCTTGCTGGATGAGGATGGAGATGTCATGGACTAAGCTAGCTCAACTAGTTGTGTTCGTTTGCTCAACTAGTTGTGAGTTAATACGCCGCCGCATGCACTAGCTAAATAAGAGAGATGTCGTCGTCCGGAGTGCATGCCAACGGACGACGACATCATGCTATTTTTTTTATCTTATGGACACTCTGGTTGAGCCAAATAGTGAAAGCTCAGAAAGGTGCCAATTTACTAACAACATTTTTGAAATGTTTTTTTTTATTTCGTAGTGGGATGAAAACCACCCAAAGGGAGGCCTTAATAGTTGACTTATAAGCTAACTTTTAGCATTTTTTCCAAAGTTTAATAGTAGAGAGAGAAAAGTTAGCGCTTGGTGAAGAGCTAGCCTTTCATACACACATTCTAAATTAAGAGTGTCATGAGGGTTTAATGAAATCATTACTATTACTATTAATATTTTATTATATATATCTAGTCCCATGTTTTTGATCGCGGGCTATGAAAAATAGCGTCGAGATTTTTCTGGCGCAATTGGCTATTGCGCCGCTATAAGCGCGGCTATAGCGGCATTCTGCACGATAGCGCCCGATTTTCTTTACTACCGCTATAAGCGTCAATAGTGGAAATAGCGCGCTAATAAGCGCAATACGCGCTTCGGCGCAATAAGCGTGGAAATAAGCGCTTTTAAGCGCAATAGCGCGCTATAACCCAATAAGCGCCCGATAAGCGTGGAAATCGACAATAATGTCGCGGCGTTTGAATTGGCGCCGCTATAGCGCTATATTTTTTCATGGATCTAGTCAAAAGTGAAAGAATTTGACTGCTGACAATCAACCTTAATTTTGGAACGGAGGGTGTGCCAGAAATCGTTACTTGGGCGGTTGAGAAGGTTGCGGCCGGTTGCACGGGTACGAGAAAACTCCAGCAATGGCAAAGAGATGCGCCAGTTTTCTTTCCAAAAACGCGCACCGCCCTTTTCACCGTATAGCATGGACCACCCCCGTATCCGGCCCGAGGTGGGAAGGCGTCCGTCCGGGGTCCCCCTCCCTGAAACCACTGCTGCGGTGTGAGAATGCGAACCCGATCTGGAGATGGCAGGACCGACGCGTCCGCCGCAACGCGTCGGGCAGCCAAGTCGTCGCACCACAGGTGATTGGGGGCGAGGGCACTAGCAAGCAGTTGCGTTCGTGGGAGTGCCCGCGCGCCGAACCAACAACCAGCCAATCCCCAATCAGTAAAATAGTAGTACCAGTACTAGCAGCGTCCAATCCAGTCCGGCCGATGACCACTGCCGTCCGTTTCGCTCGCCTCCATTTTCGCCCTTCCCTCGCTGTTTGGTGGCTTTAAAATCTCTAGCTCGCTGCTGACCCATCGAATCAGCACAGAATTGAGGAGGCCTCCTCGCCCTTGGTTTCCGCTAGGTTTGTTACTGCACCGCCTCCGTCCGTCGCAGCTAGCGGCGCCATTTCTCCTCGGTTGGATTCGCGGATCGCGCGCTGCCCGCAGCCCACAGCCTCGTCCTTCTCATCGCCTCTTCTTCCTCGTCTCTGGTCGTTGATTAAACAAAAAGGTGAAGGAAAAGAACGACAAGATCTGCGGTACGGCGGTGCCGGCCGACATCCACCCACTGCGCTGTATATGTTCCAGCGCGGCGCGGCTATATAGGCACGCACGACTCCCGCTGGCCGCTGCCGTCGGTGCCAGGTCGTCCTCTTCCTCCGGCAGCTCACTCCAGTGTCCACTCCACTGCCATCCCATCCATCCAAGAGGTAAAACGCGTCAACGCGACGGACCAGCTCACATCATCTTCTCTTTTGGTTGGTTGGATCTCATATCATATTTCCTTCTCGGATGTCCGTCTTTTTCTTTTCCGGCCTTCCCGTCAAGTTTAATTTCTCCTCGTGTACGTCGCACTTGCAGTGCGTGGGTGGCGGCGCCGGCCATGAAGTACAGCAAGGAAGATAAGCCCGAGAGGGCGGGCGGCGCCGGCGCAGGGTCCAGGGCGGTGCCCGTGACGCTCGTCGTCATCGTGCTCTGCGCCTTCTCCTTCTACCTCGGCGGCATCTACAGCACGGGGCGGAGCCTCCTGGACGCCATCCAGCCCGTGCCGACGGCTCTCGTCACGCTCGGCACCACCACGACACGCCATTCCTCCGACAACGACGACCAGGCTCGGCCAGCTGCGTCGACGGCCGCCGTGGTGGCGTTCCCCGAGTGCCCCGCCGACTTGCAGGACTACACCCCCTGCACCGACCCCAAGCGGTGGCGGAGGTACGGCAACTACCGCCTGAGCTTCATGGAGCGCCACTGCCCGCCGCCGCCCGACCGGCAGCAGTGCCTCGTCCCGCCGCCCAAGGGGTACAAGCCGCCCATCCGCTGGCCCAAGAGCAAGGACCAGTGCTGGTACCGGAACGTCCCCTACGACTGGATCAACAGCCAGAAGTCCAACCAGCACTGGCTCGTCAAGGAGGGCGACCGCTTCCGCTTCCCCGGCGGCGGCACCATGTTCCCCAACGGCGTCGGCGCCTACGTCGACCTCATGCAGGCCCTCGTCCCGGGCATGCGCGACGGCACCGTCCGCACCGCGCTCGACACGGGGTGCGGCGTCGCCAGCTGGGGCGGCGACCTGCTGGCGCGCGGCATCCTCACCGTGTCCCTCGCGCCCCGGGACAACCACGAGGCGCAGGTGCAGTTCGCGCTCGAGCGCGGCATCCCGGCCATCCTCGGCATCATCTCCACGCAGCGCCTGCCCTTCCCGTCCGCCGCCTTCGACATGGCGCACTGCTCCCGCTGCCTCATCCCCTGGACCGAGTTCGGCGGCCTCTACCTCATGGAGATCCACCGCGTGCTCCGCCCTGGCGGCTTCTGGGTGCTCTCCGGCCCGCCCGTCAACTACGAGAACCGCTGGCACGGCTGGAACACCACCGCGCAGGCGCAGAAGGCCGACCTGGACAGGCTCAAGAAGACGCTCGCCAGCATGTGCTTCAAGCTCTACAACATCAAGGGGACATCGCCGTCTGGCAGAAGTCCGCCGACGCCACCGCCTGCTACGACAAGCTCACCCCGATCACCACGCCGGCCAAGTGCGACGACAGCGTCGACGCGGACGCCGCGTGGTACGTGCCCATGCGCTCCTGCGTCACGCCGCCCAGCGCCAAGTACAAGAAGCTGGGGCTCAACGCCACGCCCAAGTGGCCGCAGAGGCTCACCGTCGCGCCGGAGCGCATCAACGTCGTCCCCGGCAGCAGCGCCGCCGCCTTCAAGCAGGACGACGCCAGGTGGAAGCTCAGGGCCAAGCACTACAAGACGCTGCTGCCGGCGCTCGGGAGCGACAAGATCAGGAACGTCATGGACATGAACACCGTCTACGGAGGCTTCGCCGGCAGCCTCATCAAGGACCCCGTCTGGGTCATGAACGTCGTCTCCTCCTACGGGCCAAACTCACTCGGCGTCGTCTACGACAGAGGGCTCATCGGCGTCAACCACGACTGGTAACTCCTCTTTGATTGCTTGGCTGGATTCAGAATAATGCACTAACTACGATCTCTTTGCAGGTGTGAGGCGTTCTCGACATATCCACGCACCTATGATCTATTGCATCTTGATGGCCTGTTCACGGCAGAGTCACACAGGTAATTAAGAAACAATTGCAGGTAATTAAGAAATAATTGAAAATCCAATCAAAATTCAGAAAAAGATTTTCCAATTGCAGGTGCGAGATGAAGTTCGTGCTCCTTGAGATGGACCGCATCCTTCGTCCCACGGGTTACGCCATAATCCGGGAGAGCACCTACTTCCTCGATTCTGTGGCACCCATCGCCAAAGGAATGAGGTGGAGCTGCGAGAAGCACAACACCGAGAACAAGGCTGACAAGGACAAGATCCTCATCTGCCAGAAGAAGCTTTGGGCAGGAAAGCAGTAAGGATCATCCATTCCAGGTATAAATATGCTCCTCAAGGGCATTCAGAGCTCAAATGTATGTGCTGTGATCTCAGCCAACAAGGCAGAGGCGCTTCACCGTTTGGTACACATGGAAGAAGATACAATGCAACAAGGTTCACTATCAAAATAAATAAGCTGAGTAAACTCCATATAGGATCCAATAGTTACTACTGTTTGTCATTAAGCACACAGTTAATTCTTTTTGTACGGAAAAGTTAGGGGTGGGTGGGTCGATTCATACCATGATGATGAGCAACTGTAAGTTAATCCACACTGCATGTGTTCATTTGTACTACGACATATATATATATATATATATATATATATATATATATATATGTATATATATATATATACATGTATATATATATGTATATATATATATATATATGTATATATATATGTATATATGTATATATATATATATGAATATAATATATATATATATATATATATATATATATATATATATATATATATATATATATATATATAGGGAGAGTATATTTCTGTAGCTAGCTACAGGATACCTCATTCTGTAGCCAGGCCAGCCCCCCGCACCATGTATGCCCATCCGATCCAGTCGACCACACCCAAAAGCGTTACTGGTTTTGCATGTGGGATGAATGCTGGCTGCTTTTCTTGTTCCGTCTAATTTGCATGCGAGAAAAATTGTGTAGTTAATTATAGTAATTAATGACGCTAGATTTTTGGAACTATAGTTCACACGGTGCCATGCATGCACGTGTACAGATGTGGATATAATTATAGTAACACATATTCTTGTTACTATAATTAGCACGAAGAATTTTATACGGTAAATATTTACAAAATTTAGGGTACTGTGAATACTTACGATAATTTTGTGCTGTGAATGTTTACCAGAGTTTTATATTGTGAATAGTTACGAGAATTTTATGCTGTGAATATTTACGATAATTTTGTTAATTTTGTTCACTAAATGACTATGATAATTTTATACTAATGTTTACGAGAACGTGAACCAAGAATGGTTACAATAAAAATTTGTCACTAGAATTCGAGAATGCCTCACAAAAATGACGTCAAATTTACTATAATAGTGCATCGCCCAATTTTTCATGTTCTAGCTGACACACGCTGAATTATTTTGATTTACACATTCGGTACTGCACTAAGTGAAACCTATACAATGTAGTTTTACATTCACATCGACATCACGTACATATTGGCTTGTTTTAACTCTCAGCTAGCACAATAAAATTTTGGAAGCATGCATTACTGGCAGAGATGGCTATCTGGTCGATGGAACAGAATTATCAGCCAGGGACTTCTCTCTGCCAACGTAGGCGTCTACTTGCCGACAATGCGAAGGAACGGACACGGATCCATGCAGATGGTGGAATGAACAGGCTAGATGGTGGAATGGACCAGTGAAGAGAAAATCAGTAACACAGCAGCCACCCATGCACCTGATTCCACGTGCATGCCGGATCGGAGGCTTGGCGCGGACAGCACGGGCGCCGGGAGCACTAGGTGTGGGGAGGTCCGGCACCAGCACCACCAGGAATGCCGCGATGTAGTGCGCCTCGTACATCGCCTGCAAGCCGACGGACGTCCATGGTGCAGATACCAGTGCCGTCGGTGTCGACGAAGGCCACGCTGAGGGGTCGTCGATCGGTTCAGTCCACGACTGTCCCTGTTGCCGGCGACATACGCCATCTTCTCGTTCAGCGCACACCGCGCCAGTGTGGCGCCGCGGAAGCTCTTGTGGCGCGCCACTGCCGCCGTGAACTCGCCGCTGTCAACGTCGCCCCCGGCCGGACATGCAGCTCATGTGCGGAAACGAGTCGCCATCCTGTAAGATGAATCCACAAATATATGAATAGTGAAGCAATCGATTTCACAGAAATTACCAAAAAGTTGCACAGACGAAGCGAAAATAATTTCAGGACGGTGATTCAATGAAGAACAGAGCAACCGAATTAAGCTAAAGAAAAACATATGTAGAGTGAATCAATAATCAAATCCAATTCTATGAAAGCAGTTCCTAACTCCTAACAGGGCGTCGCCGAGGTCGACGTGGTGGAGGTCCCCGTCGGTGACGCTTTGGAGGTTCGACGACGCAGGGAGCGCGAGCAGGGCCGGCCATGGCCTGGCTGTGCGTCGGGGCTGAGCCCGGTCGCCCTATGCCGATCCCCCCTGCGGCGCCGGAGAAGGGAGTTCGTGACGCAGATGCGAGCCCATGGGATCATCGTCGTCGTCGATGACCGAGCACGGCGCACGCAGGGCGCCCCGAAGTCCGTCGGCCCGGCTGGCGTCGCTGACGAAACCACGCCGGAGAAGGGAGTTCGTGACGCAGACCGCTGAGAGATGCAGATTTGTGCAGGTCGACGCCGCAGGCGGTGAGGATAGAGTAGCCAACGCTGCTGGGAGGAAGGCCGCCGCTCGCAGCTAGCTCTGACGGGGAGAGGCCCTGCCGCCGCGGCCACCGTCGACATGGCCGCCCAATGCAGCTGCTGGCCACTCGCCGTGGCGGAGAGAGCTCTTCGAATGTAGAGTGAGAAAAAAATTAGGAAATGAGAGAGATGTCGCCTGGCAACTAGACAAGGAAAGCATCGGGGAGCAATAAATCACGGGCATTGAATGAGTGCATGCATGCATCCGCATGCTGCTGAGTCAAAAGCTGTGGCGTGAGTTACGGTGGGTGATTGGGTGACTGGATGGTGCGCCAGTGACCGTCGGGCTCGAGAGGTTGGGCTCGGCTATAGAATTTGATATTTTTTGTAGGTAGCTACAACCTAATAGTTATATATATATATATATATATATATATATATATATATATATATATATATATATAGAACTATTAGTCCATAGCTAAATACAAAATACTAAATTCTGTAGCCGGACCCCAACTGACGAGCCGAGCGTGAACCGGTTTACCATCGGCACCACCCCGTGCATTTATCCAGCCATCGCAGGTCCCAGACCGCACATCACGCGTGTGGCATTGATTTCGGTCCCCTCCGGACTCCGCATGCATATGCATGCATGCATTGATTTAATCCCCAATTTTTGTCATTCCGTCCACCGGCAACGAAAACACCGAAACACATGTACCTCGTTGCTGGGCGGATCCATGCATGGTGCGGCGCCCCTTCCGAGTTCCGCCTCGGCTCCTGGCGACCGGCGGCAGTCCAGCCACCCGTCGGCGCCACCGGAGGCCGCCCACACCCCAGCGACAGCGAGCCCTGGCCCATCCGCGACGCAAACGGTGGCGGTTCTGGGCGGTGCGACCGACGGCGGCCCCGCTCCCCGTGAACACGACGCTGCGCTCGGGACGTCCCCTCCCTGCCTTCTCTCGTCATCTCCGACGCTGCACCCTCCCCGTGTGGCATGTGCGCGTCGCGCTGCACCTTCCCCGTGCATCTCCTCGCCCTCGAGGCGGACTGTACCGACGAGGCGACGACCCCTGCACGGCCTTCGTCGAGGCCGACGGTGTCGGTATGCACACCATGAACGCCGGTGTTCCTTGGCGCCGGTGACGGACCACCCCACCAGTGTTGTCCGTGCAGGACACGCTGGTCCCGGGCAGCTGCCTGCCTCACGCTGGGGCTCTCCATGCACCACGCCTTCGCCGACATGCAGGATCCCGGGTCATGTTCTCCATGCAGAAGAAAGCCAGCTACACGGACATGAAGGCTATGCTGTTCCTGGTGTCTACCACCGTGTGGCCGCCGGGTACAGGCGGTGCGCTGTTACGTCGCCCTTGGCCCATGTCCGGCGGATCAGAGGCGGCGCCATGGTGCCGTGGTGGCGCCGGCCCTGCTGAGTGCTGACCGGCCTGGTGCGTCTTTTTGTGTGACGGTGCTGGCGTACCTGGCTGCTCGCCACCATCGACACGCCGCACTGCAGGCCTCCGTCGCGCCAAGCGTGGCCAGCCCGAGCTACCAGGGATCAAATTCCGGTGACAATATTATAGTAATTCACTTGTATGCATGTCTACATACGTTAATTCATGTATTCTCGTAACTACCTTTTCCCTATCTTGCATGAACACACGCACAGCAGATCGGAAATCACTGTGACTAATTCATATATGTAATTCTTCATGAACACGAGATGTTTTCGAAAAACGTTGAACGAGATATTCATATTTGATTTTGTTATTTTTCTCTAGTTATATTGTTGGAAAGCACGAAAATGTGATGATTCTTGTAAATATTGCTCAGTGTAGATTCTCGTAACCATATTTCTAAGTGCGGATTCTAGTAAATATTATGAGTGAAAATTCTCGTAGATATTTCTTATTGAAGATTCTTTAAAAATATTATTAGCGCAAATTCTCGTAAATAATATTAGAATAAATTCTCGTAATAAATAATATTAGAATAAATTCTCGTAAATAATATTAGAATAAATTCTCGTAAATAATATTTGTGCAAATTCTGGTAATGCCTTCTGCCTTCAAATTATCGGGAAAAAAATGATTGGCACAGAGAGTGCATGCATACACCACAATTCACTTTGTATGCATATGTGTATATACGCTAATTCATGTGCACTCGTTCCGCTACCTTGCATGAGCACACACACGCATGGCAGTTGGCAGATAAAAATCTGTGATTATTTTATGGTAAATCTGTTTATTTCTTACGGTAACTGTATACTGAAATCCAATCATGGTAAGTCCGATGCTAAGTATGGTAACAATATATTCCATTATCGTAAGTTCTACATGTAGCATAGGTTTATTCTCTTGTGCTATTATTTTATTCTGGTAACACGTTTACTTGCATGGAGTAGTCCCTTTTGGGACGCCACCGAAATCACCGTACGTGATCTGCATGCACTAATTAACGTCAACTAATTAATTACTGTTTTATTATACCCATCAATCACGGACACACGGTGGCAGCTCGGCATGCATTTACGAGCCTGCCTTGGTGGCTCGGTATGGCGCGTTGAATGGCTGACGCCCGATGCGGTTGGGCGGCCTGGCTACAGAATATCAATTCTGTAGCCAAATTACAGACTATACTCTCTATATATATATATATATATATATATATATATATATATATATATATAGCTTGGTCGGTGCTGTCGTTGTAATTGTAATAATTGTAATAGCGGGCCACATATTTATTTTTTAACACATTTCTGGATCAATATATACGAATATGATGCCTGAAAGCGACGGATTCTGTTGAGTGTTGCTATCAGTTGACGTCACAATGCATTATACTTGAGCAAGCAATTCCTCAGAAATCGAAATAGAAACAAAAAATGGAAAAGGAATCGATAATGCAATGTAGCCAAAGGGTGCAATAAAAAGGAAGAGGAGACACTGAAACACAGCACCAGCATCATCGTCACTTGCTCTAACTTTTACCACACCTTTGACAGCATGGCGTCTGATCTGAGAGTCTGAGAATGACCATCCAATCCGTCCCTACAAAGAGGGCACTAAAATGAGCAAAATAGAGCGAACCAGTGAATCAAACGACTCATGTCTAGTATATTAGAGCAGCATTAATTTGGCTTAGAAGAATCATTACCTTGGATAATAAGAGTCTGCATTCTACAGATAGCAAGACAGAAGCATTTCACTTTTATGAAAATTGATCTTGAATTCTGGTAACTGTTCAAAAGCACAAAGAAAAAGCTTCATGTTTTTTTTCCTTCTCTAGATCATCGTCATGTGCCTCATCTACTAAATGTGGAACAACTCCAGCCTTTTTAGCTCGTCAAATAAGGAGAGTCAACATATCAACCACTATATTACTCTTTGGATTGGAGTTGTTCCACATTTCTACCCTACTAATGCACCAACTTCTCTACGTTCAAATCTTTTCAAATAAACGTCTCAGATTGCTTCTTAATCTTCTCTCTCCTTACTCTTTCACGATTGGACGATCAGGATTAAGTGTATGGGTCACTCATTACAACATCGGTAATTCCTTCGTCCCTTCGTGCGACGAAAATTTTCTCCCCAAAATGCCGGCACTCCTTCCTTTTCCTTTCCTTCCTTCTATTCCTTCCTTCTATGGCTTTCCTCGTAATGGCTTCCAACGCGACACATCGAGCGCCAAAATCCGCCCCGACGCCCACGACGCCGCTTCCATAAGCCGCCGGCGTCGTCCTTGTCGCGGCCAGCCAGCGGCTTCGCACCGGGCCCAACCGGTGCGCGACGCCGAGCAGCATCACGACGCCGACGCGACAGCCCTTCCCGTCATCCCTACCGCCCCCATCCTCTCTCCCCATCTCGCCGCGTGCAAACCCCAACGACCCCGGCGTGATCGCCTGTTGAGGCGGCGGGATCACGCTTCCGAGAGGAAGGTAGGCGATCCCGCCGACGATTGATGAGTATGGAGGTTGCTTGGCGGCGATTCCAACCAGCCGAGGAATCGCCGAATCGAGTCGCCAATTGCGCTCAATCAAAAGCTGCTTTTCTGACCGACCACAATTGCAGTACAATTAGTTTAACATCTCATATTTTTGTTATTATTGTCCTTTTCTGACCGGCCTTTGAATCCTCATCCAACTGGTAATGTGTGTGCTCTGTTCCCCACTTCCCCTGATTGATTCGATTGCTTCAGCACATGATCCGATTTATTCTCCACACACCCCTACATATCCTTGTTGTGAATGCCGACTGATTGATTTAATCTTATGTGTTGGTTTTTTGTCCCTACGAGAGATCCGGGACTGCGCCTGCTGTTCCCGGCTCTCTTGGTTGCCACCGCTTTGAGGTATGTCCACATGAATTAATCTGCCATTCTGCACATCCTAAATAAACTTTAGCCATGTTCGTGACTAACCTTGCAAATTTGGTTTTAATTTATATGTTTTGTTTAGAAAGGACAAGACAAGCCCACTCGCGCAGTTAGAAACAGAAGAATATGGATGCCAACAAATAATTACAGTTTCGGCCTTCATAAAACAAGGTATGTTTTATTTCTCAGAACTGAGGCTCTCATATGTTTGATCATGTGTGCTTGGTTTCTATTTGATTAAGACTGTAATGATCCTGAGACACGAGGAGTTATCTAACTATTGGTATGTTTTGATGTTTATGTCAAACTTGAAAAACAAGTCCACACGAGGAATCTTGTTTTAATATCTGAACATTTAAGTGATGCAGTGAGAATTTCAGTTAATCTCCTTTTGCTGACCAACAATCAATTAACATGGGTTACTGGTACAAGTAACTATTCTATAATTACAACAGGAACCTTTTTGAATTGCCCTGTTCATTTACGACTTTAGATAAGTTCACTATAGGATCAGTTGTTTTTAGGATCCATCTTTATTTTTCATATATTATCCAAGAAAAAGGAACCTTCAAGCAGGACGACGCCAGGTGGAAGCTCAGGGCCAAGCACTACAAGACGCTGCTGCCGGCGCTCGGGAGCGACAAGATCAGGAACGTCATGGACATGAACACCGTCTACGGAGGCTTCGCCGGCAGCCTCATCAAGGACCCCGTCTGGGTCATGAACGTCGTCTCCTCCTACGGGCCAAACTCACTCGGCGTCGTCTACGACAGAGGGCTCATCGGCGTCAACCACGACTGGTAACTCCTCTTTGATTGCTTGGCTGGATTCAGAATAATGCACTAACTACGATCTCTTTGCAGGTGTGAGGCGTTCTCGACATATCCACGCACCTATGATCTATTGCATCTTGATGGCCTGTTCACGGCAGAGTCACACAGGTAATTAAGAAACAATTGCAGGTAATTAAGAAATAATTGAAAATCCAATCAAAATTCAGAAAAAGATTTTCCAATTGCAGGTGCGAGATGAAGTTCGTGCTCCTTGAGATGGACCGCATCCTTCGTCCCACGGGTTACGCCATAATCCGGGAGAGCACCTACTTCCTCGATTCTGTGGCACCCATCGCCAAAGGAATGAGGTGGAGCTGCGAGAAGCACAACACCGAGAACAAGGCTGACAAGGACAAGATCCTCATCTGCCAGAAGAAGCTTTGGGCAGGAAAGCAGTAAGGATCATCCATTCCAGGTATAAATATGCTCCTCAAGGGCATTCAGAGCTCAAATGTATGTGCTGTGATCTCAGCCAACAAGGCAGAGGCGCTTCACCGTTTGGTACACATGGAAGAAGATACAATGCAACAAGGTTCACTATCAAAATAAATAAGCTGAGTAAACTCCATATAGGATCCAATAGTTACTACTGTTTGTCATTAAGCACACAGTTAATTCTTTTTTTGTACGGAAAAGTTAGGGGTGGGTGGGTCGATTCATACCATGATGATGAGCAACTGTAAGTTAATCCACACTGCATGTGTTCATTTGTACTACGACATATATATATATATATATATATATATATATATATATAGCTTGGTCGGTGCTGTCGTTGTAATTGTAATAATTGTAATAGCGGGCCACATATTTATTTTTTAACACATTTCTGGATCAATATATACGAATATGATGCCTGAAAGCGACGGATTCTGTTGAGTGTTGCTATCAGTTGACGTCACAATGCATTATACTTGAGCAAGCAATTCCTTTTTTTCGCGACCGGGCCATTCACACCGTTTTTCATTAAGAGGAGGAAAACCAAATCCAAATACAAAAGAGTTCATGATGCGAGTGGACATCAAAAGAAACGAAAAGAGAAACAACAACCTATCTACTGGAAAAAAAAGTTTTGCGATTACATGATGAACAAACTATGCGACCAAACCGGAGGGCAAACGCAACCACTCAGGGCCCGAGGCGCCGCTTCTTGCCTAGAAGGAAGCGCTCCATGCCCTCCCCTGTTCACCTTAGCAAGAGGCCCGTGAAGGCGGCGCAACTCGTCAAAGGAGACCGCATCCTCATGCTCGGCCTCGACCTCGATCCCCATCTTCTTGAGCAAAACTCTCCTTGCACGGGTCCTCCGGCCCGTGGGAGCCTAGACCCACTCTTTGCAGCGGAAGTCGTACGCGCTGCGTTTTCGGCACTAGCCGGAGGGGAGTCCCGGCGCCCGGCGCGTTTTCCTCAAGACCGGCGTGGAGAGCAGTGATGGCTCAGCCCGGTCTCGTGGAAGCCGGCTATGAACTGGAAGTCAATCGACCCGGTCTGAGCACCGGCGCTCAAGGGGTGGGCAGCGCACCCAACCCCCCGCGAGCATCGGTGCCACCGGCGTCAGCACCGGGAGGTCAACCGGCTGCAGCTCAGGCTCACTGCGCACCTGAACCGCCGGGTGGTGAGGCAGGTTGTTGAACCTGGTGCAGCGTCCGACACGACGGTGACTAAGTGGGACGGCAGCTCGGCCTCAACCAAGTGCAGCCCACGGTCGTCCCGCCCCCGGGCGGAGGCCGAAGGTGGCGAGGCAATCTGTCGCGCCGCCTCGCCGAGGCATCTCCAAGAGAGGCGGGGCGCGCGATGGGAAGCCGCGAGCTCATCGCGCATAGGGTCCACCTGAAGTGGGGACACCGCAGCCTCGCCCGATCCGGGCGTGATAAAGTGGCGACGAGGCGAAGCCACCGGCCAAGGGCCCACCTCAAAGGCATCACCGTAGATGGTTGTGGCGCGTCGCGTAGGCTCCTCCCGTGCGGTGGCGGTGTATGCCGCAGAGGGGGGCGGGAACACCGTGGTCGCCGAACTAGGGGCCCGCCCGAGGGCACTGTGAGGTGGAGCCTCGGCGAAGAACGACAGGCACCACTCCCGACCCGGGCAAGGCCGGGCGACCACGCCGGTCCCCTGACCTCCGGCCCCTTGAGGGGCAGCGGCGCCGCGATGCCCCTCGGCGGTGGCAGCAGAAGCAGCGCGGCGGGGGAGGCTGCGGGGATTCCTCAGAAATCGAAATAGAAACAAAAATGGAAAAGGAATCGATAATGCAATGTAGCCAAAGGGTGCAATAAAAGGAAGAGGAGACACTGAAACACAGCACCAGCATCATCGTCACTTGCTCTAACTTTTACCACACCTTTGACAGCATGGCGTCTGATCTGAGAGTCTGAGAATGACCATCCAATCCGTCCCTACAAAGAGGGCACTAAAATGAGCAAAATAGAGCGAACCAGTGAATCAAACGACTCATGTCTAGTATATTAGAGCAGCATTAATTTGGCTTAGAAGAATCATTACCTTGGATAATAAGAGTCTGCATTCTACAGATAGCAAGACAGAAGCATTTCACTTTTATGAAAATTGATCTTGAATTCTGGTAACTGTTCAAAAGCACAAAAGAAAAAGCTTCATGTTTTTTTTTCTTCTCTAGATCATCGTCATGTGCCTCATCTACTAAATGTGGAACAACTCCAGCCTTTTTAGCTCGTCAAATAAGGAGAGTCAACATATCAACCACTATATTACTCTTTGGATTGAGTTGTTCCACATTTCTACCCTACTAATGCACCAACTTCTACGTTCAAATCTTTTCAAATAAACGCCTCGGTTGCTTCTTAATCTTCTCTCTCCTTACTCTTTCCACGATTGGGCGATCGAGATTAAGTGTATGGGTCACTCATTACAACATCCGTAATTCCTTCGTCCTTCGTGCGGCGAAATTTTTCTCCCCAAAATGCCGGCACTCCTTCCTTTTCTTTCCTTCCTTCTATTCCTTCCTTCTATGGCTTTCCTCGTAATGGCTTCCAACGCCGACACGCCGAGCGCCAAAATCGGCCCGACGCCCACGACGCCGCTCGCGCACGCTGCGCTCGTCAGCCTTGTCGCTGGGCAAAGACTTTCCGGACCGGAGCGAACCGGTGCGCGACGTCGAAAGCAGCATCACGACGCCGGCCAGCGCGACAGCCCTTCCCCGCTCATCCCTACCGCCCCCATCCTCTCCCCCATCTGCGGCAAACCCCAACGACCCCGACGTGATCGGGCTGTTGAGGCGGCGGGATCACGCTCGGGAGAGGAAGGTAGGCGGGTCTGACGCCGACGATTCGATGAGTATGGAGGCCAGTTGGCGGCGATTCCAACCGGTGAGAGGAATCGCTGGAATCGAGTCGCCAATTGCGCTCAATCAGGTGCTGCTTTTTCTGACCCTAAAATTGCAGTACACTTAGTTTAACATCTCATATTTTTGTTATTATTGTCCTTTTCTGACCGCCTTTGAATCCTCATCCAACTGGTAATGTGTGTGCTCTGTTCCCCACTTCCCCTGATTGATTCGATTGCTTGAAACATGATCCGATTTATTCTCCACACACCCCTACATATCCTTGTTGTGAATCTTGACTGATTGATTTAATCTTATGTGTTGGTTTTTGTCCCTACGGAGATCTGGGACTGCGCCTTGTTCCTGGCTCTCTTTGGTTGCCAGCCTTTGTGAGGTATGTCCACATGAATTAATCTGCCATTCTGCACATCCTAAATAAACTTTAGCCATGTTCGTGACTAACCTTGCAAATTTGGTTTTAATTTATATGTTTTGTTTAGAAAGGGACAAGACAAGCCCACTCGCAGTTAGAAACAGAAGAATATGGATGCCAACAAATAATTACAGTTTCGGCCTTCATAAAACAAGGTATGTTTTATTTCTCAGAACTGAGGCTCTCATATGTTTGATCATGTGTGCTTGGTTTCTATTTGATTAAGACTGTAATGATCCTGAGACACGAGGAGTTATCTAACTATTGGTATGTTTTGATGTTTATGTCAAACTTGAAAAAACAAGTCCACACGAGGAATCTTGTTTTAATATCTGAACATTTAAGTGATGCAGTGAGAATTTCAGTTAATCTCCTTTTGCTGACCAACAATCAATTAACATGGGTTACTGGTACAAGTAACTATTCTATAATTACAACAGGAACCTTTTTTGAATTGCCCTGTTCATTTACGACTTTAGATAAGTTCACTATAGGATCAGTTGTTTTTTTTAGGATCCATCTTTATTTTTCATATATTATCCAAGAAAAAGGAAGTAGAAGTCTTTGGCAAATGTTGCTTTAATTTTTGGTTCAGAGACAAAGCAAGTTTTCTTGAGTGGACGAGATTGCTGAAAAATATTAGGTGCTCAATTTGAGTTTTTTTTTTATTTCTCCACTTGCTTAAAGTGTTCGGCTCCCCAAAAAGTATATTTGCTCTTGCTTAGTGATTATCCACAGTATGGTTGTTTCCTGATTTTTTTTAACAAAGAATGATGCAGGCAATGAAGGAAGACAATGCTGAATTTTGACTAAAGATGAATTTCAAATTTCCTAATGGAACTATATCTGGTCTGCGTTAATTTTTTCATTGTTTGCATGTCTCTTATTTGACAAAGTGAATCTGACAGACACTAGCCCACATATTTTCTATTGGGTAGCATATTGCCAAAATCGCTCCACTTTGATAGCGTATTGTCTAATGGCATAGACATAATTTTTTTCGTTCTGTACACCATCACTGGTAGATCATCTTTCATCATTCCCTTAATGTGTATGGTGTTTCAGGAGCTAGAGAAACAGAGAGAAGAACTGACAACATTGTTACTTGCTCACCGATCTGAGATGGTCTCTAGGCCGGCCACATTGCTGACCAGTTCTGTACTACAAACAGATACTTCTTCCTTGTTTTTTGAGTGGGACCTATATACCTGTATTTTGACCGAAGCTAGCTGATTGTTTTTTGGGTATGCTCGTAGCAGATTGTTGTAGCATAATAGTCTACATATGGAAGATCCTTACAGGAATTGTCAAGATTCCACGGAATGTTTCTTCATATGAAATATACTTAAGTTTGCATACACTTGATTTCTACTTTGCATGTACCTAAATGTTGTCGTTTATATTAGCACGGGCACTATACTAGTAGTAAATAGGATTGGAGATAGAGTATAAATGTATAATGAACATTATCATTATATTTCTGTCATCTACTCCTATATGGCAAGAGAACATACTCGGATAATCACATTTGGCCTTGGGCAAGGAAAACCGCTTTTAATTTTGGACCAGCTAAGCCGACCCCTCCTCAAATATAAGGATGGACTTCACCATTCCGTTCCTCTCGTCCCGCTGATCGGAAAAACATAGATGGTTCGTCTCGTTTGGAGTTTGAATGAATTAACTATGAGTTTCAAAAGATTTTCACCTAGAATTTCCTACGCCAAGTCGGCTTAGCCGAGTCCCCAATTCAGCTAAGCTGACCCTCACTATTTTCAGCCTGGAAACAGTGTCTCTGGCCCGAGGAAGTCGGCTAATTAAGTTGACTAGGGTGAGCTGACTTGGACCTGTTTTCCGACCCAGTTTGGCTTCCAAGTTGGTTTTGGATATATTTTTGATGTGGGAAACTCGAGATGTTTTCTAATGGGGCTAGACCACCCCTCCATAAATACCTAAGGATCATGGCTGATTGTGGACCCAACATCCAATTGACACAAATCAATCTAGAAACTCCCTTTACCTTTTTTTTCATCCTCATGTTGTTCATTCCTTGATCCGACAACCAAGGGTGATTCCCTAGACTTGTCAGCCGAGCTTGGGAAACCCGAAGGTGTCCTTGCCCTGACGGGGGTCCCGCCGGCGAGAGCTTCAACGATTTATTTCCTAGTTTGGCTAAAAACTAGTCGGTTCTTCTCACGAAAAAAAACATCAGTTATTGTTTGGTGGTTTGCTCGTAAACCAATCCATGCTCCACCATGTAAGAGTGATATGCTCGCTGCGTTCTTTGTTTAGTGGCCGGACGGGGGCCTTGGTGTGTAATTCGACCACGTTCGATGTCTACAGTGTAATTCCTTAGTCCTTATAGCTCAGGTTCCATTTTTTGTTTTTTAGAAACTCATATAAGTCACATATGTAGCCTCTTTAAGTTTAGCCCATCTTTTGTATGGGAGCGTATCGTGTGCAATTGTGATTCATGTGCAACGTTTGCAACTTCCAACCACAATCACTGGATCTTGATCTGATGGCTAGTTTGAGAGGTGAGAAACTTTAACACTTAAACCCTCCCACCATTACTTTTGCTAACAAAAAAAGACCACTAATCCAAGGCTGTTTGACGTCCCGTCCGTTTGCCGCGCCGTCTCTACACGATCTGTTCCGACGTTTCCCTGCTCCGTAAAAGGAAAAAAAAAGAACGAGCGCCGCTCCTGGAGGATCGGCCGCCGCCAGGCCCCTGGACCGATCGGACGTCTCCAGCAGCATGCATACCCAGGGGCGGCGCTCGTACATTGGCCTGCGTGTCTATACCCTAATTAAGGCATACGTATATGCATCACATGAATGGCTAGATAATCTCGTGTTTCTTACACGCATTGTACCGATCTGCCCCTGATCGCGGCGCTCGTTCCTATGATCGGGACGACCTGCTCTCGATCCTGATCGAGGCCTGGCGGCGCGGCGATCCTGGACGATCGGGTCCCCGCCCGGCGGGCGTTATTTTTTTTGTTGGAAACGTCGTGCGTATGGATCGATGGAACGGCGCCGGCAATCGAATGTCAACAGCCTTGGATTAGTTGTTTTTTTTTTTTTAGCAAAAAAGTAATGATGAGAGGGTTTAAGTGTTAAAGTTTCTCACCTCTCAAATCTAGCCATCAGATCAAGATCTAGTGATTGTGGTCGAAATTCAAACGCCAAGCATCATTTAATCACAATTACACACGATACGCTCCTCTTTTGTATATAAAAAAATTAGCCCATGTTGACAGGTAATCGCAGATGTGGCGGATGCAGCCTGGTGACTTGTGACTGACTGAAGAAGCCCGGCCCAGCAGCAAAGCAACGCTGGCTCGCACTATGCATTCTTGGTTGCGTTGCGTCCATGTCCTCTCTTCTTTTCTGCTGCATCCTTTCGATTTCGATCTCACCGAGGCCGACGGGGCAGACAACTAGAAGTCCACCACTATTCCCAAGAAGAAAGCGGAGCGGAGAATCCAGGAGAAGAGAGGAGCTCAGCAGCAGCTGCTGTAGCTGCGTCTGGTGGATCGAATCGAATCGATCGTCAGCTGATGCTGTGTTTTTGCTACTGAGGTGAGGGAGGGATCTGAGGGAGGGAGGGAGGGGATGATGTCGTCGTCCTCGTCCTCCTCGGTGGTGTACGAGGGGTGGATGGTCCGTTACGGCCGGCGCAAGATCGGCCGGTCCTTCGTCCACACCCGCTACTTCGTGCTGGAGCCACGGATGCTGTCCTACTACAAGCGCAAGCCGCAGCACAAGGCTGACAAGGTCGGGGAAAGCTCCCCATCAAGTCCCTCCCCATCGATGGCAACTGCAGGGTCGAGGACAGGGGGCTCAAGATGCACCATGGACATGTACAACTGTTTCCCTCTCTCTCCCCCTCTTTTTTGGTGTTCTTCGTCCTTTTTGTTATCATAATTCTGCGATGATGATTCCATTCGGGCATTACTTCTCCTGCTGCAGATGCTTTATGTCTTATGCGTCTACAACAAAAGGGAGAAGCACAACCGCATCACGGTAAATCCATGATTTATTAATTCGGCACTTTGTTTAGTGCATTCAACAGTAGATTCCAAACTGCTTTCTATTGTTGCCAAGTTTTCGTTTCACCATTTCATCTTTTTTTGTGCCTAATATTATGATACAAGTCGAATACTACATGTTGCCTTCAGTTGAATACCACTCATTTAGCTCAATCCCTCTCTGTGGCATGCATCAGATGGCGGCATTCAACATACAGGAAGCTCTAATTTGGAAGGAGAAAATTGAGATGGTCATCGATCAGGTTCAACATCTGGAAACCCTAAGCTGTGCCAATTCTGTTACTCATATTGCAAAGTACTAGTAGAACATGAAAGTGATTAGGGACGCAAATGGATGCCACCGTGCCAATTCTCTTTAGTCACTACTTCTCCAAAATCAGGTCACATTTTGGCAAACTGGTACCCATAAATGAACTAAAGAGGGTCGTTGGAGGCTCTTAGGGGCAGCAATTCACACTCCTAGTTATGAATCTCTTTGTAAAAGAAAATTTTCCTGTGGTTTACACTTGTTTATTTTTGAATGGTGCAGCGACAGGGGAATAGCGCCGAAAGTGATGGCAACAAAGCCTTTAGCACATCGCAGCAAAAGGCTAGCTTAGAAAATGGAAGGAAATCTTCTTCATCTGACCACGAAAGTCAGTAAGTAGCTGACTTCCATGGTTCTGTTGCCAGTTATGCTTCTATTTTCACTTTTACGGTTCTACCAGTTTCTGCTATGGCCCTTTCAAGTTGCATTTGTTTCTGTCTTGCAGCTAAAGCATTTTTTGATACCCTTATCTGCTAATGCTTTACTTGTACCAGTTTGGTAATGTTTTGGCTACATCTTCCATCTTTTCTTATTTGGGCTCTCAGCAGCTAGTATTTCTGAAAAAGTCACATTGACAAGATGATTATTTTTGTTTGGATGGTATTCTTCTGAGATGGTACTTTGTGATAAAAAAATTTATGATCTTAAATAAGTAAACACTGGGTAGGTGTGTGCCTCAACTCATCTAGCACTTTGGTTTTGCAGTAGTTTACAATGAAAGATGGAAGAATGTCTAGTTGAATGCATTTAACTCAAAGTTTGTGTTTACTCGACAAATCTCAAACTCTACTAGCGCCTGGGTGTAATTTTATTTCTGTCTGTTGCATGATAATATGCAGAATTATGAACTTCTACCAAAACTATACATGCCCATATTCTCTCATGGCAGGTACAGTCATGAAGAGGAAGAAGAAGAGGAGGAAAATCAGCGAGCATTGCTAAGGAGAACAACAATCGGGAATGGTCTGTAACACACCTAACTTGGCTTGCATGTTCCCTTTCACAAGCACGAGCTAGCTAGCTAAACAAATAATTATTTTCTTTCAGCACTTAACAAATAATTGCTCTACTGGTGCCTTTTGCAGGCCCTCCAGAATCTTTATATGACTGGACCCGTGAAAATGATTTGGGAATATCAAATCAAGGAAGCCCTGACCAAGTTTTCTCTAGGGGACACTGGCGCCTTGTCAGATGCCAGAATGGCAAGAACTTCTGTTTTGCTCATAACTCTGTTTCTAACTGGGTTGCTCTTCTGATGTGGTGTTGATTTCTTCAGGCCTCCGCATTTTTGAGGAGCTCCAAGATGTTGATTACCTTGTAAGTTGTTGATGGGTATAGCTATGCACAGGTAATTTAAATCTAAGCCATATTCTCATGTTGCTTGATGCTTGTGTGCTATTATAGGCAAGAAGCTGTAGCAGAGCAATGAAGGCTGTTGGTGTGGTTGAAGCCTCCTGTGAGGCTATATTTCAGCTTGTTATGAGCATGGATACTACACGTTTTGAGTAATTCTTTCTTTCTACGTTTAGTAAATTTGCTCCATAATTGTTCATTATTCTTTCACTTAAACTTATCCATATTATTTTTCTTTTTCGTTCTGTAAGGTGGGACTGCAGCTTTCAGTATGGTAGTCTGGTAGAGGAGGTCGATGGCCACACTGCAATACTATATCATAGGCTACAACTGGATTGGTTCCCAATGTATGTTTTACCTTTTGCTGGAAATATTCCTCTCATGACCTTCTGTATCTGTACTCTACAAGGAAGTGCGGAACCATTGCAAAATCATGATACATTGTTTTCTTGGTGGTAAAAAGTGACATGATGCCACATGTTACATTAATGATATATGCATTTTTTTTAGTTGGCTGGTGCTATGTTGTACTATATTTCCAGGAACACAGATTAAATATTGACTCTTGTATTTCATGATTAATGTTTATCACAATCTTCATGAATTCAAACTTATTTAATTAATTTTATGGAGCCTGTCATGGATTTGATGAATACTTTGCCAGGTTTGTTTTGGCCTCGTGATCTTTGTTATGTGCGCTATTGGCGGCGCAATGATGATGGAAGCTATGGTTGGTACTCTAGTACTTTGTGTTGTTTGGATATCAAGATTAGAAATTTCTTTTAATGAAACAGATATTGTGAGAAGTTTTTTAGAAAAATGAATTTTAAGTAGGCATTCTGTTATTAGTGTTCTTGGATCGGTAGTAGTGGAACATGTTTCATTGGAGGCTCTGAAAAATGGCACAAAATCAATCATCTTTCAAACTAATTGTAATTGTCAAAGGTGAGCTAGGTAGGTGAATCAATGGAAGTGCAAGATTTCCAGCCAGTGAAACAATTGCAGCATACACTGGTTGTTATAAAAAAACACCTTGGAGTCAGATTTGCTAAAATATGGATTTTTGAATTGACTGGAAACCAGTTTTTCTTATCTCCAAGTTCGTTGAGTGTAATAAACAATGTTTTACAGATGACAAACTAAAACAAGTTGTAAGGAATTTAGTTTTTGTAAAATTCAAGATGCAAACAACCCCTTAGGCTTATTCATAGCCATGTTCCATGCGATATAAATGTATATATGAACATGTAGGGCCTGTTTGGACGAGTCTGTTTTTTTCTCTCTCAAACACTTAGGAGAGCTCCGTCTGTGTATATCATTATATTAAGGAGAAAAAGGGACAAGAACCCTTACAAAACACATACACCCATGCCATCAAGAAACTAGGCAGCCATATGCACCTATTACAGTAGATAAATCTGACCCCAACCACCACTATGCCTCAATTGTCGACTGGCTGTAGAGCAAACAGGTATGAAATACCCCTTGCTCCAGCCTTTTCCCAATGGATGAGTATAGTTTTAGAAAACTGTGGTATCATGAAACTTGATTTTATAAACCAAAGACATACGAAACCGTGGTTTCAAAAAAAACATTTTGCAAAACTGTAGTATTTATCCAGTGCTCCAAAAATATTTAACATCCAGACAGGGCCAGGCCATTTATTTTTATGACTGGTATTTGATTATCTTCAGTAATTTTATTTGCAGTTGTGTTGTTTCAATCCAGAGAGCACCAAAACTGTGGCCCACAACCAGGATTTGTAAGGGCACATATTGAGAGTAAGTATTGCTCTGATGAATTCATTATAGCACAATCATTAGCAACTTATGTTCATTTATAGCGTTTTTTACAACCAGGGCTGTTCGAGAAAAAAGCAGGGCAGCCAGGGCTTCCTTTTTCGTAACTTTTTTCTCTGACTTGCATTTGTTTATTGTAGGTGGTGGCTTCAACATTTCTCCCCTGAAATCCCGTAACGGAAGAATCCGAACACAAGTGCAGCATCTTATGCAGATAGATTTGAAGGGTTGGGGGTTGGTTATGCACCTTCATTTCAGCAGCATTGCCTCCTTCATATGCTGAACAGTGTTGCTGGTACAATTAACCTTCTGAATAATTTTTGCATGGTATCTTTTATTATTTTTCTGTGTTGTACAGTTCATCTTATGCAGATAGACCCCTAGGGCGGCCGGAGCCTCGTCGGCTGCGCCGGGCGGGGGTGGGTTGGGGGAGAGGAGGAGCGGCGGTTATGGGCGGCCTTCATTTCAGCAAAACATTGGAGAGATCCCAGAACATATGGGTTAGTTAGAAGAGTGTTGACTTGCAAATGGGCCTCTAAATGGGCCTTTTCCCCGTTCTCCATGGGCTTTTTTTTATTTTCTCCTTTTCATGACCTCTCATTTCCTCTCTTTTTTTTTTTTCTTTTAAGTATTTATACATGATTATTCACCGATTAGAAAAACGCCTAGCAACGCCTAGTCATGATTACTTAGTTGCTAGGCGGAGGGTTTCCGAGTGCCTAGCGCCTAGCGAAAAAACAGGGGGGTAGTACTCAGAGAAAACATTTGGTTTATCTTATTCTTGGTTAGGATTTGGAGTAACTTTTCAACTGAGATTGGACCTTTTTGTTTGAGGCTGCTGGCTTGATCAGTGTCCATACACTTTTATGTTTGGTCATTTTAGGTGGCTCAGAGCTGATCCATTGCATGTTAGATGAGTTAACAGATTCCTTTCCTGGGTGTTTAAAATGGTTGTCAGTGTGATAAATACTGACACCTTACGAAAATAACCAAGTAGTCTACTATTATATGCTTTCTGTTGAAGATGATGTTTGGACAAATGTTTTCTTGTTTTTCCTTGCCCAGTCCTTCATGCTGCATGGAGACTCACTTTCAGCAGGACATTACAACTTACAAGATTATTGCCATACCACCTTAGCAGTGGCTGACCTTCAGCATAAATCAAGTGCCATTTTAATCCTTATGCATGACACTGTTAAGAAGTTGCCATTTTCTTGTGCATAACTGTTGAAGAATATATACATATACTCTGTCCCCAAATTAAAGGCCGTTTCAATGTGTTGGCTTTATATAGCTTTTGCTATGCACCTAGATATACACTCTGTAGATTCATAGTAAAAAGTAAAAAACTATGTATCAAGAAAAGCTGAAACGACCTATAATTTGGAATAGAGGGAGTATTATGCAATATCAACTAAGGTGATGCACAATCCTGCAAAAAATGGTGTATCCTTAGATTCATTGCCATTGTGTACTCGGCATGCATCCTACGAGTACTCCATTTCATTTTGCTTAGACATAGGCTGCAGCACATTAGGAAACTGATTTTTTTTCCTCCTGAACATTAGGAAACTGAATATGATATATGTTCTCTATTACCCACTGTTCCTTTTTCTCCCCTGACAGGGCTCAGGGAATGGTTTTCACAAAGTGATGAGAGTCAAGTGCTTCCTAGGATTCCTGTTATGGCCAACATGACTCAATCTGTTTCTTCCAAGAAAGGCAAAAAAGCACAAGAGAGTACTACACAAACCAGCATTCAGATGGATCCAAGCAGACATTCCACAGTTCTTGAGGAGGAGTCTGATGAAGATGACGAATTTCTGATACCTGAATCTGAACCAGAGGTTGATGAATTGTTTTTAGTCTCTCCAGTGTATCTTTTCTGTCATTTTTTAAACAAGACTATGTTTTTTGTGCAGCCATCAACACGTGAGGATGCTGCAGATGTTAGGCAGTCAGGTATATATATTCCATTTTCCTTGATTATATCTGCACAAAGAGTTTAGTTCACTTTATGAATTCTATCTAGGGCGGAATCAAGAGGATTCAGACCACATTGATTTATCTGGGTTTTCTGGGAATTTACGTCGGGATGACCGTGATAATAGCCGTGACTGCTGGAGAATTTCTGATGGGAACAATTTCAGAGTTCGAAGCAAGAATTTTGTATATGATAAAAGCAAGGTTTTGATCTTCCTCATCACTAGATCATTCTCATTATCTTGCTAATACTGCTGTAGAATCATTTTGTCTGTTTTCTAGGCCCTATTGTTTATGGTATTTATTCTCCTCGATAGGTTCCTGCTGGAAAGCCTCTTATGGAGCTTGTAAGCTGTTGACTGGTTTAAAGACGCAAGCGAATGGACCATGTTGCTAGAAGAAAAGGCTGTGCAGTTCAAGTGAGTTCATGTTTGAATCCTGGTATCATTAACTAGTCTGTAATGCATGGAAGAAAGGAAATGAATAGCACCCTCTTTTATTTTTTGTAACAAAGAGAAGCAAACCCTCTTCTTTTGAGCCTGAACTGTTCTTGCCACTGCTTGTGGAAGTCCTTGTTGATGGGCTCATGAAACGATGCTTGGATATGATAGTCATATTTGGTTGGGAGCCAGGTTGTACATGTATATGGAGTTAGCATAGCATCATGTGTTGCATCCAAGAGTCATGTTTTTATTCTTTCTTATTACATTTAGCTTTTCTGTGTATATATTTAAGAATCCTTGCCTAGCATTTTTTTACCTTTTGTGTTTAACCATGAATGTGTTTGATGTGGTGAAGCTCAGTTCCTGCTAAGTTGTTACTTTTCCCCCATTTGATAATATTTTGCTTTGGTTCTAGGTAGCGGCTGAGAAGGGGCTGTTTGCATTGGCTATAAATCTACAAGTAAGTATTTCCATGGACATTTCTATACAAAATATGTCGAAGTCATATCATTGTTTGTCCCTATCTTCCTTTATATACATAGTTTTATTGTAATCTCTTGTGCGCACAGTACTGTCTACTAGTGTTGAAAGGATGACCTCTATGGCTCTAATTACGGCATTATGCTGCATATTTTTTTTTTAGAAGTCTTCTTTTGATAATGCTACTCATTTCTAGTTGTTGCTCATGATAGATGTGTCTTGAAACAATACTATCATTGTCCACTGTTGTTGTACTTGTGAACCAGCAATAATGATGCAAATATGATTGCTTTTCCAGGTCCCTGGCACAACAAACTATAGTATGGTTTTCTACTTTGTTACGAAAGAAACTGATACCAAACTCCTTATTGCAACGCTTTGTTGATGGTGATGACGAATATCGGAATAGTAGGTTCAAGTTGATACCATCAGTTCCTAAGGTGAAGTTCTCTCTATCCCCACCATTCTATAGAAATCCTGTGAGGTCCATGTGAAAAGTGTGGAAGTAAGAAGGGCAAAAGAAAGGATGCAATGAATCTCGCTATAAGTTGCTGGTGAATTCAATCAGATCCTTTTGTCTGATGTAATTTACCTTTGAATTTCAGGGCTCATGGATTGTCCGCCAAAGTGTTGGCAGCACTCCTTGTCTCTTAGGAAAAGCTGTTGACATTACCTATATACGTGGCTCAAATTATTTAGAAGTAAGACTGCGAGAAACCTTCTGATCTATCTACCTTCTGGCTAAGAAATAGGGATGTGGAGGCTTGGACTGACCTGACACATATTTTATGTTGCATTATGGCGTTGTAACCGTGCAGATAGATGTGGATATTGGTTCATCTACCGTGGCGAATGGAGTCCTGGGGCTTGTTTGTGGTGTGATAACAACACTAGTTGTCGACATGGCTTTTCTTGTCCAGGTAAGCCTCATTTACTCAGAATCACATGTTCAAAAAAAAAAAAAAAAACATTGGGTGAACCGCCAAGTGTGGGCCTTAATATTGTTGGCAGGCTAATACATACGAGGAGCTCCCAGAAAGGCTGATTGGGGCAGTTCGCATGTCACATATTGAATTGTCATCGGCAATAGTTCCGGTGCTCGAGGATTAACCTAATAGGCAATACTGCATGCATTGGGCTGACAGGATGAAGCCACTCTGCTTGGAACACTAACAGTGTACACAATGTAGTAGGAAACGTAGTTCTCGAGTGTAATCTTCCTGAAGACGTTTCTTTGCGATCATGCATGTATTGTGTATTTGGATGCGAGCTATGTAGGTTTTACAATGGGTTGTGTTGGGGAAAAGAAAGAAGAGATTAGTAGAGTTAGGAATAGAGGCAGGAGAGACCCAAGCTGATGTTTGAATAATTGGTCCATACTTAACCTGAGAGACCACACCATTTTTCATTGATACTATTTCCCTTGTTTGTAATGATGTGGTGCTTGTGCCAGCCACATTCCATGTATATGTATTTATGTGTATGTGCACTACTATAATTATAAGGTTGGTTTGGTGCGGTGTCCCTCAAAATGTTTTCCTGTTCCTGGAATAAGCATCCGTTCACCATTGTAGGGGGCGTGGACCAAATTAAATATGACATAATTTTGTTGCTCCATTTTTTTTTTTTTTGAGAAGATGCCTGTTAGTTCATTGTCACACCCAGTTTTAAGTGCAAAATTGAGTACTATCTATGTGTACCCAGAAAGTCAAATCACACATATGGCGATAATTTACAATAGTATCAAGAGACAATGCTTTTATTATAACAAACAATAATAAACAAAAGATACTTATCAGAGTAGTGGAAAAATACAGATTCTAATATTCAAGCGAAGCCTCTAGAGCCACGGATGGTTGATTGGGGGTACACACGCCTAGCACTTAAACAAGTGTGAGTATAACTAAACATAACATGGGGTTATGAAGCTCAAAAGGCTGCATTTAGCATTTTTAGTGAAGTCAAGATTTTAACACTTTTTTTAAAGAATAGGAGGAGCAGAGATGCTCCTATTAAAAAAAATTTATTAAGCAACTAAGCCGGTTACAAAAGAGAGTTCTTATAGAGCTGAGAGAAACGAAATAAGCAAAAGAAAACGACAAGCCTAAGAAACAAAGAAAAATACATAAAAAATTTTCTCAATTGCACAACTTGCTCTAGCCATGTCTCAATTGCTAGAAAGTATTTTCATTTGGCTCTCCATAGAAGTTGGCCAAAAATCACTTTGAAGATCTGAAGACCCTGAAAAATAACATCATTTCTGACAAACCAAATGCTCAGCACGTTATGATTATAATTTTCATAAAGAACTTCTCTCTAAGTTGCAACTTGAAGCTTTGAAATCTTAGAACCGGATCTGGAGAGCTGATGACTTGGAGGCCTAAAAGAGCCCAACAACTTCTTGAGAAATCACATTCCAGGAACAAATGGTTGACAGTTTCATCCTCATTCAGCAGGCAACAGAGGGAATCTGCATAGACTTTCTTCTAATTATGTCTCGGGTGCTTTATCTATCTTGTAAGAGTAACCAGAAGAAAACCCTGTGCTTATGTTGGCAAGAGGATTTCTAGATCCATTTGAAAATGGAGGGAGAAACCCAAAAATGCCTAACCAAATGCCTGGGACTATTCTTCATCTATCGGGACAAGCAGGCTGAGCCTGTCTAAACAAGGAGATAACTAAACTCTTGGAATGGATCAAATGCTTGAATGGACAGAGGCAGATTAAAGAGAGTCGAGGGATCCAAGACTGAACTAGCATTATTCAGGCAATGCAAGGCTTTTAGCAAAAGAAAGGAGCTCAGCGAAGCTTAGTTTCAAAGGTTAGTCATTCCAGCTATCCTCCCAAAGAAAGCAAGATCTGCCATCACCAACAGAGACAGTGGCAATGCCTTTGAATTTATCCGGCAAATTTAGAATGTCACGCCACCAGAAGCATCAAGTTCTACTTAAGCCCCTTATCCCACATGATCATAAACATAAGTATCATCATTTTACCATCATCATCATCTCGGTTAACCATTCTCATCATCATAATCATCTATGTTATATCATCATTATAGTAACCCACTATTATGTGAGTTTTTCTAAAAAATGCTTTCGTGACCGTGAGCATGACCGATATATCGGTTTGATCAAACTCTACGTGAGGGTGTACACTTTGACTATGTGCCGTGATTTACCCTTTCTCCTGAGTTAGCTAGCCTCTTGACCCACTTCCAAGGTAAGTCGATAGGGTTCAATATGAAGCCTTTCACATGTTCGTCTAACAAGTTAGAACCGCTAGGTTTCATCCGTTAGTCGGTGTGATACAACCCTCAAGGATCCATAGTCTAGTGCAGTTCCATCTGAAGTAGAATGGGTCTCGGCCCAATATCAAAAACTCGATAACTGGGAAGCCTGGCCCAGCTCAATTGTTGGGCGAACAGAGAGTCGTCTTGCTCGAGTCCTTCAGTCTTCTTCAGACAAGAGGCGAGGGAGTGTGCAGCGCGGTGCGGCTGGGGTGGGAGACCAATCGGAGCTGATGGAGGTAGCGGCGGCGGCGCCGCCGGAGAGGGATACGTCAGCGGACTGGGGAGATGGTGTGGTGGCGCTAAGTTTCCGGGTGAAGGCATCCTCTCGCGAGTCGCCGTCGCAGAAGGCGGGGAACGTGCTGGAGGCCGACCTGCGCTCCCACTGGTCCACCGCCACCAACACCAAGGAATGGATCCTCCTCGAGCTCCAGGTCCCCATCTGCTTCTACAGCTTATTCTTCTCCCTCTTCTCCCAATCTAGTTGGGGATCGAATTCGAATTGAGTTGTCAGTAGTCACTCCCTCCCCAGTTGCTTGCAGGAACCGTGCCTCCTCTCGCACATCCGCATCTACAACAAATCCGTCCTCGAATGGGAGCTCACTGGTGGACTGCGATACAAGCCCGATGCCTTCGTCAAGGTGCGCCCCCGCTGCGAGGCCCCCAAGCGCGACGTCGTCTACTCCACCAACCACACCCCTTGCCGCTACCTCCGCATTTCCTGCCTGCGCGGCAACCCCATCGCCATCTTCTTCATCCAGCTCTTTGGCATCCCCGTGCCTGGCCTCGAACCTGAGCTCCAGCCACTGCTCAGCTACTTGCTCCCGCAAATCACATCCTCCAAACAACCCCTTTCTCACAACATGCACCTCCAGGTTCTCTTCTTACTACTTCGTTTCTTCTTTCTTATTGGACCCTTCGGCTTTGTCATGAGTTCCTGATGCATTTCTGCCCTATCCATTCTAGTTGCTTAAAGACATCTCCATCAGGCTACCACCATTTCTCCCCCAGATTGAGGTGAAGTCACTCTTTCTGGCTCCTAGCTAAATTATCATTTCTAGATGCACGGTGTGCATTGCCCATTAACAGTCTGCTGTATGTTTAGTTCAGGCTGACCTTAATAGTGTCGCGGACACTCCAGAGAGCAGCGTGCGGTTCTTGGCTCTACTTGCTGGTCCATTTTATCCTATCCTCCACCTTATAAATGAAAGGTGCGGTTTCCTTGTTCAACTTGCAACCATATATCAGTTCGGTCTGTGATACACGCTATGTTTCCTGCCATCATATATTGCACTTGTTTTATTGTGAATACGTGTTTGCACTTGCCTGCCTGCATGTGGGCAATGGTATCTGAAATGTCCTAAATTTACAGAGATCCTACCAAATCTTTGTTTGGTTCTGCTGATTCAGATGCCCTCAGAACTAATCTGGCTTCTACTCCAACAGTTTCTTCAAACTTTGAGGCATGTAACTTTTTTTTTGGCTTATGTGCATATGTTTTTCTCGTTCTTGTGACTTGCTACAGTAGGTGTGGAAGGTGAAGGTTATGGCACTGCTGCCATGTATGCTGTAAGTTTGATCACATGGATCTGCACTTGCAGCCTTAGTCATACATGTTTTCCTGGTTATTTGAAGTGGTTAAAACAATCTTTTAGATTATGTCCTTTTTCTCTTCCTGAGCGAAATTTGGGTAACATTAGTGCTGATTAACAGTATAGGCACTGAGCTCCTTTGTGAGTTTGTATAATGCAAATTCAGCATGCACTGGAGCTTGCCTTGGTTAACGGGTGACTGCTAAAAGTTCTAGCATGGAATGCAAAATATATTCTGGTAGGCCACTTGAATAACTCAAATCAAATTTGTTACTGCAGAATGGCTGCTGAAGATCTGTCACTGTGCTTAAAGTTTGGTTGATGTTACCGGGGATCTTCCTGTTACCTTTAGCTGTTACATACATGTTAATATTTTTAATTTCGCTGTGCGGTAGGCATTGAAACAACAACAACAACATAGCCTTTTTTCCCAAGCTAGTTGTGGTAGGCATTGAAATGCCAAAAACATTATCTTCTTATCACACTTTTAATTTATTGGAAGCATTCATGGCAAATGGTTGGTGTGTCTTTTGTCCCGACCATCCCATTCAATGTCCCATTTTTTCAGAATAGTAAATAGCTTTCGCGGGCCAGTTCTGCTTTCTGATGAAATTTCTAAATAACTACCTTAGTTTGCTATTTTGAAATATGGCCAGCAATGTTTAGAAATGAGAACTAAATGGTTAAGCGCGTAATTTGTTCCTAGTGTTTTTTTAAAGTGTGAAACCTAATACATTAAGTGACTGGCTTTAATACTTTCTAAAAACTTTTTTTTTCAACCTTGTCTCTGTTACTCCATAGCTCCATCACAAGAACCATTTTTTTTCATCATCCTTTCAATGAAAGATTGCCATCATAGAAAACCTATTACTCTGCAAAAATCATTGTATGAACAGTGAGAAGATGGTAGCCTTTTTGGGTTCAACTCTCTGAGTAGACTGACTACAAATCATTTCTTTTATTTTACCAAAAACATGGCCATC
Source organism: Hyparrhenia diplandra (assembly GCA_015847255.1). NCBI lineage: Eukaryota > Viridiplantae > Streptophyta > Magnoliopsida > Poales > Poaceae > Hyparrhenia > Hyparrhenia diplandra. Next base: position 12,267 of record JADLZK010012561.1, on the reverse strand, counting down.
ATCAAGTATGCACCCTGAAAAGAAAATGGTTGGATCTCTCTCGCAGTCTTGCTTGATCTTGCCTCACCTCGCCAGGCAAAAACTAGAACATACAACATGTTTGGTTTATTTGCTTGTTTGCTTGCCGTTTCCTTGCTAGTTTGGGAGAGCCAATTTGGCTCGCCCATGCTGGCAAGGCTAACCCTGCTGGCTGAGGCGAGTCAAGGAAATTCAGCAAGACAACCAAACTGCCCCAAAATGTCCTATGCAAAATTTTGCCTTTGCTCCCTGAAAGAAAACTGCCACATAAGCCAATTAGAGAAGTTGAGGGGATTGTCAATTAGTACATCAAACACAGATATTTAGGTGTCTGTTATTCTCTTTGGGGAACATAGAGGCACTCCTTTCAGTTTGTCCACCTCATTTAGTATTTTAAACTCTTTTTGTAGGCACAACCGAGGAGATCACGGAGTCCATCATCTGTTCAGCCTGCTTCAGATTTGCTGGCGCTTTCGATCTGAAACGGCTATGCTCCTCTTAAGGAAAGCACATAAAGACAAAACCCTTGGAGTTGTTTGCCTTCGAGTATGTTCTTTGACATTATATTTTCATTTTTTTTGTTTTATGCTCTTTCCTCATGGAGGATTTGCCACCCAATTGTTTCTTTTACTTAGGCATCGAAGGTATTTCAAAAACTATTGGAGCCTGAGCAATTTTTAGACAAATCAGTGGATACTGGTGTCATGCTACCAAGCCAAGTGTCTGATGAAATTCCTAAAAGCGATGCTTTCAGTCTAGTACTTTCTACAGACTACTCCAGTATGTTTGGAGAAGAATTTAGCCTGTCAGAAAATCAGTTTGATGGTTCATTCCTGAATATTTTGGATATTGCTGTTGTGGAAGAAGGCATTCTTCATGTACTATATGCGGCTGCAGCACAGGTTAACTATCTTATTGTTCCATCCTCATATCTTTCACCATATATGTACAATTCTATTTGAAGATACTAATGTTTTCTTGGTTTGTAATTATAGCCTATGCAATGTCGCAAGCTTGCTGAAATTACTTCAGACATTTGGTCTGTCTTACCACTTGTCCAAGCTCTACTTCCAGGTAATGTCTGTGCTGTATACATGGTTTCTTTACTACTTGTCATTGAAGTAGACAAAACACTTTTTTTCTCAAACACGCAGGAGAGCTGCGTATCATTATATTAATTGGAGAAAAGAGTCATACATAGGCCAAGACACTAAATCACCGGCTAACAAAAAACAAGACAACCCTACAGCAGCCCAGGTTGGACCCCCAGCACAGAGCAAAATTCCCTTAGTCCCTGCTAGGCTCCACCAGTGAGCCTCACCCCTCGCCAATTCCAAAACCAAATCAACACTTGGGGCAGCCCCATTGAAAACACACTCATTTCTATGCTGCCAGATACACCAGGCCCCCCAGAATGATTAGGGAATTCAGACCCGACCTAAGATTAGAATGTTTGCTATGGGTAGATCCATACTTTCATGCTTGCATTCACATGTCATTCATGGTTATTTTTAGGACATGGAGATACATGATGTCTAAGCATACTTTTGATCATCCTTTTCTTTGCAATATAATTTTAAAATATGATAAAACTATCTCATTATGAAAATATTTTCTGAGACAATCTGTAAAATTTACCATTTTTCATGTGACCAGCTTGTAAAGTAAGTTCATAGTTGAAATAACTGGACTGATATGCAATGACGGAGCCAGAAACAAAATTATAGCTGGGGCAAATTCTAACACGAAGATGAACGAAAAAACTTATGGCCTAAATCACACCGTGCTCACCTACTATGATTGCACAAATTATAGCGAAAAAGCTAGATTCACACTAACCGCACCGTACTCACCTCCTCCATCGCCCCTGGCGGGAGGCGAGTGGTGGGGGCACAGGCAGTGGGCCGTGCTGATGCCTGGTAGTGGGTGGCAACAACTGGTGAGTGGGGTGGCTGCGAAGCTGTGGCTGGCGCCTGGTAGTGGCCGACAAACGGCATACAAGATGCGAATTGGAGGATCGGGAAGCTGAGCGCGAGCACCTAATGGTGTTGGTGGATTGGGAGTTCGAGACAAATTGGGCCCTTGTTGGGCACTCGGGCTAATCTTAAGTAACAACTAACAAACAAAAGGCCCAGTTTTCACTGCCCAGCAAAACGAACCAGTCATCTTCCTACTCGGTGCTTGCAGCTTGCTCTCGCTCAGTGGCATGTTGGCTTGTCACAACAGCGCAACTTCAGCTCGGCAGCTGGTGCTAAGGAAGAAAAGGGGGTCCGGGGGTCTGGGCTGCCGGTAGCTGGGCCCCGCCCCGCCCCTAGGGTGGCTACGTCATTGCTGATATGTAGGTGTGTTTGGGTTTGGTTCGGGTGGGACGGCTCTAGCCTCACTTTGTATCTTTTTCTTCCTTAATGAAATGGCATGCAGGTTTCCAGATCATTGGAGGAAAAAATTGGTCTGCATAGATTCCATAACCTATTTTTACTGGTGGGAGTAATTTGTACTAAGTGATGGCAGGCCTATGTGGCTAACTAATTGTCATGACTCTTGTGTCTTGTGTGGCTAACAGATTCTCTTTGAGTTTGGCTAAAGAAAATGTAGCAGTTGATTTATTTTGGTCTGATATGTCACTTGACGTCTTAGTTGCTGATCCACAAAGATGATTATACCTCATTTTTTGAGACAAGCATACATGCATGCATTTGCTGAGTTTTTGCTCTTGTGTATTTGCAGCACTTCGTCCTCCACTCAGTTCTGGTTCTATTGAACATATTGATGATTCTTTTAGCCAATGGAATCATCCAAACGTTCAGAATGCTCTCTCCCAGGTACCTCAATGGCTTTGATTGATAAATTTGTTATACCATTCCTGAAGATTATTGTGGCTGCAGATTGTTACAATGTCAGTATCGTCATCAGTTTTTCATCCTCTTCTAAGAGCTTGTGCTGGTTATCTTTCATCCTACCTTTCATCACATGTTCGTATATCTCTGCTTCAATCTTTTACCTTCACTTCTCCAGAAATTATTTATGCTTTTGCCACCTGTTTGCTATAATTTTGCTCAAAAAGAAAAAGACACTATCCCTCAAAAAGTTATTTGTGCTTTCTTTGTTGATTTGTTAGGTAAAAACGGCTTGTGTTTTGCTTGACTTGTGTCGGGGGCCATTATTACCATGGGTACCGATGATAACAGCAAAGGTCTCTTTTATAATTTTGTTACTAAGGATAAGGGTTTTTCTGTTAGCATCCCTTTTGTGACTTTAGTCAATCTTAACTCTTCATATACTCTCAAAACAGGTAGATCTTGCAGTTGAACTTCTAGAGGATCTCCTAAGTATCATCCAGGTATGTGCACACTGGTAACTTAGCAATGCTGGGAAAATTGAAATTAACTTTTGATGCCTTTAACCTGGTGCATTTGTATCCTACCATACTTAGGTCTTGAACTTTTGCTACTATGCGAACTGAAGTTATGCTCTAATTTATTTACCATTCTGGTGTTAATGCTGTTGAAGAGATGCACCTGTATTTGAGATGAAAGGGAAACTGCAATTGAACAATTAATCCATTTCTTATTGTGATAGTACTACTTGACCAAAACTGCAATTCCTTCCTTTGTGATATCCTAAATCAACATCAATGATTTGTTTGCTACTTCACTAACTTTTAAGATGATTTCCACTCTCTATTTATATTGTGAACCTATTAACTTTGTTATTTATCATGTTGGTTAGAAGCTGGCCAATCTCTTGCTCGTTCACGTGCAGCACTGAAGTATGTTGTATTGGCAATTTCTGGGCATGTGGATGAAGTGCTCACAGAATATAAAGTACATGTTTCCTTTCTGAAAGTGGTTCTTTGTAGTGACTTCTGTACTGCTTCCTTAACTTTCCTACTTTCAGGAAGTCATGCATAAGTTACTTTTCGTTCTGGAGATGCTAGACCCTTTTATTGATCCTCCTACAAGTGCAATGAAAGACACAATAATATTTGGTGGTATCTCTGATATATATTTGGAGAAGCAGTCAAGTGCATACGATATTGCCTTAAATATTATCCATACAGCGGTAAAGAGAGCTGCTGTTCTCCCTTCTTTAGAACTTGAATGGCGACGAGGAACCGTTGCCCCAAGGTTGGTAATGCAATACGTATTTACAGATTTGACATAAGCTTGATACTATAATAACCCAATTTTCATGATTATGCAAGCCAACCATCAATAGCTACCACTCTGCTCAGTGTAATGTTGCCATGGACTGATGTATAAGTTTTTTTTTTTGAACATTAAATACAGGGGGAGGCCCCCACTGTAGAGAGATTTTATTAAGAGGGAAAAGGAACTTACTGTACAGTGAGCTACTTACCTAAATGATGTAAATTTGTCTACCACTTCCATACAAAGCTTATTGTGGTCCTTTTTTTTTGACCAGAAGGCAGGGAAGACCCCTACCTGTATTTTTGGTATTTTCTATAATAAAATGTTTATTGTTTACAGGGGTAGGCAGCTAGGCCCAAAATAAAAAGCAAAAGTTACCCTTTTATTATGGTCCCTTTTATTTTCAGAAGATCCAGACTGCCCTCTGAACTTTCAGACATGATTTAATTTAGGTCACTGGTTGAGTTGGCAGGAAACATAAGCAGTTCAGCATTTCATCATAAATAAAATGTCCACTTAGTGCTTGTATATCTTACCAACTCAGCTTGTAGCCTCAGCTGAACCATTTCCCAAGATACGGGGACCAACTTTCCTTTTCAAACTTCGAGGAGCCAATTTTTTCCCCTTGAAACTTACAGAACTGTATGTCTTCATAAGCCACCCACACACCTGCCTTGTTGGGAGGCCAATCTGAGCAAGTGGAAGTTTGAGGTACCAATTTGTGCACAAACATGTATTTTAATTAGTCAGGTGAAAACAGTAGGATTAGATTTTCACAAAAAGTAATTTGATAATATTAATTTCCTATACTCATTAGTTATCGTGGTAAAAAATGATTGTAAGTTTCATCTTGATGTCTTTAAGTCGAAGCACGAAAAGATTCTTGATTGAAAGGAGTGAAGTTATTGTTACTCAGGACGGGGAACCTTATGTGTCTCTGCAAGCAGCTGTCTTCTAGTATTTGATTAGTGATTTACACTTTATGGCTTATGACATGCAATTGATGCTTTCTCTCCTGAATCATCTTTTTTTCTATCCTTGCTTCTAATTTCTAATAAAGGTCATTCTGATCTGTGCCATTGGACTGGGTTGCTTTATAATGTAGACTGGCTAGGTTTGGTATCCATGTTATCATTTGAAATTTAGATGGGAGAGAATATTTACAACTGTATACCTTATCCCATTAGCCATCTTGTTTATCAAATAGAGTTATGGGCATCATGGACCAATCCAGTTAGGTGGGCCACCTGGACAGAGAGTCAAAGACATACCATGGGCTTGTTTGGTTTTCTCCCTGGGCAGCTAGGTAGCAAAACCAGGTGTTCAATTGTGATCACCTGGGGTTAGTTCAGTCTGTCTGGTGTGGCCACCCAGGTGATGGCATCAACCTACATGCATATACTGCACTCAATAGTGACGAATTTAGTTTACATTTCAAGACCGTGATGCAAATTTCTGAACCATGTGACTTTAATGCGTGCATGTGATGGCATAGTAGATGAATCATTTCTCTAGCATAACACTATCATGCTTGCTGGTGTAACATGCCTGACTTTTGGTTTGCAGTGTAATTCTCTCTATCTTGGATCCACACATGCCTCTTCCCTCCTGACATAGACCTCTGCAAAAGTTCAGTGCATGAGATTGATAATGTGCCTTTGGCTGTTTTGATAGTCATGCACCACAGCCATGCAACCCAGAAAATATTGATGTGCGAGATGCATCTGAAACAACTGTTCGCCTGAAAATTTTGAACAGTGCAGTTTATTGTTTGCTCCTGAAGAATTAAACCAATCTGAGTTGACTAGTCTTTACACCTTGAAAGGAAAAAAGACCATGATGTAGTAACTAAAACAAGTTTGAAACACGACATCCCTGAAGGCAGGAGTAATGAGAAACTATCATCTGACCCTTTCCTGCTAGATAATATTGCTGCAGCTGATTATTTTGATGCACAGGCTGATTATCAACAGCTGAAAACTACGAGGACTGTGAGTTAAGAGCTCAAGAATTTCACCGCATAGCACTGAACCTATGCATGCAACAAGAACCAACATTAGAAGGGCATAATGCTGGAATTGATGCTTTGCTATTAGCAGCTGAATGTTACATTAATCCATTTTTCTATTGGAATTCCAGTCTAATTTAGAGCCTCTGGACAATATTGAACGTATTCATTCAGAATTGATGCAAGGGAATGCTTTGTTTGCATTGAAAAATTTGCACTTCAAAGATTTAGATAAAAAAAGTAATCTATAATTTGGAGAAGAAGCGGGATAGATCTGTCATAGATTTACTCCTACAAGCTGCCAGATTTGACTCTGAATATCAGGGAAAGATACCTGAAGGGGAACCATATCCTAATATTCCTGAAGATGGCAAGCGATCTGTAGAAATCTCAGCTGAAGCTCTTCAGTTTGCTGATGCTGTAACTTTGGTCAGAAAGAACCAGGCTATGCTGTGCCACTTTATTATGAAGCAATTCCAAAGGAAAGGACACCTGTGTAGTGAAATTCTCCTCCAAAGCTTGCTGTTCCTGTTGCACTCAGCAACTGATCTATTTTGTCCACCAGAGAATGTAATTGATATAATTTTGAAGTCTGCTGAAAGCCTCAAATGACTGACCAGCTTGGCGTGTCTTTACAGTTTTGTTAATGCAGGGAATAAGAAATTGATAGGGTAAAAATACATGGTCTAAGAAGACGTTGGACCCTTCTCCAGAAACTGGTTCTGGCTTCATCAGGCAGTGATAACAGTAAAGAACTTGCCAGAAGTAAAAGAGATGGTTTCCGTTTTTAGATGTTTAGTCCCTCCATCAACATGGATACAGAAGATATCTGATTTCTCCATGTTTTCTAGTCCACTCCCTCGATTTCTCGGATGGATGGCAGTGTCTCGCTATGCCAAGGAATATTTAAATGAGCAGCGGTTTCTTGCTTCTGATTTCTCGCAGCTTACATCTTTGTTATCAATTTACATGGATGAACTTTGTTTGATGGATGGACTGGCAACTCCTAAAGTCATGTCTGCAAAAGGCGAACAATTTAATTGTACGCACTTGTTTCTTAAGAAGGATACTCTGTCAGACCAACCAAGCATGGCCAAACAGTTTAAAATCTTACTTCCGGAGCTACATTTCTTCTTCCCAAGCATGGGCAAATTGTTTAATGCATTTGGGGAGAGCATCTTGGAGGCTGTTGGGCTACAGTTAAAATGTCTGCCCAAAAGTGCAGTACCAGACGTTCTTTGTTGGTTTTCTGAGTTGTGCTTGTGGCCTTATCTTGAACGCATTAAGGAGCATCTTATGGTCGCAAACAGAGTTAGTTATATAAGAGGAAATATTGCTGCTAATGCAAAAGCAGTTGTCTTCTACCTACTTGAGTCTATTATTACTGAGCACCTGGAGGCCATTATTCCTGAAATGCCCAAGATAGTGCACATTCTTGTGTGTCTCTGTAGAGCTTCTTATACTGATGTGGCCTTCCTCAAGTCTGTGCTATGTCTAATGAAGCCACTCATTACCTACTTCTAAGGAAGGGAACTAATGATACAAAAGTACTGGGCCATATAAAGGAGGGCAGCAATTTTGAGTTGCTTTGTTTTGAAGAATTGTTTGAAATTATTCGCTGTGGTAAAGATTCAGTGGATACAGCTGAAGATAAGATTCAGGCACCCTTGCTTATCTTCATTCTGGGATCAATGTTTCCTGATTTCTCATTTGAGAGAAGGATTGAAATGTTAGGCTCCTTGTTAGTATGGATTGATTGCATCAGTTCTGATCCACCATCATTGTTATGCAGCTATCTTCAAGGTTTTCCAGACACTTCTAGATGGCTGTGAAGCTGTACTAATTCAAAATATTGAACTACTTGGTGTCAGCATCCTTTCTGCGACAAGCCAGTCTATAGAACCTGCTGATTCCTTAGGGCGTTAATGGCACTATGGTACTAGAGAAGAATGCACAAGATGGTGAAGAACAAGCACTAATGAAATCTACAGCAGATTGTGAGAATGATGGAAGTCATAAGGGTCTTTATAATCTGCATCCTAATAGTATCATTGAATTTTCAGCGGTGCCCTGGAGAGGTTTATTTCGCACCTTATTTCATATATTGAGGATAGTTGAAATGGCACCATCAGTTGGCCTCTAGGATCTCTTTTTCTATGGCTAAGTGTTTGTTGCACGCAAAATTTTTGAAGTCCATAGTGCAAGAAGACACAATATCTAATAGCAGTGAGCAAGATGTTGCTGTGAAAATTTCCTGTGAGCTTGCACAAAAGCATTGGCAAAGTGCTCTTGAAGGTCTAGGAGATATTATTTTTGGTAAATCAGGAAACACAGTTCTGGCAGGTGGCATCAGCTATGCTCGATTATATTATGGGGATACCAAACGTCCTTGCTTGGGGTAGTGTTCTTAATGTCACATGCTCTGCAGTCAAGCACTTCTGCTCCCATGCACCTAGGATATCTTGGAGGCTGCAGACGGATAAGTGGTTGTCATTATTAGTTTCCGGTGGAATTGAGGGCTTCAAGAACAGTGAGATCTGTTTGATTGATCTTTCTGTACACTGTTGAATCATTCGAACCAGAGCAGCGTTCTGTTGCTGTACAGCAGCTTGGGAGGATTATTAACAGAACAAGTTCTACTGAAGCTGATTTGAAATATCCAAACTATGACCAAAATTTCCTCTTATCTGGTTCAACAGTAACATCCCTTTGGTAACTCATACATGGGACAGCGTAAGCAGCATTGGCTCTCCATGATTCTTCTATGCTATTATGAATCATGCAATAGCATTGCTTACTGAATATGTGCCTTTTGTTGATAGGAAGCACCTGCAGTCCTTTCTCTCATCCAGTAATGGTATCCTGAATGGCTTAGGACAACTTTCTGGTGTAACTGAAGAGGGCTATTTTACACCTAATGTCTTTGCTGTTGTTTTCTAAGGCATGCCTTTATTCTACTCCTGAAGATATCGCTTTGATACCTGAATGTGTTTGGCAGAAGTTGGAAAACATGCAAACATCAACTGGTAAATCTGTGATAATTGAATATTCAGATTTCTGTGCCAACATATGTAAATTCCATTCTATCATCTGTATGATGTTCTGATTGTTCAAGCTATTTTTCTCTCATTATGTACTAGGAGGTTTGGATATATGGAGAAAGATCTCTGCCGAGCTCTGTGCCAACTAAAAGTGAATCAGATGCTACAACTGTACTGTCCCACCCCCTCTCCCCAGTGCATAACATGTTTATGTTTACTGATTACTAACTTTAAATCTCTTCCATTAGGTTGTAAGAAGTTATTTCTGGATGTACTAGTCAACCAGTCAGCCCTGATTTCAAGAGCATCCGTGAATCAATCCTTCAGGTCAGTGTTCTGAATGATTAATTTTTTTGGCGCTCTCATCTGTATTGTCGCTTCTGTTTTTACTTTATTGCACAGTTATCAATATCAGTTGGTTACTTGAATTATGTTCTCATTATGTATTGTGTCTGCATATCAGACTCATTTATATTTTGTTGACAGTTTCAGTCTTTGTAATAATCGCACTTAGACTAAGTGCGCCCAAAGCTACAGTGTTTTGGAAGTTTTGTTCATCTGTCTCAAAGAAAATTTCCTTTCTAGCATAAGGAAACACAGGCATGCTTGTGTCTTTGTTCAGATTGATATATCTCTGGCATGCTTAATGAAATGGAATGCAGCTCTCTTGCATTGTTCAGGAAAAAGAAAGTTGCTGAAATCATATGGTGCTAATTTTATGCTTTAATTAGTATTGGGCTATTTAAGCGACTAAACTTGCCATACTCATCTCAATAGGTGATGTCCTCTTTGAGTTCCTATTGAAGCATACTTTGAGTTCTTCTCAGCGAGATCTGGCAAAGAACATGAGGTGAGGAGTGCCACAGCCTTTTTTTCTGGCATCTTGTTTTGGATATCTTATTCAGAGTCCTAACACTTGATTAAATTTGACACCAAGGAACTTGAAGAAGCTGAGATTGAATTGGAGCTTATTGAAAAAGAGAAATCAGTTCATAAGCTTTGTTGGGCATACCAAATGATACTATGCCATCATGTAAGCTCAATTATTTTCAGTGCTATCGTTGTCAATGCTATATTTTGGTATTTACATGTCTTATGTAATTTTGTTTACAGACCATAGCGATGGTAGTGAGGTTAATAAACGGCTCCAGCAAATCCGGAAAATATTCAGTCCTGTATGGGTTTACATGCGACGGTCCTTCAAATTTAGTATTGTTCATTTTTTTATGAAAGTCCCACCATAACAAGTTTTCTATTGAGTGCTATGTTGATCCAAGATATCCTTTGTTCTCATAACATTTTACTTTGGATTGTAGAAGTTATATGAACTGTTCATATTCATTTGGTAAGTTTTAATTTGACAGGGAAAGGTCTAAGCTCAAGAGGAAATTACAGCACGCAGGCAAAAAGAAGCTGCTTATAAGGCATGCTCGTGAAAAGTACTTAAGAAGAGACAAGCTCTAGGGAAATGGAGCTTATGCAAGAGCTCGATTGGTTTGTTGCGCTGCTCTTTTTTCTTTGACATGTCAGAAACAATAGGGTTATTTATCCCTATTTCTTTATAGGGGAAAGAGCTCTCGAGATGGAGCATTAGTAGAAAGACAGCGACAGCTGACATTGAGCGTGCAAAGTCTAGGGAACTGCAATTCAACATTGATTTGGAAAAAGAGAAACAAACTCAGGTACAAGGACATTCTTTCAGATTGACATAATCTGTTAGTTTTTGGAACATATATTGTTTTTTTGTAATAAATCCTCCATACATCTATCATTAAAAGAAACTTAGTGCTACCTAGGATTTGCTTTCAAAGTGACTTTTCCTGTGAAACAGCATTGAGGTTTAGTCACTTTCTTATACATATACCATATATATGTGTTTAGTTGTGCAAATTCTTGCCTGAGCTCTGATTCCTTGAACCTGTGCTTTGCATAGTATGTCCTCACTGACAGTGACTCAAAGTAATGACCGTCCGTATGGTATTTTATTATACCAGGTTGCCTGGCCTTTTATCTTTGTTCTCTTATTATTACTGTGTTGATCTCAGAGAAGGCTTCAACGTGAACTGGAGCAAGTCGAGTTGGGGCGGTCATCGAGGAGCGTGAGTTCTCTGCCAATCCCAACAGGTTTAGTCTATGTAGTGTGGTTCCTTTTACCATTGGTGATAACCTAGCAAGTTTGCAACATTGTAATCACCTCCATGAGTTGCTCATTCTGCAGCCGTTCAGGGAGAGGTACCGTGAAAGGGATGGCGGCAGAGCAGCACAGCAAGAGGCGGGGGCTTGAGGTCAGGCAGCCGAGGCCAAGAGGGTGGCTCTGCTCAGGCGTCCACACCCACGGCCGGGCCCCTACTGTCATGCTAGCCGGATCAAGAACGTTCTCAGGGGGCAACCTGCCGACGCATTCTGCAGCCTCGCGAGCGCTCTGCCTACGAGGACAGTGCTTTGGGCCGAGGACGCCAGCAGCAACGGAGATCCTGAACTGGATGGCGTGAGGCTGCTGGGCCACGAGGCGTGGCGGGCGGCAGCAGCAGCAGCGGCAAGCTATCCCTCGAGGCAGGCTGTGGAGCGGAGGGAGCGGATGGCACCAAGATAAGCCGGCACGGGCAGGAGAGAGCGGAAATGTGGGAGAGGAAGCAGCACCCGTGACTGACAAAAATCCGTCCAACCAACACATAGGCACGCTAAATAGCATGGGCTTGGCTGTTGATGTCCACATATAGCAGCCATGTGCATGAGTCTATGTATTTTCTGTTGCATTCTTGTGCTCCAACGGAGGCTTCCTCAATTGCATTGTATCATATGGACACCTGTCCAGTTCCGGGGTCAGGTGACTGCTCAGTCAACAGTATCGTCCATTGATCCTACTATATCAATCAGCTGGCTGCCAAGTCAGCAGTAGCCCACACTCCTGGATCGTCCGCAGCGTCAGATCCTCTCCGAGGAGCTCCATTTATCATCCGCGCTGGATGCGCTGGTCGGCATTGCTGCGGCCCCCACGGCACACACAGTGGAGCCGATGTGGATTAGGCTGGCGCCGATGCGTGCAGCA
>JADLZK010012560.1:0-207607 GCA_015847255.1 Hyparrhenia diplandra | reverse complement strand
TCGCCGGCCGTCGATCGGAGCGCGCGCTGAAACGCCTGGGGAGATTGCCGCGTACCGGTTTCACGTGGACCCGCGGCCGCCCCTTTGACCCTTGATCGCCCGCACTGCCGCCCGACTCGCAACCCGCAGCCCGCAGGAGCCCAGCGGCCACTGGAGGCAGCTCAGACATGCGCGCGCGTAACACGCGCCACTCCGCATCGTTTCCCGTGCCGGTATCGGCCCACCAAAATCCAGCGCGCGCCTCCTCCGTCACGCACCGTCGTCCTTTATATCCACCGGAGCTTCCGGCCGACACCACCTGTGACGAACACAGCCGGTAAGAGAGGGTTTTGCCGACACCACCGCCTCACCGGAGCCCGCCGACACCACCCGTGACGAACACAGCCGGTGGTAAGAGAGGGTCTTTGCCGACTACCACCGCACACGAGCGCTGCTCCAGCTGAGGGCCGGATCGGACTTCACTCGGACGTTCACGCCGTCTCCGCGAACCGGCAAGGGCTCGGGGGCTGCGGCGGCCGGTGCGCGCGGCGTCGGCGCTACCTTCCTCGCTGCTGTTCCCCAGCATGCCCATCGGGCTGCCGCCGGAGCAGTGCTACTACTACCACGCTGAGGAGACGGCAGCGGCTGCGGCGGCTCGGTTGACTGCACGCCGTCGCCTCGCCACGCCGTCCACTCTGACGGGCCGAAGCCGCCGGCGTCATCCACGCTCCCGGTGGCGGTACCGCCACGCTGGGATGGAGTGAGCTGCTCGCCGTCGCCGCCCCCGGCGGTGCGCCACTGCGACACCATTACGACGACTGCCGCTCGCGCAACGGCCCACGGGGACCCAGCGTGCACATTTCTCTTGGCGTGGGCGGGTGTGGTGCGAGGTCGCACAGTTCGTCCTGTTGGCTGCCATGCCAATATGCCATTGCCATGCATGCATCGCGCGCTGGCCTGGTCTCACGTTCCCCGCTTTGTCTCGCTTTCTGCTGCAGCTCGCTGTGCAACGCCTGCGGATCCGGTAGTACAAAGAAGAAGCGAGCGGGCGCGGCCGCGATGCGCCGACGACGCAGGACAGCGGGTTCCGGCTTCGGCCGCCTGCGGCGGCGGCCACAAGGCGACCGCCGCCACCGCAGCAGCAGTGGGGATGCCATTACGGGCCCGTCCGCGGGGAAGCCGGCGGCGTCCTACGGATGTACTCTCGCGTAGCGATGGTAGCGCAACCCACGCCGCACGGACTGCCTGTCGGATAAAGCTCAACGTCGTGCTCCTCGCCGGCGGTCTGAGACTGAGAGGCACACCTCTGTTCCAGTACCTTTACTAGCAGCACTGGCTTAGGCTACTGACAAGGATGGACTGCCGTAACTGGCAAGCAGCCCAACGGCGCGCTGGCATGCAGAGCTGCTGTGCGCTCCGTGGTGCGGTGCCCATACGCATCGTCCCATCACACCCGGGCGCCTACATTGAATAAGCATTGGAAGCAAACTTTACATTTTATTTTGGCAACTTTGTTTATCTTACAATCTTGAAGGCTGACGTAATATAAGAGTTCTTGCACTAGCATTTACAAGCAAGGGTAAAGTTAAAAACAAGAATGTATGCAAAATCTCATGTACAAGACCTTTATGAACAGAAAGAATGTGGCCTCTTATCGAGTGATTTTGAGCTGCGAAAGAATAGCCAAGAACACCGATTATGTGAATCAATGTTCTCCATCTAGCTACACACACTTGAAGAACCATTGCAGATGAAATAACCATATTATTTTACTACTCCAAAAGCAACAAAACTCTAAAGAACCATTTCTGTATTTTGGTGATGCTGGAGCCCAGCGGAACGACCATTGTATCTCCTCGAGGGTCCTTCCCTTTGTCTCTGGCACCCAAAATGATTATGAACACAAGAGTGAGGGCACTCACAATCATGCAGGAGGCAAACGTACCCGCACAATTGGAAACAAAGGCAACCTTCTGCGTAAGGTCTGATAGTTCATACACATGATCCTACTCTACACAAGAGAGATAAAAGATAGGCACAAAATGCATACGGACTCTCCAGCACTCCAGCTGATCAGCAAGTTTGCTGTCATTGCGGGATTCCAGCGATGTCAACCAGTTGGCAGATCATGCAGCTTCCAGCAAGACTCTTTGATGCCAACTCGAGTGATCTACAAAAAGCAAAGTTTTGAAGTAAAGCATCTCGATTGCTTTTCAGCCTGTGCCTAAGAGCACTTGTTCTAGAATTATGGATATGAACAGTGCTCTTTCAGTGAAAACCTAAAACCTCGAGATAGGCATCTAATGAGATATATTCTTCTATGCACTAAGGTACTTACCTGCGACATTATGATCCAAGGAAATGGCACCCATACGAAGGAGAAGGCAAATGACATAAGCCTGAACGAAGCATTTGAGCAAAACGCACGCCACAAATTCCAGATTTAAAACAAATGTCTCGGGATGAAATGTAATTGATAGACTTTACCTTCACTGATTTGACTCAAACCAAGCGACACCATACTTAAGATGTTATACAAGCCAGTGTCACGTGAAATCACTATCCTGAAACAAAATAAAACCATGATAAGAAAGAAGAATATTCATTGAATGAGATGACAACCCAAAGTGCAAATAACACTTCCAAGTATCAAAAACGTCTCATAAAACCATGCGCTGCAGTGGTAGTGCAAAGAGTACAGAAGAACTACTGGTCTTATCACTCAGAATCTTATCATCGCAGCTGAACCTGAACATACCTTGATGTAGTCACAATAGCAACTACAAGAAGGGCTGCAGGAGTCATCCCAGCTGAAGAAATCTGCGTACCTGAAGCGGCAATTAAAACAGCTTGCAGAAAACCTGCCAACTAATAGCATTAGAGGGAAGCAGAAGTTGTTACAATACGAGGATCCGTCGTCCAGCTCTGTCCAAGAACATGGTTGTAAATAACTGTGGCTAGAACCCTGATGGAATCATGCGGAAGGCTGTTAGAAGTTTAAAATAAAATACAGAGACCTGACTCAAGTTTAGTCTAGCTATTATTCACATGCCCGAATGAGACTCCCAAAGTGCAAACGTGTCCAAGTCACTGTCCTTGAGACCTGAAGTAACTTTGTATTGTGCCAAATTATCTATAAAACCCACTACACTCAGCTTGTTGTAGACAAAACACAGAAGAGACATGACTGCTTTTCGAAATAAATACACAATCTAAGTGTCATCTTTCATCAAGACAGGAGAATGATAAAACCATGTTATCACCTATATAAGTGCATACTAAGTTATTAGCTTTTCTGAACCTGTTATAATGCATTAGGCAAAAATAAGACCACTTTTATCCCAGTGAACAAGTGCACACAGCTACTACCTGCAGCTTTGAAGATGCTACTTGCATAAAATAAACAGTATACCATTTTATTCCACTTCTAGCTGTTGCAGCACAAGTAGACCAATCTCCTATCTGGCAAGAAGTTGTGGTGCACTTCGTCACAAACTGACAATTACAAAATGTGAATTCTACTGGGTATGAGATAAGCATATGATAACATTAAGTTACAATTAGCTGCTCGAATTTCTTTTCTTTTGGGTTCAAGCAACTCTTGAAAAACGGATTGTAGTCCTTTTGTCGCTGGATGTTACTGCTCTCTGCATAATGGTGAGCAAAGCTCGAGTTTAATCCCACTAATTTCATAGAGAATGAATTACATAGAGGCACGCGGCTCAATGTTGATAGAAATAACGATGGCCCAAATGGAAGATTGCTCACATAAATCATATAATCAGTCAGTCTAAGAACAAAAAGGAAGTGCTAACTTTATATCATTCACACTTCTGCAGTGATGTCAGCATCGAATCCTCTCGTGAACTTGTAGAGAAGTCTCAAGAATCATCCATCATATCTCATCTTTGCCTAGAAATATAAGTGCGCGGAAAAGAAAGAAATGTCCATTGGAAATTTCAGTTTGGCACAATGATTCAGGAGTTTATTATCCCACTTGTGCATGTATATACCTGCCAGCCATCTTGGTGATTCCCGAATGAAGAATAGGCCAGGTATCAACACTATGCAGGGCAAGGTCCTCCCGCAAGAATGGCATCACACACTTTTAGGACAGAAATTATCTCAAATAAGTGTCAGAACACATTTGCCTTACCTTTTATATTTCTATTATTCAATCAATATATTGCCTCAAATTATTTTGCTGTTGCTGATCAAGTGTGAGCTTGAAATATCAGTAGAACTGAAGGGCAAAGTAACAGCAATACACAACAGACAGACGCATTAGTGTATCAGGGTATAGCTACATTACCTATTACTGCAAGAAGCCTCCAAAGCGAACAAACAAAACTCGAGCAAATAGCAAACATGATGCTGCATAGCGTCACAGACAAAATCTGCAAAATGAACAAATGTTGAAATGTACAACGAGTTCCACATAGACAATCAAGTGTTTACAGCAATCTCACAAACCTGGTTCACAGAGCCCAGAGCCCTCCCCTCATGTTCTGAGGAGATATCTCTGCTATGCATACCGTACCTGGTGTCATGAATTTCATACAGGATCAAAATTAGCTTTATAAGCTTCCATTATCGTTTCTACTAACAAAATAACTTCATAGGATTGATCGACTGTCTTATGTTGATCACTTTGGAAGCTTAAGGAGTACTCTAATTCTCAAGTCATAAATCTCCTATGGCAGACTCAGCGCATTGAGAATTATTATACTAACTACATAGGGAAATGATGCCGCACTACCAAATCCTTTCCAAGCAGCTTTCCATATACAGAAATGAAGAGTCCTATAAAGTGCAGAGCAAGCAAACATCAAACAGCCAACAGCTGGTCCAATCGTTGTCACCAGTCAAGCAGAAGCCATATGTTCAAACAAACAAAGGGAAACACATAATCATACCTTGCAAAGGAGATTGCAAGCCAACCAATGACGCTCGGAATCGGCTGCACCTCGTCGCAACGACTGCAAAACAGTTAGCAAGCCAGTTACTGTTTAATTAATTGATGAAAAACGGCTTCCAGTTGGTACAATATATATGGTTTGTCACGTCTTTTTCTGCCCAACTTGCAAGTAGATTGATGATGACTATGTCAATGGGAAAGATATATCTAACGAATTTATGCGTACACTAAGGTCATAATCTGGTTTCGGCGAAGCCGCGATAAATTCCTCAGCAGGTTCAATCAGCAGGTAGCACATACTACTCTGAACTCTCCAAGCACAGAATGCAAAATGCACAAAAGCTGTGGAAAAGAAAAAGAGTAATAAATGAAGAAAAAGTGAGCAGAGTTGTCTCTCACCCCTTTGCGGCCTGGCGTGTACTCGCCATCTGGCCGCTGGCGATCGCTGACCATGGCGCCTACGTACGAGAGAGCGAGCCGACCGAGAACTCAGCAGCGGCGGCGCGGGTGAATTATTTAGTTTGGAAAACCAGGAGTTTGTGTGGAGGGCCGAGGCAAGGGAGGGACGTGCCTCGGAGATGGAGAGGTTGAGGTCCCGGATGATGCTGGCCTGCGTCGGGGAGAGGAGTAGCCGCCGGTGAAGCCGAACTGGATGGGGCCGAGCGCGACGATGAGCGTGCAGAGGAAGTTGGGCGGAGACGTGGACTCCGCGCAGGACGGCCATGGAGGAGGCGCCGGCGGCGTTGAGGCTGGACTGGCGCGTTTAATCCCATCATCCCCATCATCCGGTACTCAGCTCCCCGCTGTTGGGCAGCAGCAGCGGCTTCCTGCAGCGCGCCGTCATGGTCGCCGCCGCCGCTCTCGTACTCGCCGCCGGATCGCCCGCAAGCTGCTCGCCATGGCGCCGCCCAGCCTGCTAGCTCGCAAACGAGATTTGATTTGCTCCCTTTTCCCTCTGCGGGCTGTGGGACTTTGGAGGAGATCGGATTGTTCCGCTGAAGAGGAGGCGCCGCGGGGGCTGCGGCTGTCGCCCTGTCGTGCCAGGCAGGATTAGCGGCGTCTGGGTCCACCGGTCAGAGACTCCAGAAGGGACTGAGCTGGACATGACTTCCAGCTCATCATCGACGCACATGTCTGTGAGCCTGTCATTTATCTTGCACGGATATATGTTAGCCATGGCCCTGTGCCGGCCCCATGTGAAATCATACATAACTAACAATATATAACTAGGAGTATTTGTCCACTCGCTTGTCTTACAAAACGAAAAATTGTTACGGTGCGGTCTAAACACTGTCTATGTTGTTTTGAGCAACACCGTAGCCTCACTTTGCAGCATCTAAATACTGTCATGTTGTTTTGCCTGCGGTCTACTGACCCACTATCAACTGTCTTTGAGCAAGCTTACCGTAGCCTCTCATGCATCCTAAGTTTATTCTTTTTTTTTTTAGCAAAACAACTAACAAGTCACTTTCATCACGTTGTAGCTTATGTTATGGATTGGGCGATACGAAAAAGTTCACAAATCAGTAGCTCGTTTTGACTCAATTCGTCGGTGGCCCGACTTGGCTCAACTCATCTCATTTATAACGAGTTGAACTAATATATTTAGCTCGTGTAGTTAACGAGGGTTTGGTAGCCTAATGAGCTAAAGTTTGTTAGCCTTAAATCTTATATATTTTTTATAGGGAATAATGTCTTGCACTTTACAATTGGTTGATGATTTATTATTTTATTTTCAATAATATACAACTACTTGTTAAAATTGTATTTATTATGTTTTAAACTTAGATATATATTTTTTGTTTGATCTAAGGTTTATGGATGAGTTATTACTTGTAAAAATTTATTATGATTTAAACTTAGATATATATTTTGTGTGTTTATGGATGCCTGTAAAGTGAATAAGCAATAAACAAGTTGAGCCAAAATGGCTTTTTGATTCGTTATGATAATAAACCGAGCCGAGGTAAGCTAACTTGTCATTGTGACTCGTCAAACCAAGAGCTGAGCCAAATTCAAAAAAAAAAAAAAAAAAAAAAGCTGAGGTGGTTCGTTATCCGGCCCTGTTATGGATAAGCCATCGACGCTGGATGGACAGTGACACCCCTCGCAAACGTTTTCCGCTCGTTTCATTCACCACCGCCCAGCGGCCATGTAAATGACTGCACGTCCTGCCTATTAGCCACCAGACTTATCAGTCGTAACACGGATCGGAATCTGATTGATTGACTGACAGAGAATTCGGCTCATCAGCGTCACCCTGCATTTACGAAGTCCAGTCTGTGTCTCAAGAGCATCGGCCTTCAGCTCGCACGTTCGTGCCAGCAGATAGCCTGTCGGTGGACGGGTGGTAGCAGCTGGTGGCGAGCTGCCTCACACACAGTCACAGCCACGTCAGATTGGCATGGTCCAATAAGCTATAGTATAGCATCTCTTTTTCTATTTTGCTGGCCGTCGTCGTCTCGTGTTTCTTGTGGTCGTCGAGGGTAACACAGCTAGCGCAGCAGTTGAACACTGCTAATGCTCCCTGACGGTTGAAGAGTCAAGCCTCAGGCCTTGTCTTGTCTTGTTCCTTGTACGCATGCTGGAACGGCCGGAAAATCCAGAGCCTCTACAAGGAACGTGTTGCATGTGAAGCAGATCTTGCCGGATTTGTTTGATATCACTCAGAGACGCGATACAGTCCCTGCTTTGCTGTTAGTTTGTCAGCTGGTGCCGTTTGGTTGGCATATTTATATGTGCGCCCAGTTACGGTTTTGAGACACAGCAATTCTGTCGTAATCAACGGGAAATGATCCGTGGCCTTCTCCTAGTAGTATCTGTGTATGTTGGGACTTGGGAAGGATGCCCAAAAATTCCTGTTAATTAAACACATACCCACCGTTGCCATTCTAAGAGAAAAACTCAAAGAATCACTGAAGCTGATGCCGGTGCTCAGCGAAACGAAAATCCTATCTCCTCTAGAGTTCTTTCCTTTGTCTCTGACACCCAAGGACCAGCGAAGGTGAAGGTGTCACAACCATGTGCGATTTGGAAAAGTGCCTGCCCCACAAAACAAAGTGCGTCAGCATTCACGATTCATTCATAATCCTGTCTAATAGTCAGAGTTGAGGGAAACCAGCAGTAGTGTGGACCTCCAACACTTCAGGTGAGCATCAAGTTCGTAGTCGTCGTTGCTATGGCGAAGGATGTCAGCCGGTTGGCTAGTGTCGCGATGCTTCCACCGATACTCTTGAACGCTAACCGGAGGATCTGAAAAGCGTACGGAGTTTGAATTATACAATCAATCTCTTACAATACGTGCCTGAGTTGTAGCTTCAAACTCTTTATGCAGATAGAGCTCTCTTCGATGAAATGCAAAATTTAGGTGACAGAGGCCTTGTACAAGCTTTATATCAGGTATAAGGAACCAAGTAGTGTACCTCAGAGATCATGAGCCATGGAATGGCACCCATACCAAACCAGAAGGTAATGACGAAAGCCTGAATATATTGCACCAGTCAATAACAGAAGGGGAAACAACCCACTAAAAGTATAGTACAAACAAATAGGAACAGATCTGCACCCGAAGTGCCTAGCAAGACAGAAAAAAAATGAAAAAGACAAGACAAGAAGGAAAGAAAAACCAAATTTGAGGCACCGCACCACATACGGCTCAAACCAGACCTTGCTAATTGCATATACTGATGAATGCTGGAGCTCACTGGAAGGACCATTGTATCTCCTCGAGGGTTCTTCCCTTTGTCTCTGGCACCCAAAGGATAATGAATATGAGAGTGAAAGCACTCACAATCATGTAGGAGGCAAATGTACCTGCACGACTTGGAAACAAAGGTAACATGTCATAAGGTTTGGTTGTTCATATACGATCCTACTCAACACGAGACAGAGATGTGTTTATGGACCTGCAGCACTCCAGCTTAGAAGCAAATTTGTTGTCATTGTTACTCCAAAGGATGTCAAGAAGTTGGCAAAGTCGCGAAGCTTCCCTGCCACACTCTTGATTCTAACGGAAGAATCTGTCAATATGCAAAGTTTCGAGAATAAGCCTTATTCAGAATGCTTTCAGCATGTGGCTCCTGCATCTTATAAGCTGTGTTTTTAAATAAGGTACTATACCTCAGACATAATGATCCACGGAATGGAAGCCATGCCGAAGCAATAGGCAATGGCATAAGCCTGAACAAGTATTTGGGCAAAAATTTACGGCACAGATTCCATATTTAAAACAAATGTTCAGATAAAATGTATTTGCAGACTTACCACGACACCAACCAAGGACACCATACTTAAGATGTTATCCAAGTCAGAGTCATTTGAAATATTATCCTGAAACGTATAACCCATGACAAGAAAGAAGAATATTCAGTGGATTGAGATGACAGATAACAGAACCTGAAATCATACTGCATATCAGATTGTTTATAAGCCACTAATATTAATATTGCATAGAGTACAAAAAAAGAACTGTTATATTCAGATCAGAATCTTATCGCAAAGGAAATCAAACTTACCTTGATGTAAAATACAACAGCAACTGCAAGAAGGCTTAGGGTCATCCCAGAAGACGAGATCTATAATTTGAAGTGGCAATTAAATTAAGCTACAGAAGAACCACAAATTAGTGGCTTTAGAGGGAAGCAGAAGTTACAATAAGAAGGATTCTTCGCCCCAGCTCTGTCCAGGAACGTGATTGTAACACCAGTGGCAAGAACCTGATTGAATGCTGTTATTAGAAGATTAACAAAAACACAGAGAGACTAGATCAGGCCTGTCTAGTTATTAGGTACTTGCCCCGATAGCTCCAAGTACACATGTGTCCAAATTACTGTTCTTTTGAGCCCTGGAGAAGTTTGATTGTTAGCCAAAAGTTGAAACAGACTTAACTGGCACTGATGTAGATAAAGACGATAATGCTTTTGCATAACAATAAATGGTCGATTTTCATTTTTGAGTTTTTTTTGAGATTTTGTCCCACTACACTATTCCTATATCTGTTAAGAAAAAGTTGCCAATCAGAGACTCATGCTTTTTTATTCAGCAAATAGCCAAACAGTTCCTAAGACCCTAATGCTCAGTTAAATTTGGAAGGAATAAAAAAATATTTCCTAAAAATTTATTATTAACAGCTACTAATAAAAAAACACAAGTCAGTGAACATGTGCACAGCTTACCTGCAGCTTTGAAGATGCTACCTGAATAGAAGATTACACCGTTTATTCCACTTAGCTGTTGCAAACACAAGTAGGCCAATTCTAGCTGCGAAAAGTTATAAAATTGCCATAAGCTGACAGTAACAAAATGTGACTACTAATTTGGTACCAGATAAGCAGATAAAGTTACGCACAATTACTTCCAAAAAAAAGTTACAATTAGGGCGTGCGGTATTTCTTTTGGTTCAACTCCTGAAAGCGTATTGTACCACTTTTTTGTTTGCTGATGCTACAGCCATCTGCATGAAGCTAAGAGTTAATCCCACCGATTCAAAAGAATGAAGTACATAGAGCCATGAGCCAAATGTTAAAAAAAAAATAATACACAAAGTATTCAAATAAATTGTATTCAGTCAGTCTAAATGAATGAAAGTGTGCACCTTTATATCATTAACTTCTGAAGTGATGTCAGCATTGAATCCCCTCAGGACTTGCAGAGAAGTCTCTAATCATCCATCTTATTCATCCTTGCCTACAAATATAAGGGAAAAACAGGCATTGGAAATTGCAATTTGGAGTAATTAATCAGATTTCATTATCCAACTTGTGTGTGTGTGTGGGTGTATACCAGCCATCTTGGAGATTCGGAATGAAGAATAGGCCAGGTATCAGCAATAAGCAAGGCAAGGTTCCTACAAGTGTGGCATCACACACTTTATGACAGAAGAGAAGGGCCTAAAAACCAAAATATTTGCCTACTACTTTTGTACTATCCAAAAAATATGTGTGCAACTTATTCAGAGTTTAAAATCATGAGCTAAAATACTAGAGTTGAAATGCAAACTAAGAGCAGCAGAAGGTTTATTAATCTATCAGGGTTTAGCCATGTTACCTATTAACGCAAGAAGTCTCCAAGGAAAAAAACAAGCCAAGCACATATGCAAGCAAGACACCAAAGGTTACAGACAACTGTAGAATAAACAATTGCACAGTGAGGCCGGCATAAACCAGCCAAGTGTTTGCCTCATGAAAAGATAAGACGCATGTGGGTATGAACAAACCGTGCTCACAGCACCAAGAGCTCCTCTCATGTTCTGAGGAGATATCTCTGCTATGTATACCGGTACCTGGTGGCACAAATTCACAGACCAAAAAATTAGCTGATATGACCTGTCCATGCTTCCATCGCTCTTCTGCCAATAAAAAATAAACTTCATAGGGTGAATCACTTTGTCTAAAAAAATGCTGACATATCAGTTGATCTTTTTAAAAATTGCAGTAGGCCAGGTTAAAAAGCACAAGTATTCCATACTCTCAAGGCATAACCAGGCTTGCAGTTTTATTATACATACCACATAGGAAATAACACCGACACCAAATCCTTCAAGTAATCTTCCCATGTACAGAAACGAAGTGTCCTGCAGAGCAGAGCACACATCGACAGCCATCAAAGCCGATGTTATCATTTGTGAAGCAATGAGTGGAAATAAACTGACACTAATAGTGCCATACTTTTGCGATGGAGATTGCAAGCCAGCCCATGATGTTCGAACCGCTGCAATCATCAGTGACTGTGAAACAGTTACCGAGCTAGTTAGCGTAAAAGATCACAAGCTGTTTGGTTGGAGCATATTTTTAGTGAAGCGTTACTACTAGTAGTTAACCAACTAGCTAGACAATGATTGTTAATTTTAGCCCAGCCAGTTATTAATTAATTAGCCATATGTATCCAAACAGGCCACATTAGCTGCTGTTGGCTAGGTAGTTGGCTAATAAGGACATGTTTGGATCCAAGGGCTAATTGCTAGCTAGCTACAAAAGGCCAAGTGTTTGGCTAATTAGGACATGTTTAGATCAAGAGCTAAAGTTTTAGCTAGCTTAGCTAAAAAAATAGCTCTAGTGTTTGGACAGTAGTGCTAATTTGAGGCTAATTTTTTTTTGCATGTTTCCAATCATTAATAATTAAAAGGACAACTAAAGCTAATTTGTGCTAATTTTTTTGAAGGTGCTAATTTAGTTTAGTCCCCATGGACCAGTTAGTTGTTTTTTAGGGCTAAAACTAAAAGGTGTTTGCTAAAAATTAGCATGGGGATCCAAATATTTATGCCAATCATAAAATAACATGTTTCAATATTCAAGTATCTTCATTAATAAAATAAGTTGGATTCAAACAGTAACAAAAATAAATTATATTTGCCACATGTTCAATTAATAATCCACATGTTCAATTATAATAGTTAACTGGACAACTATAGCAAATTTGAGCTAATGGGACGGAGGTAGTAATCAGCCATGTGTATCCAATAATCCAAAATAGGCTCAACGTGCCCTTAGTGGACACTCTGATTAAAATTTAAACAGTGACCAGTAGTGCTGTCAACCCTCTCTGCACAAAGTCATAAAAAAAAACCCAAAAAAAAAAAAAAGTCATGGAACTGTCTGTGCAGACAGACAACAATTTTGTGGGACATGTGCAAGGAAACAAGTAATAGAAAAAAAGAAGCAGTGGAGCAGAGTTTCTCACCCCTCTGCGGCCAACGTAATTTGCCATCTGACCGCTGGCAATCGCCCCGACCATGGCGCCCACGTTGTTGGCAGCGAGCCAAACGCCGAGAACTGCAGGAAGCTCACTTATGAGATCTCCTCAATTATTCGTTTTGAAATGAAATGCGACAAGAAGAAAACGTCGAGCCAAGCGTGGAGAGACGTGTGCGCGCGCACTGGGGGAGCAGACGTAGAAGCTGCAGCCAGGACGGACGTACCTCGGAGATGGAGAGGTTGAGGTCCCGGATGACGCCGTCCTGCGTCGGCGAGGAGTAGCCGTTGGTGAAGCCCAACTGGATGGGGCCGAGCGCGACGATGAGCGTGCAGAGCAAGGCGGGGACGTGGGGACTCGCGCGGGACGGCAATGGAGGAGGTGCCGGCGGCATTGAGGCTGGACTGGCGCCACCCCATCCACTTCCGGTACCAGCTCCCGCTGTTGGGCAGCAGCGGCTTCGCAGCCCGCCGTCGCAGTCGCTGCCGCTTCCTCCGTACCCGGCGCCGCCGCCGCCGGACGCACCGTTGCTCGCCATGGCACCCGCGCTTGCTCGCCGCCGAGCTCGCGGCGCGATTTGATTTGTTTCGTTTTCTCAGGGTGGGGTTGGATCGAGGGGAGCTGGGCGGAGGAGGGAGGACGACGCGAGGCCAGCAGACGAGGGAGACCCGTTAACCCACCTCGTTCCGTCGAATGGGCGTAATTGCGGTTGTCGCAGGTCTCTCCTGGGTCCCATATGTCAGAGGTCCAGAAGCGATTGTCTTTATCAATGGCTCACGTGTCCGTACTCCGTACTGTCTCCGTATCTGAGTGTGGCTATGCATCCGTGAGAATCAATCTTGGATCGATCGATAAATAAATGTTGCCCGTAGGATTTGCAACGATCTTTTTTTTTTTTCGTCACCACCTCCGATGCAGCTTGTGTTATGGAGATATCAACAACGTTGGATGGACAGTGAGGTAGCCGTTCGGGTCCTCACAAATGGTTGTACGGCCAGCCTACCTATCAAACGTATCAGTCAAAGGAAACCTGTGAGAAAGTTCCCAATCACATAGAATCTAAAATCAGTGACATATATGCAGTTGATAGAGTACCCAGGACAGAGTTTCAAAAAAAAAAAAAAAAAAAAGTACCCAGGACAGCAAGATTAGTGAAGAGAAGTTAGAAACAAAGATAGAGAAACAGGCACCTAAGAAGAGAGCTGAGAAGTGGGGTTCTTTGATTCCAAAAAAATGAAGAGTAAGAGAAAGACAAACCGTCACAATGTAACAATGTTCTTTGGATCCAGTAGAGTGTAGGCTGACATCCGTAATCTATGGTTACCGTTGTCTGAAAACTTTGATTGGATTTTCTTCTGCTTAATGAAAAACGCGTAACGGCGTGGTCTCAAAAAAAAGAAGAGTAAGAGACAACATTGGGGGAGGGGGACTCTATTAGAAAAAGCTCAAGCTTCAAAAACAACGTAACTGAAGTTACTGAAGGTAACAAATTCTAGTCTTAACTTTTATTTTGAAAGTAAATGGTAGGACCTCTACCTTTCCATCAAGATAGGGAAAGAGTTTTTATGTACATGTGTTTTTTTAGAGTTCTTCTTGGCCTACCCGAGGCCAAAAAAAAAAAAAACCGAATGCACTTTTAAAAGAAATTCACACGCCCCAAACATGAGCCCTTTTCCATTGCTCTATGTCCTCCTTTATTGTTTGAGTGACCCAGCAAATGCGGCGGAGCTCGTTTGAAAATATCCTTCTATTTCTCTCTTTCCATATATTCTAGACGGTGTAGAGGACCATTCCGTTGAAACACTTCCTTTCATCTTTTGCTATCCGTGATCGAGCGTCCTCCCACCACGAAATGAAATGTGGCGGGTCACTGGGCGACAAAACTTGGGATGCATCGAAATGCTCCCACCTGCGGGATGTGGCTCCAAACGACTTTGGCGAACGAGCATAGCGGGACCAAATGTAGGGATGTTTCGAGGGGCCATTGCATGAGGATTCCAGTCTTAATCGATTCTTCTTTAGTTCATATTGCAAATTCCATTGGTTTACATACTAGTCATCAATATGATTGCAATAGTAGTAGTGGTGTGAATGAAATGTTGTTGTTTGTTGACGGTAGAAATACCCCCTTTTCACATAGTCAAACCGATTAACAAAGTACTCCTTTTGGAAGCTAACATACATATAAATAATGATTTCTTATGCAAATAACCTAGTTCCACATATAGATGTCATTATTTGTATGCGAGATATGAATTCGAAGGAAATCGGGCCGAAACGACATGTATGGTCGCCATCGGTCGATGACCCAAGTATGGCCATTAGACAATATACCATCACCATCATGATCACCATGTCTTGTGACGCCTCCACACAAAATCTGAAGTCATTTGGCCACAAGACCAACGTCGGCCGACGTGGGCCCTTCGGCCCACGGCCATACCACGTGACTTGCCACGTCATCAATCCATGGGAGACCAATGGAAGCACTGATTGGTCCGTCAAGACGCCCCTCGGATCATATGGGTACAAAATAGATGTCACAAAGAAGTTCCGGACTCAAGACGCAGAACCGACAATGGGGCCAACATACACAGGACCGAGGATGGCCCACATGTCATGGACCTTGGTCGGTTGACACAGGCCAACTTGGCCATTCACATCCTCCCACGCCTAGCACATTGTCCACATGCTAAAATTGCCTCACACGTTGATCCTAAGGCGGTTGTATGGCGGTTTGATCCAACGGTGGGTGATAGAGGTCACGTGGATTGATGACATGGCGCCTGAGTAGCCCTACTCCACCTTGGGGGCTATAAATACCCCCTACCCCCCCACTTCCAAGGCATGACACACAAGGAAGAGCTCCACTCCTATGTAGTAGGCGAAGCCCCGCTCCGTTAGTGTGGTAGTAGAGAGAGAGAGAGAAGTCTTCCGAGGAAGTCCCGGATGCTGCCGGGAATCTCCTCCAAGGTTATCTCTGGGTGTACTTCTTCTAGTAAGTAATATTGTAAGGTCCTAAATGGCTAGAGGGGGTGAATAGCCTAATAAAAAAAATACACAAATCACTAGAACAATTTGTTAGACAATAACAAAGTGTAAATGTGGTTGCTCTAGCTCTACTTGTCGGCAAGCCACCTAATAACAATTCTAGGATTTACAATCTCTAATTCACACAATTGCTAATTAAGCTACTTTACCAACTATGGGAATGGAGAGGTGAAGGAGGGGATCCTCTTGGAGCTCTCAAATTGATCTCTAGAGCTTGCTCTCTCACTTAATTTGGGCTCAAATCAATGGAGTGAGAGAGGGGGAGGATGAGAGCTTTGTTCTTTCTTTTCTTTTCTTTTGTTCTTGAGAGAAATGAGTGAGTGAGAGGAATGAGTGAGAGAGAGGGTCAAGGGAGGCGCTGCCTAAAAACAACCAGCCAGCACCACCACACACACAACGGTCACATGGTTTCCCCTCTCCAGCTGACACGCGGGCCACCACAGTTTCCATCTCTCAAACGGTTGGCACAGAGACGAACGACGACTTCCAGCACTCGCTTCTCTCTAGCATGCGAACGGCGGGAGCAGCAACGGGATATCCACCAATGAGTGGACGACAACGGCAGCAGGGCGGGTCCACTCCCTTTCACCTGCTCTCTATGCTCTCTCACGGTGGCAAAAAAACATCCGGACAGAGCCTCTTTATTTGGATTTAAATCTAATTTCTAGGAGTGAGCAGCATGCGCCTGCAATGCATGCAAACGGAACGGACAACGGTCCAAGGAGCAGCAAGCGCCATCGATCCCATTTCTCTATGTCTTGCATGCGCTGACAGCTGGGCCCGCCTAAGAATAGCACACAGGCAGTCGGCTCTTCTTTTCTCCCTGTCCACGGTTTTCTCAGCAATTTCCTGCTCGGGTGGCATGAAATTCCAGGGAGAGGGTCTCTGTCTTGAGCACAGATAGCAGCGAGCAGCTTCAAACAGAGAGACGTTGCATGGAAATTTTGTTTGGTTGAACAGGAAATTCAGTCAGCAACTCTTTTCCTTTTTTTTTTTATCCCTTTTAAGTGCTAACTTCACAAATATGTTCCAAAATAAATTGGGTACTTAAGTTAGATTTTCACAAATAATTTTCTAGGATAATTTTTCGCGCATCTCACCGCGCGTCACTAAAAATCGATAACTATATGCAAATGAGACTCATATTTAGTGGCACTTTAGATAACCATTACAATTAAAGATTTCTCTCCTTTTTATATTAGGTTATCTATCCTAAATCCGATCACGCACTCTATTATGCGTCTTGACCGCAAAAAACAAATATCCTATTTTATACCTTTTTGCCTTTGAGTCCATAGGGTTTTGTTTTCTCTTTTCTTTTTCAAAGCACGAGCATTTGATCAATCTTTTGGATCGTCATTGTCCATCCACCATGATCACTTTGTTTCATCACTTGGCTAGAACCACCTCAACTAATTCAACCACTTAGCATAGAGGTTAGTCCTAGGGTGTCATCAATTATTCAAAACCAAACTAGAGATCTTCAAATACATTACGAGTTCTTTTATACTTTGCATATTTTGTTTAGTATAGTAGCTATTCACTCGTTCTTCATTGGTACATTGATTTACTTTAAGTATTTATTTACTTTAGTAGAGTGCTCTAGCCTAGCGCTAAGATCGGGGTTAGAGTAGTAAGTGTTAGTGTAGACATGGTGTCTAGGCTATACCTTATCGTGTTTTGCCGCTTCTTTGCTCGGATGGATTGTGATAACCCCAAGGTGGTGGTGACAGCCCCTTCTGGTCTCCTCGTATAGATCACCACGTATTTAGGCAAGTTCTTAAAAGGTAAGGCTCTGTAAAAATAGTAGCTTGTTTAGTGGTGGTCTTATTCACCATTTCTCACCTACTGCCTCCATGTCCGAGGGCTGATAAAGTCGCGTTTAGCTGATGTTGTAGGTTTGATTGAAACAAAAAAAGAGTCATTTACAGGTTACCTGCAGTTATTAGTAGAATTAGAAGTACTCATGTTGATGTTGTAGGTTTGATTGAAACATAAAAAAAAGAGTCATTTACACTTGGTATCTTAGAAATTTGACTGGAAATATTCTTTTCAATTGGTTTAACCTTCCTACTAAAGGCGCAGCAAGAGGTATTTTAGTTGGCTGCAATAAAGATAAGTATAATTCTTGTATTGCTGAAATTCTTGATTTTTATTTGTTTAATGATTACTGATCTGAAGACCAATTTTTACTGGAAATTGATAGTTGTCTATGGTTCACCTTATGAATATGGAAAAGTAGATTTCTTAGAAGAGCTGGATAGAGTGATGCTTAATTAGCAAGGCCCAACTATGGTTGCCGGTGATTTTAACTTAGTAAGGTTGGTACAGGATAAAGTAATGGTGTCATAAATTTTAGATGGACAGAAGCCTTTAATGAATGGTTTGATAAGTGTGTTCCAGTAGAGTTGAACCTAACTCTATCATGTAGTCTAAGCTCTATTTATTGATTTTTGATGATGTGGCTGATGTGGCGGTGTATTTGTGGAAAAAAACCAAGACTCCAAGTCCACAATACCGAGGTAATAAATGATTTTAGACTCTATGATAGAGTCTGATTGGGGAAATGCCTAAAAAGGAGACTCGAAGGACTCACTCCCGACCAACTGTAGTGGAGGCGAGGGATGGTGCCGGCCTCGGCTTATGCCATAGGGCATTAGACGAGAGACTATTCAAAAAAAAAAGATCAATACAGTGGCTATTAAAACGTAAACTAAATCCGCCAAATATTTCATTTCAGAGAACTTTGGTGAGGTATAAAATGAATATGGGAAGATTTAGTAGCCAAGATCACTCATTAATTTAACCAATGAGAGAGATTTGTTTATTAGGAGCTTACATAGCAATGATCAATTTACGATCCATTCTATGTATCTTCGCATGATAAACTTAGAATACACCATTCTCTCATAAATTGATTTGAAAGTTAAAAATTCATCTAAAAATCAAGATTTTCCTTTGTCATCGCCAGCACGGATAATTGATTTGGAAGCTAAAACCATACTTTGCTAATTGCATATATTGAATTATTGATGAATGCTGGAGCTCACTGGAAGGACCATTGTATCTCCTCGAGGGTTCTTCCCTTTGTCTCTGGCACCCAAAGGATAATGAAGATGAGAGTGAAAGCACTCACAATCATGTAGGAGGCAAATGTGCCTGTACGATTTGGAAACAAAGGTAACATGTCAAATTTGTTGTCATGATTTGGAAACAAAGGTAATTTGGTTGTTCATATATACAATCCTACTCTACGGGCGCTCGTATAGACCTGCAACACTCCAACTCAGAAGCAAATTTGCTGTCATTGTTATTCCAAAGCATGTCAACCAGTTGGCAAGGGTCGCGACGCTTCCTGCCACACTCTT
Organism: Hyparrhenia diplandra; assembly: GCA_015847255.1. Lineage (NCBI taxonomy): Eukaryota > Viridiplantae > Streptophyta > Magnoliopsida > Poales > Poaceae > Hyparrhenia > Hyparrhenia diplandra. The sequence goes on along the minus strand of JADLZK010012560.1, from coordinate 188,602 downwards.
GATGCTAACCGGAAGGATCTGTCAATATACAAAGTTTCGAGAATAAGCCTTATGCTTTCAGCATGTGGCTCGGACATCTTATGAGCTATATTAGCTATATGTGATAAGGTACTGTACCTCAGACATAATGATCCATGGAATGGCAGCCATACCGAAGCAGTAGGCAATGGAATAAGCCTAAACGAAGTATTTGGGCAAAACTTTACAGCACAGGTTGCACATTTAAAAACCAAGGTTCAGATACTAAATGTAATTGACAGACTTACCATGACACCAACCAAGGACACCATACTTAAGATGTTATACAAGTCAGAGTCATTTGAAATATTATCCTGAAACGAATAACCCATGACAAGAAAGAAGAATATTCAGTGGATTGAGATGACAGATGACAGACCCTGAAATCATACTGCATATCAGATTGTTTATAAGCCATGTACTGCATTAGTATACTAGATTAATATTGCATAGAGTACAAAAGAACTGTTATATTCTGATCAGAATCTTATCGCAAAGGAACTCGAACTTACCTTGATGTAAAATACAACAACAACTGCAAGAAGGCTTAGGGTCATCCCAGAAGACGAGATCTGTAATTTGAAGTGGCAATTATATTAAGCAACAGAAGACCCACAAATTAGTGGCTTTTTTTAAAAAAAGAAGAGGAAGCAGAAGTTACAATAAGGAGGATTCTTCGGCCAGCTCTGTCCAGGAACGTGATTGTAACACCAGTGGCAAGAACCTGATGGAATGCTGTTATTAGAAGATTAATAAAAAACACAGAGAGACTGGATCAGGTCTGTCTAGTTATTAGGTACTTGCCCCCATAGCTCCAAGTACACATGTGTCCAAGTTACCGTTCTTGAGCCCTGGAGAAGTTTGATTGTTTGAACTAAAAGTCAAAACACACTTAACTAGCACTGTTGTAGATAAAGACAGAGGAAGCATAATGATTTTGCAGTAAACAACAAAATGCCATCTTTCATCAAAGAAAAAGAATGATAAACCATGTTACAACTTACAGTGAGACTAATGTAATGTACTAGCTTATTTTAACATGTTATAATGCATTAGGACTTAGGAACAGTAAGGTCACTTTATCCCAATTTTACCCTTTTGGTTTTTGTAGTCCATTACACTATTCCTACGTCTGCAAGAAAAAATAATAATAATATTGCCAATCGGAGACTCATGCTTTTTATTCAGCAAACAGCCAAAACAATTCCCTAAGGCCCTAATGCTCCAGTTAAATTTGGAAGGAATAAAAGAATATTTCGTAAAATTTATTATGAACAGCTACTAATAAAAACACAAGTCAGTGAACATGCGCGCAGCTTACCTGCAGCTTTGAAGATGCTAACTGAATAAAACATTATACCGTTTATTCCACTTAGCTGCTGCAACACAAGTAGGCCAATTCCTAGCTGCAAAAAGTTGTAGCATTGTCATAAGCTGACAGTTACAAAATGTGATTACTAATTTGGTACCAGATAAGCAGATAAGTTACCAACTTACAATTAGGGGCGTGCGGTATTTTTTTTGGTTCAACTCTTGAAAACGTATTGTACCACTTTTGTTTGCTGATGCTACAGCTATCTGCATAAACATAAAGTTAATCCCACCGATTCAATAGAATTAAGGGGCTGTTTGGATTAGGGATTTTTTAGCCTTTAGGGACTAAAAAAGCTTTTTAGTCCCTACCAAACCAAACAAGAGGAACTTTTTAAGACTTTTCCTCTATTAGTCCCTAAAAAGACTCTCTTGAAGGGACTTTTTTTTTATTAGTCCCTAGTTTAGTCCTTAGGACTAAAAAGTTTAGTCCCTAGGAACCAAACATCCCCTAAGTAGCTAATATTGCTGTTAAAGAAAATAATACTCTCTCCGTTTCAAATTGTAGTTCACTTTAGTTTTTTAGATACTTTAATTTAATTATGTATCTAGACATAATTTATAACTAGGTGAATAGAAAAATCAATGTATCTAGAAAAGCCAAAGTGAACTACAATTTGAAGACTCTTCAAATAAACTGTAGTCACTCTAAATGAATGAAAGTAAGTGTGTACCTTTATATCATTAACTTCTACAGTGATGTCAGCATTGAATCCCCTCAGAACTTGTAGAGAAGTCTCGCAATCATCCATCCTATTCATACTTGCCTACAAATATAAGGGGGGAAAGGAGCACTGGGAATTGCAGTTTGGCCTAATTATTCAGAATATCCAACTTGTGTGTGTATATACCAGCCATCTTGGAGATTCTGGAATGAAGAATAGGCCAGGTATCAACAATAAGCAGGGCATGGTTCCTACAAGTGTGGAATCGCACACTTTATGATAGAACAGAAGGGTATAAAATATTTGCCTACTACATTTGTACTATCCAAAAAATATGTGTCGATCTTATTTAGAGTTCTTGATCATGCGAGCTAAAATAACAGAGTTGAAATGCAGACTAACAACATCGCTGGTTCTCTCTCGAATACTGTTAAATCAGCCGGAATGAGCCGTCAGCAGAACAGCCCCTAAGAGCAGCAGCACCAGCAGGTTCATTAATCTATCAGGGTTTAGCCACGTTACCTATTAACGCAAGAGGCCTCCAAGGAAAAAACATGCCAAGCACATATGCAATCGTGACACCAATGGTTACAGACAACTGTAGAATGAACAACTGCACAGTGAGGCCGGCATAAACAAGCAAGTGTTTGCCTCATGAAAAGATAAGATGCTTGTGGGTATGTACAAACCGGGTTCACAGCACCAAGAGCTCCTCTCGTGTTCGGAGGAGAAATCTCTGCTATGTATACCGGTACCTGGTGGCAAAAAATTCACATACCAAAATTAGCCGATATAATTAGAAAAACAGATATAACCAGTCCATGCTTCCATTGCTCTTTTGCCAAAAAAATAAATTTCATAGGGATGGATCACTTTGTCTAAAAATTCTGACATAAGATAGATATATATTTTTTTAAAAAAAATTTAGGACAGGTTAAAAACACAAGTGCTCATATTCTCAAAGACATAACCAGGCATGGAGTTTTGTTTCATTATACATACCACATAGGAAATGACACCGACACCAAATCCTTCAAGCAATCTTCCCATGTAGAGAAACCAAGTGTCCTGCAGGGCAGACATCGACAGCCCGATGTTGTGATTTGTGAAGCAATGAGTGGAAATAAACTGACACACGTAGCGCCATACTTTTGCGAAGGAGATCGCAATCCAGCCGATGATGTTCGGAACCGCTGCAATCATCAGTGACTGCGAAACAGTTACCAAGCTAGTTAGCTTAAAAGACCACACGCTGTTTGGTTGGATCATTTTTCATGGCCTCAGTGGAGCAGAGTTTCTCACCCCTCTGCGGCCAATGTACTTGGCCATCTGGCCACTGGCGATCGCCCCGACCATGGCGCCCACGTTGGACAGCGAGCCGAACGCCGAGAACTGCGAGGGGCGACGACGGAGCTCGATTATTCGTTTTGAAATGAGACACGAAGAAAACGTCCAGCCGAGAGCGTGGAGATAGGTGTATGTCAGCCAGGATGCATGTACCTCGGAGATGGAGAGGTTGAGGTCCCGGATGATGCTGGCCTGCGTCGGCGAGGAGTACCCGCTGGTGAAGCCGAACTGGATGGGGCCGAGCGCGACGACGAGCGTGCAGAGCAAGGCGGAGACGTGGGACTTCCGCAGGACGGCCATGGAGGAGGTGCCGGTGCCGGCGGTGGCGTCGAGGCTGGACTGGCGCGACCCCATCCCCATCCGGTACCAAATGCTCCCGCTGTTGGGCAGCAGCGGCTTCTGCAGCGAGCCGTCGTGGTCGCTGCCGCTCTCGTACTCGCCGCCGGACGCTCTGTCGTTGCTCGCCATGGCGCTCGCGGCAGAGATTTGAGTTGTTTGGTTTCGTCCAGACCCCAGACTCGAGGTGGGGTTGGAAGGAAGGAGAGGCAGATGGGAGAGTGAATGCCTCCGTACCGTTGAATAGGGTGCGCGCGGGCTGTCGAGGCGTTGTCGTGCCAGGCAGGTGTCGCCGGGGTCCCACCGTCAGAGACAGAAATGACTCAGCTGACCTGGACATGACTCCCAGCTCTGTCTTTGAGCAACACCTGGACATGAAATCCCAACTCATCATCCAAGGCAACCGGTGTCTTGGACGCATAGTTTCTCGATATAAACCATGTCATATTTTATTTTTTTTTTTTACCTACATTTAGTCTTTGAGCAACACTGTATTTACTGTCTTTGGGCAACACTGTATAATCCCATGCATCCCATTTTTTTTTTTGACCAAAAATAAATCAATTTCAACTTTCAAGAGAAAAAAAAAAGAGACGTCGATTTGCAATGATCTTTATTGTTTATTTATTTATACTTTCACCAGTGGTGAATCACCACCGCCACTAATGCAGTCATGTAGCTTAAGTACGTTAGGGAGCCCCATCAACGTTGCAAGGACAGGGTTGTAAAAAAAACGTTGGAAGGACAGTGACATTCCCGACCAACGTTCTTTACTCTCGTTTTGGCCCCGGTCCACCCAAATGATTGCATGTCCTGCCCCCGTACCGTAGCTATCAAATGATTGCATGTCCTGTATACTCCGTACTCCGTACCGTAGCTATCAAATCGTGTCCAGAGGATGTATAGTAGTAGTAGGAGTAAAAAAAGCGGAGGGACGCAGGAGTAGTAAAGCATTGTAGGTGGACTAAGGCTTGGACATAGAAACAAAGAAACTTTGTGAGAGACAAGACGTAGTATTATAGTCTTTGCTCTTTGTCCGTGGCTCTTGCCAAGTATTTGTATACGTTGGAAGGATGCCCAAAATTTTCTGTCAAGCAGATACCACCGTAACCATTGCCTTTCTAAGAGAAAAACTCGGAGAATTATTGCAACAGATGCCGAAATGCTCAGCGAAACGAAAATTGTATCTCCTCTAGAGTTCTTCCCTTCGTCTCCGGCACCCAAAGGACGACAAAAACGAGGGTGAAGGCGCCCACAACCATGTACGAGAGGAAAGTGCCTGTCCAGAAAAGAGAAAAACTGCATCAGCTTCCACGGTTCAGGTTCTTAATCCTACCCTATTCAGAATTTCAGAGCTGAAGCACAAATGTGGTGTGGACTGTGGACCTCCAACACTCCAGGTGAGCATCAAGTTCGTCGTCATTGTTATGGCGAAGGATGTCAGCCAGTTGGCCAGTGTCGCGATGCTTCCACCGAGACTCTTGATGCTCACTGGGAGAATCTGAAAAACGCACAAGTTTGAATTATACATTCAGATATCTCTTACACTTAGTTCGTGCCTGAGCTGTAGCTTCAGACTATTGCTGATGCAAATAGTTCTTTTCAGTAAGATGCCAAAATTTGGAGAAAGAGAGGCATTGTATACAAGCTTTAAATCAGATATGAAACCAAGTATTGTACCTCAGACATCATGAGCCATGGAATGGCACCCATACCAAACGAGAAGGTAATGACAAAAGCCTGAACACAGCACGAGTCATTGTTTTGGCATAGGTTCCACATTTGTATCCATTCTTTTTCAGAAGAAACATAATTGAGACATACCACGATAGCAACCAACGAGATCATAGTTAAGATGTAGTACAAGTTAGAATCCTGTGAAATGTTATCCTGGAAGAAAAAACGAACCATAAAAAGGATTAGAAGAAAATTCAGTAGATATTGTACAAAATCTGCATAAGCCATGCATTGCCAGTATGGTTTACTATTGCAGCAACGACTGTTGGTACAAGAATTCTTCTCACATTGGAATCCTAGCTAAAGAAACCTGAACATACCTTGAGAAAAAACACAATGGAAACGGCAAGAAGGCACAGGGTCATGCCGGAGGTAGAAATCTGTCATTTGAAATTGTGTTCAACAAAAAAAGTCAGTGTTAGTCATATTTACAGAAAGCACGCAGGCTAGTTATTTCGCAGGAAAGAAAATTACAATAAGAAGCATGCGTCGTCCAGCTCTGTCTAACAACCATGTCGTAACTCCAGTAGCAAGGACCTGACAAAAATGAAGAGTAGCTTAATATAAAGTACAGGTAAATTGTACCAGGTTATAAACTCATCCTAGCTACGCACCTGGATAGCTCAAAGTGAACAGGTGGCCAAGTCGCTGTTTGTAACTCCTGGAGATTTTGGATGTTAATTTTTGACCAAAAGTTGACTATATTAAAATTGTTGTAAAACATGGTAGAAGAGCTCAAACTATTAATGCATAAGCGCATACATATTCATCTGAATAATACATAGGGTTTATCAGACGTGGAAACGATCTAAATTTACAAAATACAATGAGATGCCATCTTATCTTAAGTTTGTGCATTCTAGTGTTTTTTTTTTTTTTTTTTTTTTGACATGACATTCTAGTGGTTTGAAAATCAGTACTCTAATATTCTATTCCAACATCTGGAAAGCATACTGCAAAACAAACAATGGTATTAAAGGTTGCTTCAATATTGGTTATCAGTAATCATTATCATTTCCAAATAAATTTGCAAGATATCCAAACTATCATGCCTAAAACTTATTAAACCAACTACTACGAAAAAGTACAGACATGATAAAGACTGCAACTAACCTGCAGCTTTGAAGATGCTACTTGCATAAAACAGTACACCGTTGATTCCACTTAGATTTTGCAGTACAAGTAGACCAATTCCTAGCTGCCAAGTTAACAAATAGTTACAATTATAAACTATAGCTGCTGACTTTGACTTGGATTAATCTGATGAAGTTAAGAAAGTTACAAGTAGTGGCGTGCGGTATTTCTTTTGGTTTAATTCTTGAAAACTGATTGTAGTCCTCTTACTTGATGATGTCACTGCCCTCTGCAAAAGGATCAAAGCTAAAGATGATTCTGTTGATTCCATAAGAACGTGGTACATAGATCCATGTGACTAATTTAATTTAAGTCTTCACAGCTAATGGAAATAGATCATATATACTGCATTTAGTCACTCTTCACTCTAGAGACATAATAGAGGTGCTTTGCCTTTATATCATTAAACTTCTGTCGTGATGTCAGTCTCAAACCCCTAAGCACTTGTAGGGACGTCTCACAATCATCCATTAAATTCATCTTTGCCTAGAGATAAGAGCAAGATAAATGGTCACTAAGATTTCAGTTTGATGCAACATATCATAATTCAGATCCAGTTTATGCATATATGTACCAGCCATCTGGGAGATTCTGGAATGAAGAATAGTCCAGGAATCAACACTGTGCAGGGCAAGGATCCTACAATTGACAGCACAGAAATTTAGATAAGAAATAATGACACATGTACTAGTCCGCATTTAGTATCTTCCTAGATACATCCTCCATCCCAAATTATAAGGCATTCCAAGAATATTGGAGAGTCAAAGCATCTTTAAGTTTGACCAAATTTATATGATAAGATACTAACATTTAGGATGCCAAGTATCATTGAATTCTTCGTTAAATATATTTTCATAATATATCTATTTGATGTTACAAATCTTTTTTTAATTCTTTCTATAATTTTGGTCAAACTTAAAATGCTTTGATTTTCCAAGATTCTTGGAATATCTTATAATTTGGGATGGAGGGAGTAGTATATTTCTAAGATTATAGTCATATTGGGGAAAGCCATTTGCAGTTAGTGATCTCGTGAGCTGAAAGATCAGGTTAAGTATAAAGTAAAAGTGTAAGCAACAACAAGAAAAAGAAAATTCAAACATATCAGTAGTTAGCTACATTACCGATCACTGCTAGAAGTCTCCAAGGAACAAACATGCCGAGCAAATAGGCCAAGAATATGCCAATGGTCACAGACAACTGAAGGATGAACAATTGCACAGTGAATAAAATGTAAATAAATAAACTAAGTACTATTTTTCTAACAAAAAGATAAGAATGTTATGAGGAAGCACACCTGATTCACAGAACCAAGAGCTCCTCTCATGTTCTGAGGAGATATTTCTGCTATGTATACAGGTACCTGGTAACAAATTATCAAGAAACAGTCTTAATTATCAAGAAATAGTCTTGTAATTAATCCAAACCTCCAAGGTTCTTTTTGCAACATACAAATTATACATTGGTCATGGTTCACTCTGTATCCATTTGTTACCCCTAAATGTGCCCAAGATATGGGATCTCACTCAATATTTTGATCTCTCACTTTTCCCAGTTCTTAAGTTTTGAAAGTACAAATCTTCTGTGCAAGAAATAAGCAGGCAACAAATCTTCTTGTACGAACCGTATAAGATATGATGCCGACACCAAACCCTTCAAGCAATCGTCCCCATATACAGAAATGAGGCGTCCTGTAAAACAGACATTGACAAATGGCCCATCAATCTTATGTTTTCAGATGCAGCAATGGGTGAAAATGAACTCAGGGAACATGTACTTGTTGAGTACTTTTGCAAAGGAGATCGCAAGCCAACCGATGATATTCGGGATTGCAGCAATCATCAACGACTGCAACCATTTAGCAAAACCATTAGACTAAAATTGTACAGATCTAGTGAAATTAACTACTGAAATTCTGCCATACATTGAACACGAGACTGAAATTATGTACAAAATACATGATCCACACCATTTCTGGGAGACACTAAAACTTAATGATTAATACAGAATATCAATATCAAAGGAAAGTGGGGAACAGACGAACATGAATAAACCATGCCAAATCCCAATTTGGTTAACTGCACAAAAAGAACCAGTCCACAGGCATTAATTCTTTGCAAAATTATGGACTACTTTCAAAATTTCACCTGCTTTTATTTTCTGAAGAAAAAGTCCTCCCACCTAATTTTTGAAAACACCGGTATCCTATTTATATTTGGGTTCTCTATCTATCACACACAAAAAGGATGGCTTTTCTTGTTGGTTAGTCTAAAGTCTAAACGCAGCCTCCTGATCCTCTCTGTCTATATAAAGAAGTGATGTTGACCCTCCTTCGCCGTCAGCTTACAAGTAACAAACTGATCATAAAATGGAAGGACAGCTGATAACCACCAAGAAAGAAAGGGACTCGAATTTCTCACCCCTTTACGGCCAATGTGCTCGGCCATCTGCCCGCTGGCGATTGCCCCGACCATGGCGCCGACGTTGGACAGCGAGCCAAACGCCGAGAACTGCAGCACGCGCGGGCGCGGCGGTCAGTATTATTCTCAGCCACGATTCATCAAATCAAAAGAAAAAAAGAAACAAATCTCAGATACGATACGACAGCCTGTGGGGAGAGTTATTAGTTTGTTACCTCGGAGATGGAGAGGCTGAGGTCCCGAACCATGGCGTCCTGGGTCGGGGAGGAGAAACCGCTGGTGAAGCCGAACTGGATGGGGCCCAGAGCGACGATGAGCGTGCAGAGGAAGGCGGAGACGTGGGACTCCCGCAGGACGGCCATGGAGGAGGCCCCGGGGGCGACGCTGGACTGCCGCGAGCTCATCCGGTACCAGCTGCCCGTGTGGAGCAGCGGCTTCCGCAGCCCGCCGTCGTGGTCGCTGCCGCTCTCCTCGCCGGCGGCGCCGCCTCTGTTGCTGCCGCCACCCAGCATGGCGTCACTCCCTCGCTCGCCGGCTGCGCACCGCCGGCCTCTCGCCTCAAGCTTTGATTTCTCTTCTTGGGAGTTGGCCTGAAGGAGGACGAGGAGCAGCGGACAACGATCGATGCGAAGACGAACCGTCGTCCCGTTGAAATGGGCAAGAGAGGACAGAGGAGTGACCAAACCAAGGGAGTGGGGGTTGTCTTGTCTGAATTCCTGTGGGGGGCCCACCGGTCAGTGACCTAGTCAGCTGAGCTGGCCGGCTATGCTATGCGCCTTTTTGGCTGTCCTATTTCTTTTTTTTAAAAAAAAAAAATCCTTCGTTGTCCTATTTCTCGTCATCTAGGAATCTATATAAGTAAAAAAAGTATTTACGCAACATATTTCTGCTATATATGTCTTTTGTAGCCATTTTTCCTATGGTGATCCAAGAGCAGCCCAGTGTGGGTTTCCTAGCCGGTTCGATGTATTTAAATGTAGCTGTAGCACTAGGTATGTAACATCGTGGAGTGGTTTTTTTATTTTTAATACACCCCTATGAGCACCTCCGAAGGACCGAGCGCCACCCGACAAATATGGAGATTCCCGAAGTTACCATTGGCGCTCGCCGTCAACGGGAACGTCGCTTACCACTTAATGCATAACGCCAGTAAATCTAGGAAAATCCCAGGAAAAGGTGCGAGCACCAGGATTTGAACCAGCGTCCCACTAGACCGTCCTACCAGTGGAGGGTTTAGTTGTACATGAAAATTCCAAATGTTAGAATTTTGACAACTATAGCACTTCCGTTTATATTTGGCAAATATTTTCCAATCATGAATTAACTAGGCTCAAAATATTCATCTTGTGGTTTACAGCCAAATGGTATAATTAATTATTTTTTTTTGCCTATATTTACTGCTCCTTACATGCGTCCCTAGATTGATGCGATGGAGAGAGAGTACAGAAACTTAACTTGATGAAAGGTAAACTAAACAAGGCCAATTCGATGGAGGAGCAGTCCCTCTTCTTTTTTCTTGTGTGTGTGGGTCCAGCAATCCAGCTAAGGTTGGTTCGATCCACCGTGAGCTGAATAGCAGGACGAGTGATGTCCAGGTCTGATCCTACAATCGGAACGCCCCCGATGCTTCACACTGCGGACGCAAGCTTTACATTTGTATCAAGGGGCGGGGTCATATAACATTTCTGCAGATCGTACCCTAAACAAATCTCTATCCTAAATGAATGAAAATTTAGTTGTTGAACGGATAAGAAGGCAGAAAGATTGGTGACGAAGAACAAAAAATCTTTCTACTATATATCGTTAGCCAACAACTACGACGAAGGACGGTCTTGCTTGCAGAACAAAAGCCTGCCATGAGGCATTGACCGACAGATACGGGCGATGGGTACGTGCATGCAGGCACGTTGGTGCCAGCTAGCCCATGGGAGCTGTCGCCGATATCATCGAGCGCCGGATCCGCTGGAGCTGCGTGCCGTCGGCGGCCACGTCGTGCTCTGTCAGATGGGAGCACAAGCATCCCCCCCTGTTTCGATCGATCTGGCATAGTTGGTCGCCGTGCAGCATGTGTACCTAGTACTTTTTGCATTGAAAGGCTGAGGCTGAAAGCGCCAATGGACATGTGATCAGTGAGTGAGTGAGGACAATGCAAAAGTATATAGTTAAAGCGCCAATAGCGCCATTGGATATAGTTTATACCAATGGACATGTGAGTGAGTGAGGACGACGCAGAGGCGAGACTATTCGTGCCACCTCCGATCCGTAGATGATCTCATTCTCCGCTCCAAGAGCTCATATGGTGACGATGGAGATGCGCTGCGCTGTGCCGCTCGTCGTCTCTCGTCGTTCTCTCGTCGATCTCCGTGTTTGATTGTTTGCTAATTAACCCTCGTGCACGCTGGGTGTTTATTGGTGCTCTGCGATCGCGCTCGCGGATCACGTGATGGACAGATTGATGGGCTATTTAATTAATCGGTGTTGTTGTTTCCAGCGGATCATCGTCTTCCACTAGCAGACTAGCTAGCTTCAATCACCTCTTCTAGCAACGTCGGCAAAAGTAATTTGTGGCGCTATGATCATGACACTGACACGTGTATATATGCATACATTACGAATTTAGAATTTATTAGGGGAATTTAGCCGTAGGACACTCAAAGTGGCGCCGGTGTGCTAGCGGACATCAACTTTCTTCGTATTTGCTAAAACACACTCTGGTTGCGTGTAATTTGGCCAACGGACACCGCAACCGGTTGTAGCAGGTCAAGGAGAGAAAAAACTTGAGAAATGACCTCCAGTGCCCCTGAGCCCATTTGGGTCCGATGCGGCATACTTCGCTGACAGTAGGGCCCACCGGTCAGTTTTGCCCCCAACCTCCATCTCCACTCTCCAGCATTTCGCCGTGTGCAAGTGTAGGTCCTTCCCGTCGTCCTCTGCTCATCCTCTCTGCTCCATCTCCGGCGGGCCACCGGGCTGGCGAGCTCTGTCCTTGGCTCTGGCAGACGGACGACCGGTACCTCCGCCAGCGCAGCCGCACGCCATGGCCCCGCCTCCCACGCCACCGCCCACACTGCCTGACCCGCGACCGGCCCCCGACGTCGGACGCGCGACGTGCCCCGCCCGCGCCGCCGCGCACCACGTCGTCGGCTCGGCCCGTGGGATGCACGACCCGTCCCGGCGTTCGCCACACCCCCTCCCCCCGTCGCGGCGGAGCATCGGGACCAGGAGGCGGAGGCGGCGAGAGTGAGCGCGCGTGCAGCGCGAGGGCGGCGGGCCAGTGCGCAGCAGACGCGAGCGCGACGCGGCCGAGCGTGGTGGGGCCTGGTGGAAGCTGGCGGAAGCCGGGCCGGAGCGCCGCGAAGCAACTCGGGTCCATCGGCGGCGCGGCAAAGCGAGCACGAGGGCGCGACAGAGCGAGCTTGGGTCCGCTGGGCAAGCCTCCCGCGCCGGGAAGGACGCGCGACCGAGGAAGACCACCCGCCGGGGGGCATGGCGAGGCGGAGCCGGGGCGTGCCGTCTGCGGCCATGGCGACGCGGAGCAGGGTCGCGGCGTCGGCGGCCATGGAAAGGGGAAGCAGGGGCGCGACATCGATGGTCCCGTCGGCGGCGAGGCACACCAGCGGTCAGGGGCCACGCCCGCGGAGCGCTTGGCTGCGCGAGGGGCGGCGGCGGCGTAACGAGCTCCAGCGGGCGTCGAGCGCGAGGTGGGAGGCAGAGCCGCAGAGGACGACGAGAGATGGAGGTTGGGGAAAAAGTGACCTGTGGGGACCAACTGTCAGCGAAAGGGCGAAATAGACTCAGAGACACCGGGTGCCATTTTGCCTAGTCCAACCGGCTAAACCGGCCAGCGGTGTCCACGGGCCAAAAATACACAAAACATCAGTGTCCCCTCTAAATTAAATTGAAAAGATGGTGTCCCAACAGTACCAAGGAACACCATTTTGCATGTCCTACAGCCAATTCTCCCAATTTATTATGGTGCCTATAAATCGGACAAAATAATTTTCTCTAGAAATTTATGCAATTAAAAATCCTAGTATATCGATTTAATCTAAGAAAAAATATAGAAATTTTTATTTTAACTATGTTTTATAAAAAATATTTATCTTATTTTGCCTAAATTAAAATGATTTCAGCCTTCTATGGACTCATTTTGCTTTTTGTTTGCTAGAAGATATATGATCTCGTATCTATTATAATTAGTCTACGCCTATGACATGGATTATGGGAAGTTCAGGTGACTGTGATGACAACACAAATATCATGCAATTGTGTAACCACGTCATACTTGACCCTACTTCGGCTTTGTTTGGTATACAACTGCGAGGAGAGGCGTTTAATTCCCTGATAAACTGCACAAATGAAGGACAAGCACATCAAAGTAATCTAGTCTGGCTCAGAGCATTTGCGCTAAAGAGAGCAATCCGTATCACTTGACATTCTAACGTAGTTTTGATTGGTCAACGTTGACTAGCATATAAGCATAAAAGACACTTCATATTTATTCAATGAATTTCAACATAGGCACCATAAGGTATAGCATGAATTTACGAAGAAATGACTTTTTGAGCTAAAACAGATTTCCATGGTAAAACATTCATAACTTGATCCGCGGGGTGCAAGACCGTCCTCGAAATCTTCTCACCATACACATTTGCACGGAAAATATTTATAGTTTATACCCTCCTTAAGGTATCAACCTATCTTGATTTACCCCTCTCATAGCTGAAGTGGCGCTATGTAACATGAATCCACCGTCCAAAATCGCTTATAGACTACTAAAACAAATGGTTTTGAAGGTTGAGGAGTTTAAAAAACTAGAGAAAATCAGATTATCACAGGCTTAAAGGGTTGAAAGAACTTTTTCCTACTCTCTGGTCATTGAGTTTCTGTGGCCCGACCCAGATTGCGTCACGATTATTGTGTCTCCGGGAGGACCAAACAAATTTAGCTGGGCCGAAATGGGACGTCCTCAACCAAACTTGAGTGGGAAAAAGTGCACATTTCCTTCCTAATCTTTCGCAAAAGTCTAATTTGCCTCGCTTATCTCAAAAACCAGACTCATCTATTCAAACCGTGCAAATGAGCCGCATGGCTGGTTTGGATTCCGGTTTTGGCAGTGCTGGTGGCCACGCCAGATGTTTAAAAAAATGGTTTTGAAAGTTGAGGAGTTTATAAAAAACTAGTTTTATAATCGAGAGGGAAAATTGGATTATCACAGGCAAAGGGTTGAAAGTCTCACAGGTAATTGAGTTTCCATGGCCCAGATTGTGTCACGATTATCGGTGTCTCCGTGACCCAACAAATTTATCTGGGCCGAACCAAACTTGAGTGAGATGGGCCAGCCCAGCCCTAATAAATCTATCGGGCCGCTGTTCTTCTTCTGTTGGTAGTACAGTAGTACAGTGTCCCACCTTCACTGCTCCTCCTCGGCGGCTCCTCCCTCCTTTGACCACCAACTCCGGCGGCGCCGTACGTCGCAGCCGCACGCTACCCCGAAGCCAGAAATACCTACATGGGGCGGACAGCGCGCTCCCGGCCTCCGGCCACCGAGCCAACTCCGGCGGTCAGCGGCCTTCGCTCCACCAAGATCTCCTTCCGCTCCCGTAAGATTGTCAAGACACCATCCGCGAAACCTTTGACCGCGACCGCCCTGGCACAACCGCCGCCTCCAGTGCTGCCTGCGCTTTCGTCCCACGGAGAGCTTGCGGCCGCGCTGCGCCACCTTCAAGCTGCGGACCCCCTCCTCGCCGCTGTCATTGCCTCCACTGAGGCCCCCACCTTCGCCGCCACCCCCTCCCTCCCCGCGTTCCGCTCCCTCGCGCGCTCCATCCTCTACCAGCAGCTCGCGACCTCCGCTGCCAACGCCATCTACGCTCGCTTCCTCGCGCTCTTCCCTTCTGCCTCGGCGGCGGCCGCGCCCGTAGCCGCTGACGCGGTCACACCTGCCGCCGTCCTTGCCCTTGCCGCCGCCGATCTGCGCGCCATCGGCGTCTCCGGCCGCAAGGCATCCTACCTACACGACCTTGCGGCCAGATTCGCAGCCGGGGAGCTCTCCGACTCTGGTGTCGCCGCGATGGATGAGGCTACACTCCTCGCGGAGCTCACTAAGGTCAAAGGCATCGGCGAGTGGACTGTCCACATGTTCATGATCTTCTCGCTGCACCGCCCCGACGTGCTGCCCTGCGGCGACCTCGGCGTGCGCAAGGGCGTGCAGGAGCTGTACAAGCTCAAGGCGCTCCCCAATCCGGAGGAGATGGCTGCATTGTGCGAGCGGTGGAGGCCCTACCGGTCAGTCGGCGCGTGGTACATGTGGCGCCTCATGGAGAGCAAGGGCGCTGCGGCCAAGAAGAAGAATAAGGGTAATGCAAGCTCTTAGCGCCTAGGTATGTACAAGTGGCGGTCTTATGTATTTGTTGTCCCAAAGCTGTCGAATTTAGATGAAATCTGGGTTAGATGGTGTCCCAGATTTGTGACACAGTCTATGTTCACATCAGGGTCCTTGCAGAGTTAGAACTGAAGTTGATTAGAGAAGAAGAATAAGGGTAATGCAAGCTCGTAGCGCCTAGGTATGTACATGTAAGTGATGGTCTTATGTATTTGTTGTCCCAAAGCTGTCAAATTTAGATGAAATCTGGGGTAGATGGTGTCCCAGATTTGTGACACTGTCTATGTTCACATCAGGGTCCTTTGCAGAGTTAGAACTGGAGTTGATTAGTTTCAGAGTCAAATGCTATTATGTTGTAAGCTTGTGATTTTGTTAGATATTCATAATTGATGCAACTATGTGGAGTATAAGTTAAGGGTTCCCGATCCTGATTGTTCTTTTTTTAAAAAAGGATTGGACATGATATGGTGTTTTTTTCTTTCATGTATATTTCATTCCATACCATTATTCAGTCATGACTTGATTGTACATCTTAGAGCAATAGATGTGAAATAGTTGGAATAAAGTTTTTTTTCTGGACCAATCTGTGTTGCTGCTTTTGATTCTACTGTTACACCATCTTGATTCTATTGTGTGCACAGATGATTCTTTAACAGTGACTTATGGTGGACTCAAACATACGTGATTCTAGCATTTGGTTCTTTGCGTTGTTCGTGAGCACAATCTAGCGACCTCTGCTTTTGAACCTGATGCTTAAAAACAGTGGCCAGCTAAAGCAAAATTTGGAGGCAACAAAATGCGATGAGGCAATTTTTTTTCATAAATACATGAGTTTACAACTTTACATCCTCCATAACTTAGTTCAAGGGGACAATGAATACATACGGTTTATGACTGTACACTAGATCCTACAACCACAGGTAGACATAAACTTGCTCTTAACCTATACTATATACATGTACACACTGTTTCATCATTTTATTCTCCAACCAGAGCTGGATTCCTTTGCTTTCTTCTAGAACCTAGGTCCATCTTAGATTCTTAGAGCTTTGTTTTCTACCTCCATGAGCCTCCAACATTTTAACCTGAAAGTAAAAGTCAATATATGCACACTGTCAGTTTCTCTGAATTGTAAACATTAATTCTTCTTTGTACCATGTGATATCTACTTGTACTGATTTCGTTTGCAGCTGCTCCTAGACCTGCCTACCAGAAATCACCCACTTGAAAAATAAAACAAAAGAAAAGGACAATGAAGGAAGCAAGAACTAGCCAAACCTTGCCTACTCTTACTGCTAAAAGAGCCATGGAAATGCCCTTTTGGCACAAGTTGTGACTTTTAGTATGAGAACTGCATGTCGGGTGCAAGCTGGATGCATGAGGGAAGTAGGAGATTTTTGTCATAGTACTAGGATTGGAGCCCACATAATTAGTGGGCATTAGTGGACAAACACCGAGTAATTAGATCCAGATTCTTTTTATGAGTGCGAAAGGAAAGGATGTCTGCAGTTTGGCCTATACAATGTTGATGCGATCACCCATGCATGGAACAGCTAAAGAACATAAAATACTCAGATGCTCGAGTGTGAATTCTTGAGCCATCGATGACATAGCGATGCATGCTGAACTATTCATAAAAAAATATGGTACGGTGACTGAATTATGCTTAGCTGAAGGCCTGCTTGCTGTGACTATCACCAACTAGCATGCATATAGTTACCCAAAAGCTTATGAATACAGAACGAAGCTCTTATGTAATTTGTTTCGAGTTTGCTTTCAAAGTGTCATGGACTTTACCTCGGGTCCAGAATCCCTGTGTCTTGTACTGGGGGTACGGCACGTGGCCTGACTCAATCATCTTGACGTCGTAGTCAAGATCTTCATAGTGGCAGCGCACCTCCTCAGCAGACTTGATGCCTCCCATGGCGCTGGACACCTTGTCCCACCGGTTGGGTGTGCCCTCGCCATAGTAGGCGAGTGCCTGTTCAAACATCTTGTTCTCTTTCGGGCTCCACTGTGACATGGAGTTGGGAGAGGAGCTCCGTGAGGCAGACATATTTGAAGTATCCTTGTTGAGATACTAACGTCTGTTAGTGCTAAGGCTTACTGTATCTAGTGTCTAGACTGAAGTATTTTGCTCTTCAGAAGCTCTTATGGTTTGGTATCGCTTGTCACAAGGTCTGCTATTTATAGACCCCAGGGTTGCCTGCTGCGTGCATGCGTGTGAGCTGTAAGTTGCATGGAATCACAATTGTGGGTTAAAGGTGGCTGAGGAGAATAAGGCTGGTTGGTTTCAGAGCCAAGGGACATGGAGACTATGTGATCTAAATTCAAAGAGTAGAATCTCTATGTTTTAAACCTCTTAAGATTTTTGTGTTGAGATGAGTGGTGGTGCATGATGCTGGATACGGTATCAGAGAAAGAGCTCTTCGTGTCCCAAGCTTAGGGCCATAGCACCTGTGCGTTTCATCTGTTGTTAAAGTTAATTTCCTGATGTTTGGATGACTTTGTGCACACACTTTGTCACCCTTTCTAACACATCAAGGTTGTGGCTGAACTTGCAGGTGCGTAGATCTCACAAGTCACAAGTAGAGGGCATTCTGCTTCAGAAAAGAAATAGCTTTTTAGATTCTGGTCCGCCTGTGTTTTTCACATAACCGAGATGGAGCTGAGCTGATCTGGAGTTCTGTACACCCCATTTCAGCAGCACACTGAATCTAACAACGCCAATGGTTTATTTTGCGTGCATGTTGCTGCTCTCTGATGCACAAGCAGCTGATCATTTCAGCCCCCTGAGGAAATACAGCAGCTGTCGTCCAAACTCGATGACTCTGCAGATATGGAGTGCCTCCTTTTTACTGCAAAAAAAGGACTGTGCATGCCAACATATCACCTCATCTCTGGCATATTAGCATGGTAACATTAGTCCTTTTGAGATGGCAACACAATATCCTGTGTTCGAGTATGCACACACGCTTGCATTCATGCACGAAAGACTATAGGGGTGATGAAACATTCTCTGTATCAGTGATATAGTAATATATAACTCCTATATATGGCTCAAGTTCTGATCAAACATATACTTTCCAGGCGGCAAGAGCAGTGGGCATTGTGAGGGTAAGATAGGTGCAAGTAATCAAATTAAATGCAATGTCATTGTATCCAGCAGCTGTTTTCTGTACTGTTGTCTGCTGTGGATGAATGCATTTATAATGGAGCAAGTTAAGGTTGCCTTGCTCTGAAAGTAGTGACTGCTGAATCCCTTAGTGACTAATGTATTTGTTTGCCTCTCCTTAAGTGGCAGGTCGATCCATCACATATCTGAAGGCTGAACAAGATTGCAGTGTTCTCTTTTGTCTTCTTCATCAAGGTGGATTATAAAGGGGTTTAACTTTTGAGTGTTGAATGAAAGGAAATCCAGAGCCTACCCTTCTGTACATATGAAATGACCTTATCCGGGCTGTATCCTTGCTCCATGTATGATGAGAGATTGCAAGAATATGTGCCAAAGCAAGGTTTGTTAAGTCCCTTTTGGACTGAAGAATACATTTCACCTGTTGCCCAGGGCCTTGGAAGAGGGAATTGCATATGTTCTCTGTGGTCCATGCCTACCCTTATGATTCTGAGACTGCACTTGTACAGCGTACAAAACTCAGGTCAGTAAATATTTGTTAGGTTCTTGCAGATGCTTGCAAGATGCTAGTGTTGTAGCATGGAGGACCATTGTCTTTAGTGTCTGAAATATGAGAGTGGCATGCAGGTCGATGTCTGAGCACATAGCTCGGAAGATGTGCGTATCAGCCAATAGGCTATGTGACTGTGCCTGCAGGATGCTCTGAAGGAAGCGCTTCCTGAAAAGTCAGAACTGCAAAGGTGCGCAAACCAAACCTCTGATTGAATGCTTCCATGGCTCACAGTTCCTAGATTCTTGTCTCTTTCTGATAGCCCATTGTTTACCATTGTCCACTCCATGTATCAGCTTTGATGCATCTGATCACAATGATCTCTCAGCTTGTTGTAACATCATCTTGACCATTGCCCATTGTCATACCAGCTTCATACATGGTTGAAAACTACTTATCAAAATGCTGTCACTTCAACCACTGATTCACATGTAATTTGAAATTTTAGTTTATATATTACTTGATGCATAATTTCACTGGAGAACGGAGGATAACAGGATTTGGGCTAAGAACATCCATTCTTTTCACTGTGTATCTCTTTGCAATCTCAGCCATCCGATCTCCAATCTATAGAACATATTCTAAAGGAGATAAGCAGCCGGTGCACGCCCCTTGGGGACCAAAGGAATATATCTATGTGGGTATATGTAACTTTTCATCTCCAATGATCCTGGAAAGGGAATTGACTACATTCCAATCTTGTTCCCAGCTTGTCCATGGAATTTGCACTGCCCTACGCAATAAGATTTGATTTACTGCCACTTGATCTGTCCACAGGCTGCCATTTCTTCGTTCAGATGAATGAGCGTGGAAGGTTTACATCCATTGGATGTGTTGGAGCAGCAAGTTGCAGTTTTGATTCGTGCCGCGTGCATCGAGCCATCAGGAGATCTCTAATTTGGAATCATATCTGCGCAAATCCGTCGGAAGATGCAGGATTCCCACTGATATTTTGAACCATCTAGGCAAGGCTTCAGGAAGATGCTGGGTAGTGAAATGGAGGCTTCTTTCAAGTGCTTTGCTAGCGTTTCTGAATATTTTTAGGGTAGTGTTTTAGCCTGCAGCGTTGTATGTATGGGCTGTTACTCGAGATACTCTAAATTTTGAATCTTTATTTGTGTTTGCCTCTTGCCTGTGGAATCGGGGATTCTGGATTGAGTATTCTGTGTTGTTTTCAACTGGAAAGGGGTATATATATTGTGGTGATAGTATACAATTGTCAAACCAGAGATGCCTTGGTGGGTTTTAAAAAGAATGTATTATTCTGTAGCTTTTTGTGTACAGAGATGTCGTGATTGCTTCTTGCAATTCTACTGACACTCAAGTTTCAGGGTACGCACTACCATTGTCTCCTATTACTTAAAACAATTGTTTAAGCACTACAACAATATCACTTGGCCTCTTGGGACCAGGCATGTCAGGATTATATTCTGTAGCTTTTGCAGTGACTGTGAGCCATCGCTCACTGCTTATATTCTCTTAGACCTGAGCCATCATTAGTCGGTATCTAGCCAGCTGCTTGATGCTATCACCAAGTAGCTCGGATTCAGTGGCCGACTCTGCATCAGCCTGATTCCAAATCTTGAACGCAAAAAAAGCTTTGATCAGATTCTACTCTGATCGACAAGTTGACGAATGCGAATCCAGCCGGTCTCTGCATCTCAATGTTTGGGATTCAAAGTGCTGCATTCTTTTCATCCGATAAGGAAATGCAAGCGGATTCCAGAGGAACATCATAACAAGTCGCCTATCTAGTCCAAAGCAGCCAAAGCTACAGACAGAACACGTCCATCTCCACACACAAAGAAGAACTCCAGTTCCTCGCTTGTGTAAAAAAAGTCCACACCGTCGTGCGTCACGCAAATATTAGTAGAGATGCAGGCATCCATATGTCTTGTACTTTGATGTCCCCAAGGGGGCTAAAAGTTTCGACAATTGATTATGAAATGTGTAAATTATGCTTACTGAAGCCCAAAGCGACCACTAGCTTTGAAACAAATTATAGCCACTGATAACTCACGCTACCAAATCCCACAAAACTTTAAAAAAAACATCTGCCTACTGAGTAGCTGTAGTCCGGCGAGACAAAAATTCAACGGTTCAACGGTGAGGCGGGCATCCAGCATCCCAGCCATGCTAAGCTCCTCCCTTAATTACCTTAGGGCTTTCCCGGCCTTATTCCCAGCTTTCCCTCTCATGCCTTTCTGGCCACACCCTTCCCCTTTGCGCCTTTGACACCCTTCTTCCCTTTCTTCCAAGTCCCGCTGGCTCGCTTGTCCTTCTTCATCCGTGGATCCACCAACACCTTCCCTTTGCCAGCCCTCACCTGAACCCCCTTCTTTGCAACAACGTGAGGCTGTAAATCTTGTCAATCATCTTCCTCTTTGATCATTCGTTTATGTCATCTGGTCTGCTATAGCATCTGCCTTTTTTTAGCGTGCCTTGTGAAGTTTCTTCACGGCAACACGCTTCTTCTGAACCTTAGCCTCAGTGACCTTCTTGGATGGGTGGGCATCCATCTCCTTAAACTTAGCCTCTCATCGCGTTACTTCCTCACGTGTAACAGGCTTCATGGGCTGCCTATGTCTCTTTTCATCCTCAACAAACCAGTTTTAACCCTTCGTCATCAAACATGTGCTTGTTGTAAGCATCATCAAGTATCTATCTCTTTCTTCTTCTTCATCTTCAGCATAGGCTTCACTTCAGCCTTTCTGTAATCATCGAGATCATCCTCCGATTAACCAGAAGATGAAGATGAATCCTCTTTTGTTTCGGACAGGTTCTGCTGGTACAATCTCAAAATCTTCTTGTTTTAAACTCTGTGGTTTAGTTGCCTTTTCCTTTTTTGCAGTACCCATCTTCTTATTCCTCTACAAACTCTCCGTTTCATCTTCA
Source organism: Hyparrhenia diplandra (assembly GCA_015847255.1). Classification (NCBI taxonomy): domain Eukaryota; kingdom Viridiplantae; phylum Streptophyta; class Magnoliopsida; order Poales; family Poaceae; genus Hyparrhenia; species Hyparrhenia diplandra. The sequence goes on along the minus strand of JADLZK010012560.1, from coordinate 166,611 downwards.
GTGTCACTCTGCTCAGTAACACCAGTTGCAGCTTCTGCGAACACATCCTGACTATACCATTGCTTTACAATCTGCTCTTTATTTGTTTCTGTTCATCTAGAGATAACAGAAGGGGATTAGTCTCCTGATCTTGATCTTCATAAAAATCTTTGGTGCATACACCACAATAAAATCTAGCATAATGTCTATTTGGGCATGCAAGCACCTAATGTTAAATGGAAGTAACAAAGCAACCTTGAGAAATAAGGTGTGCAGAACACTAGTGGATGTTATAAATCCAACAAGTCAGTATAAATAACATGCGCTTTCACACAGGAAAATTGAAGTGAATAGCACAGGGAAAAAGTTAAAGATTATTATAAACCCGACACAGTACCCTGGATTACTTACTGTACAGCCTTCACTGTTATCTCAATCATAGCTTGGGCCATGCGTGGTTATAGGTGGCCCATATGAGTATCTCCATTGATCACATGCCGAGCATTTGTCAAGCTTAGAGCTGTTCTCCAGAGTACAAAATTTACAAGACCAAGTCATGTACTTCGCCTTTGCAATTTTAGGTTTTATTGTACCACAAACTTCACAGATTGGTGCTAGAGGCTGCAGAGGTTCAGATTTCGGAATGTGTTAGAAAAAAGCATGCTAGTAACTACAAGTAAAATGTGTATAGTAGAAATAAATATGGAAGAAGTGAAGACTAGATGTAAGACCAAACCACAAGTATATATATATACCGAAAAAGAATGAGGAAAGAAATATAGTTAAGCAAGCAAATGTGACTACAAGGTAAATGCTTTTCTAAGACAAAAGAAATTTTTCAACACTTTTCAACGATGGAACTCTGTTGCCAGCGATGACCAGTACACTAGGTCTAGCTATAGTCATGAAACCTGCAGACAGAAACTATCTCCATATATCACAAACAGCAGGTTTCCCAAACTAAAGAAGCATAGAGTTATCATGCAGTTCAATACTAGGCCTGAATGCTTCACGTAATCACATGTGAATATCTTACTATTATGAGTGGAGTTATACATACAGGAAATGCCAAGCATTTTGATAGATAGTTCAATCTACTCCTTTACTTTGATTAACCATGATGTGACTAGCAAACAACTATAAGCTCAAGAAAAAAAAAAAAATGAGAGAAGATAGGAGGAACTTGCAGTAATAACGAGGTACCAAAAATTACATGATAGGGGCTTGTTTGGCAGGGATAGTAACGTTAATTCATTATTTCTGGCCTCATTCAAGGATCTGGAGCTAATCTGCCAGACAAACACCCACACAGACAGTGGCTCTACATATAGAACAGAGCTAAACTCTAGCTCTAGACAGTAGTTGAAACTTTAGCTCCAGCTTCCTTTGCACTGCCAAACAGGCCCTTAAAGCTAAACACCCATACCCCTCACCAACTGAGCTTGGCTCAGAACTTATCCACAAGCACCACAACAAATACACATCTGAAGCTCAGACATGCATACTCTAATCTAAACAAAGCATTTAACTAAGATTCTATAGGGTTATCATGTTCAGCATATGCATATGTTAATGAAATGGATGAATTTCAAAGATAAATTTAAATGGATCAGAATGAAAAATATCTAATTGTACTACTATAACATATAAGAGATTTCTCCTATAAATAATTTTTCTATATATAGTAAAAACAATGAGCCATAATCCATGAATAAACTCACAGTTTTATATGTGAAATGGATATTTTAATTCGGCACTTTGAAAACTTGCCTGGTTCAGAAGAGTGCAAGCACCACATTCCCACTTTGAACTACCAAGTGCATCACTTGCTGCTATGTGAATTTCAGAAGAAGTGCTGGACTCTGCAAAAGTGTTGGAGCAGCTAGCCTTCATGTTTTTTCATCCCCTGTCACCAAATTTGACGATTCTTGAAGAATAATAACATCATCCGAATCATCAATACCAGATTGATCATGCGATCCACACCACAAATCATCATATATTCTCCTTTCAGCCGCCATTGCAGCAGCTTGTACTGGACTAAGTGCACTCATAATTTCACTGTTTCCACCCAACTTTCTTGGTCCAGAAGGCAATAGAGCTCCATTCCTTGCCCGCTTCTGTGCAGCAGCTAACGTAGCTTGCCGCAGAGATGGTGGCGGTGGGTGTACTGTAAATCCACCTACTCGCCTTCCTGTACCATCAAACCCTTGTCCTGTTCCAGTGATACCCTTTGAAACAAGTTCTTCGCATTCCTAAAAGATTTATCATAAACAACACAAGGATCATTATTAAAAATATGGCACCACTTGAGCAAAACTGAATTGCATTCAAGAGCGTGACACAAAGAAATTACAAATGACAGAACTAGATGCTTGGTCACATATGGTACAAAGATGTGCAAAACTCACTCAAATACAATCAAAATAAATTACAAATTCACTACCTCAATCTTACATGTCACCAAATACAAACTTGAGTTAACATCAATTTAGTGATAGAAACTGTGGTCCTGAAACATAATAGGTTTTGTGTTTGTTTTTGTATAATAGAGTCATCTGTCTATGCTACATGTGGAGTAACAATCATATAGAATGATAGAGACAATGATGTTGCCATTGAATTAAGTTCGCGGTAACCATAGTTGGCATCCAATCAAATATCAATCTAGGTTAGGTGGAACTATAGAATCACTTTAAATTTATAACTACAGCATCATTACGAATAAACCTTTTAAGGAGGGAAATTTTGACATATGAAACAATGAAACATTCAGACAGGGGTAAACATTGTCTTGTGCGCATAAGTCAAACCATTCCATGCCAATATATACCACCATAAATATCTCACAATTCCAGTGGAAGCCCACGCACCTTGCGGAGCTCGTCCCAGAGCTTGTAGAACTGCGCATCGTGAGGCCCGCGCTGGTTGTGGCAGAGCTCGTGAAGCATGGTGTCGAGCACCTCCTCGTAGGGAATGAAGTCGTGGTCAAGGTCGGCGCACCGCAGCCGCAGCTTCACCTCGACGCCGGCGCCGACATTGAGCCCTAGCAGCCTCGGGTTCCGCGGCCTGATCAATCACACAAACACACCCCGACACGCACGGGGTCCATTCCATCAATCGATCGATCGGGAGGCGTGGAGGGGAGAAGGGAGGGTTAGGGGTTAGGGTTCGTGGGAGGACGCTTACGAGAACTCGGAGAGGACCTTGACGCGCCACTTGTGGCGCCGCATGATGGGTTGGACCTGTCTGGCGACGCGGTCGAGGGTCGCCCGAGCGGTGGCCGCGTCGGGCTTGGTCTTGAGCGCACGGACCTCCCATACCTTGTGCAGGTCGCCCACCTCCATCGCCCCCGCCGCAGGAGAATCGCCGACAAGAAGGAGCGAGCGCCGCCGGTTAGTAGTGGAACAAAAAAGACAGCTTCGCTCGCGGGGAGGGGAGAAAAAGCGCGCGGATAGCTTCGCTCGCGCGGCGCGGGAGGGGAGTGATGCGCGAGACGAAGGAGGGTTGCCACTTGCCACCATAACGGAGGACACCTCCTGATATCTAATCCTTGATATCTAATCCTTAGGCCTCGTTTGGAAGGCAGTGTTTTGAGGGGTATTGGACCTCAAACCCCGTCGGCCCGTGGATGACAGCCCACGTCGGGGTGGGCTTCCACGCTCGGTCAAAATCACGTTTGGCTGTCCGTGTGTCGCCTTGGATGAGGGACCGATCCACCTCGATCCACCGGTGAAGAAAAAAATCCTCATCCGAGGCGTGGAAACAGAAGACCGAGAGCTCGCGTGCGAGGCGTGCGAGCGGCTGCCTCACCTCGCCACGCCGGTGCCGCTCCTGCCGCCGCCACGCCGTCGCCGCTCCGGCCGTCTACTCGTCGTCGCCGCCCGGTCTCCTCCTCCTCCTCCCTCCTGGCCCCGGCCCCCGTCGACGCCCCTGCTGCATCCGCGACATCGTCGACCTCACCCAGCCATCCACTGCACTCCGGCAGACCTAGTCCAATCCGCTCCGGTGAGCCTCTCCTCCCCTTCCTCCTTTCCATCTCCACTGCTTTTATGCTTCACTTCTTTCTGGTCTAGGGTTTGGATTTCAACATTCTTCTCCCATAGATCTTGCACAGTCAGATCTCGTTGAGTGGACCGATTAGGCATGCCTCTAGCTTGTATGATTTAGTAACCATGATTCAGTAGCCTTGATCTGATAGATCTGTACCCGAAGTTTTGCCTTCGTTGCTGCAAGCGTCATCCTTTGTCCTTGAATGAATCACACTAGTCATCAGCTAGACCGGTCTCTCATCAGCTCAATAATTTAGCCCTGGCCCTGGCCCTGCCCCTGCGGGCAGCAGTTGCTCGCTGGCGAGAGCGAAGGACAGGTGAGGTGAGCTCTTCTTGTTCCTCTAGTTTCCTCTGTTCTGAAGCTCTTGATGTCAGTTGCGGTATTTGGGTTCATCAGCTTGTGAATTCAGTCAGGAGATAGTAACCTCATACAGTCATACTCGTGCTCCTTCCATCTGTAGATTGAAGTAATCATCAGTAGCTCTTATGAATTCTGAGATTTTGCTCAGAAAACTAAATTTTCTTCGAGATTATAGCATATATGGTTCCTGCCTTCCTGGAGCTCCCAGTCGGATTTGATTCCTGGTCCATTCAGAGATATTATTCAGAAAATTAAAAATTTTTGTTGGGAATTTGGGACTGCAATCTCATTCCTGGTTTGAGTTTTGACTGTACTGTTCATTCAACTAACTTGCTTATGTGACGCATACAAATATTCAGGTTACTAGTGTTACTATACGAATACAAATATTCAGTCCTACTGTATAATAGGCTCTTCTGCATTTTTTCTAAAGTACTTGGTCTATATGTGCCTGAATGTCAGACTTCCAGATTAGAAGAAAGGTGCAAGAAGGAGAAGCTGCTCCTCAACCTCTACCCCAAGAAAGCTGGATGCGTGCTGCCTGACCAAGTATCAGGTTAGTATAAATCTGGTATTTAGGAATTACAATGCTACCACTTATTTCTATTGATGATTTCTGTGACGAGTTATTACAGCACATAACAATGCAACACATAATACTCAATTAGTAAATCGTGCATGATGCTAAAGATAGACACTATTTGTAAGTTATGATGTTTGCTTTTTATTCAATCAGTATGCGCATTGGTCTCTGTCTTTTTAGAACCTAGAATTAATTGAGCACGAGCAAGGACACTAGTGTTGGATCGTAGCATCCATACGCATGCATGTCTCTCTCGTTAAGCCTGCTAGCTAGCTAAGACTGCCGCTGCCTACAGATTGTGCTTTATTTGGTCCCCCTGCTATCTTAGAGTAGCAACTTTGTTAAATTTGTTGACTGCCGCCTACAGATTGTGCTTATTTGGTCCCCCTTGCTATCTTAGAGTAGCAACTTTGTTAAATTTGTTGTTTTGGCAGAGAAAGTAGTATGCAGTAATGAGGATCAGGAGTACTGACATGTACATATCCTAAGATTAAAAAAAAGTGAAGCATGTGTGAGCTTTTTTTTTGTTTAGTAAATAGGCAGTACTGTTGATCTCACTTGGCTGTAATTGATTGTGCATGACCTTGCAGCTATTGTTGGCTTGTTGCTGTGTTCATACTCTAGTTAAACTAAAATTGAATTCTTTGTTTTTTTAGTCAAAATACCAAACATATTTTGAGTGATGGTAGTACAAGATATTTAACTTGTGCTTTACTTGGTTGTGACCTATAGTGTAGTCGCTGGTCATGTACAATACCTATTTTGAGAGGTGATCTCAAACTTGTTGGTATATGTTTCTTTAATTTATTTCATAATTTGCTGGTATATGTTTCTCTCAAACTTGTATTTTCTGTCTTTTGTTCATGATTGTAACAGTTTCAGAGAAAAGAACTGATCTATCCAGCCAAGTGTGGAAGCAAGGTACTCCTCAGAAACTTTTCCTGATATAAGCACCTATTTCATCCTGAAATGATGAAAGAGCAACTGTTGCTAGCATTGCACCTATTGTTGTTTTTTTTTCTTTATTCTTGATATAAGCATGCACCTGTTGCTGTTGTATAGCAACAACTGAGCAACCTAGTTTTTTTAGCAAAAACTGAACTTGTCCTATTGTATGAACAAGTGCACTTGCAGCAGTTATAAAATCCTGGAATTTGCAAGGTTACTTATTAGGTTTGTTCTCTAGTTTATCTGTGTGGCCAATCCTGAACAAGAGCACTACATACTCCTATATTTGTTTGTGTTTAGTCTTGCTAAGAATTCAGAGTATTGTTTCAGTCATCACTTGAACAGACTTGACTGATCCTATTACTGTTGATTCATTCTATATGTCAGAAGCTAAATCATTTGTTTTACTGATGACCATGTACTGAACATTACATTACATTTACTAAACTTTTTACATGTTGGTTTGTTGTAGGAGACTGTCAAGGTCAAGGCTGCTGGCAAGGATCTATCAATCTGTTTTTTTATTTGGCACCATCATTTTGTTACCTGTGTAGGATTGAGACTTATGTATTTGCATATTTGAGAAGCATTTAAACTGAACTATTTCTATGAACGACAGAACATGTGTTGTGTTATTGTGTACGCAAGAACCTGTGGAGGATTGGGACTTGCTTTGCACCATCAGTTTGGACAAATGAAGAATGTTTGTTAAATTGATGCATCGTCTTATGTTCTTATATGTGTGTGTATATATGCACTTTTTCTACCAAGATTATTCTTTGAATTTCATAGGCGGACTACTTGCATTTTTATTATAACTTATAGTATTCTAGCATAGTTCTTATATGTGTGTGTATATATGCACTTTTTTTCTACCAAGATTATTCTTTTGAATTTCATAGGCGGACTACTTGCATTTTTATTATAACTTATAGTATTCTAGCATATTTTGTGAATTATATACATGCTCAGATTAGGCATTGTATGTGTTTTTGGGCTTTGGTATTCAAATCCAAGTGAAACCTGCGCAGCGAAACCTGCACGAGCTAACTAGACACACGTCCTTCCAAATGTGCTTGTGCGGGGGGTTTAACCCAGACGTGGGTTGGTGGATGGAGTGGATTAATCAAATCCACGCGGGGGAGCAGGTAACACGTGTTTAAAAAACACTGTCAGCCAAACAAAGCCTTAGGGGGTGTTTGATTCTTATTAGTCAGTCGACTAAACTTTAGTCACCGACTAAAATATAAAAAGCTTAGAAAGATTTGACTTCTCAAATTTAGTCGTTTCTCAATTTTAGTCACCCCTATTTAGAAGTAAAGTGACTAAAACGTGGAGTTTGGTTGATTTGGTAGTCACCCTTATTTCACTTTACTTCCAAACAGGGTGACTAAAATATAACAGTGACTAAATTTGACAAGTCACTTGATCCCCAACCTTTATATTTTAGTTAGGTGACTACTCCCTCTGGCCCTTTAAGTGTCGCTTGAAGGCGCATGAAATTAAGGAACGCGAGCGATAACCTTAAAAAGCCTAGCACCAAATGATTGACATGCTGCAGTTTTGGGATATTGTTGCCATTAATGCTATCGCTCGGTTTTTTCTTTTTTTAACCGAATTGTGTGGTGGGTGAGGCTCAAGCTGCATGCGAGGGAGAGGGATAAGACTGCTGTGTCAGCGCCGTTGTGTGCAGGCCTCGCCTAGTACGCCAGAAGTAACGACGATTAAAACGGGACACGGTCGTGGCGCGAACGACGCTTATAAAGGAACGGAGGGAGTAAAGTTTAGCCACCACTAAAAAATCCAAACACCCCCTTAGTTTTGCCGCCCGGTTTTAAAAAGAGACGAACACCATATAAATTTACCACTTTCGCCAAGGCGGATGTGCCAGCGGTAGCTAAGGACACACTATTTGATATGGGCTAAATTCTTGTGCTCGAGCCTGTGGGAGCCGGGCCATCGTGTTTGATTTCGTTTTCTTGTTCACCGCCTCGCCCCTAGGATGGATGCAAAACATTCTCTCTCTTAGCTACGGCCGCCAAGGAAGGCGCTTTCGAAAGCAGCTAGGCGGGGCCCAGCGCCTCGCTGGCGTCGCCTCCTCACCTTACCTTCCTCGTTTCTCGCCCAGGGGACGCAACTCCCCCGCCGCCGCCGCGCTTCGCGTGGCGGGCCGGTGGATCTCCCGCACTGTGCTACACTCGCGGGATGGCGCTAGGGCGAAGCTCGTCCGCGCCTATGCTCGCGACGCGGGCAGGGCAGAAACTCCTCTCGCCATAGCCGGACGATGTGGTGGTGGTGCGAGCCGAGGGGACGGTGGTGGTTCGTATCTTGTTCGAAACGGGTGGCGGCCCGAGGAAGGTGTGGTGGTGGTGGTAAGAAGTCGCCGTGTGGTGGTGTTTGATGAAATGCCAAAGAGGGGGTAGGGGGTGGTAAGGACACCGAATGTCAGCTTGTAAAGGTCACCCTATCCCTCTCTCGTGTACCATATCAAACACAAATATGAGCTCAACCTCGCTTAATAGAGAAAAGGAATCAAACAAGGCTCATGGGCCGCTCGTCGCCGGGGGTCGAAAATCAAACACGCCCTATATTGTTTATCACACATTGCAAAGTCTACTTACATGTCATGGAAAGTTAGCTTACTATATGTGAACACTATATAACATTGTCATGGAAGCACTATATCATGGGAACGATCCTCATCTGTTTATTCAAAAGTTTATGTTCGCATGAGTTTTATTTTTTAAAAAAATTGTGATTACTACAAGATATCAAAGTGTTTTTAAAAATTGTTAATTGAATGATATTTTCTCGTGTCACATTTTCTTACCTTATATTAACGGCTCATATTTTAATATCATCCAATTAGAATAAGGTGGGAAATATAAAAACAAATAGGAAGAGGATAGTAAGGTACAAATAAATTAAACTATTGATCAATCATAAATTGTTTTTATATATCACATGTTCTTATTACGATTAATTATGATATGCTATAGTTATTTATGTGAAATAGAGATACAAAGTAGTAGAAACGACAAGATTTTGCCCACATCTGTTTTTGCTTAATTGGTTAACAGCTCTAAGAATAAAGGACTCCTTCCCCTGTCCTTTCCGTGCATCAAGGATTGTAGATACATACAACATTTAATGAGTCAGTCATGCAACAAGTGAAAATATACTACAAAACCAAGGCTAAGCATGCATCATATGAAGTACATAAGCTGAACCGAATGCAAGTTGGCTAGTTGAAATAAACTAAATTGTTATACCTTCTATATGACATAGTACAACTGGAAGCCTATTAAAAAATAAAAAAGAGTAAGTTTGCGGAAGCTAACGAATTTATGTTGGTCAACATTTTTATAAGTTTTATTGTTTTCTAAAATGTCAGTGTATATACTTTTTTAACTAGAGGTATTCCACGCGTGTTGCCAAAGGGTAGAAAGGGGTATTATATTGTTAAAGGATTGAATTGTAGTCACTAAGATTATCTACAAAAAGATATTTAATCTTATGTTCAAACTCCAAGCTAAACCAAATATTGAATAGAAATATTTAGATATGTTGGACATGTGACAACTTCCTCGTAATGCAATAAAACATATATAATAACTTATTTAAGGAAATCCTTGGTAGATGTTTTAATCCCCTTTAACTTTATCACACCCTCCTATTCTTTTTTTTTCCTCCTTTTTTCATTCTATTTTTTTACTTTACTCTATACCAACTACAATCAATGGGGCCCACCTATAATTTATCGAAATATATCCATATGAGTTCTTATTTTGAAAGGAATTCAATGGTGTAATCAAAATTTAATTTAATTTTTTGGTTTGTGAGTTATAACACTTTTAGTTAGTTCAAACAAATGGAGTTCCGCCACTAGATCTCATAGTCCTTAAATGGATCGGCTGGCGCCAAGATGCCAGACGTCGGTAGAACTCCCTAACGGCGTTCTCTACATAGGTGTAGTAGATGTAGAAGACATGTGATAAACTTGTTAATTGTACCATGACTAGTCAACGAATAATTAAGAAACTTTCGGGATTTTGCAGTGACTGTGAGCCAACGCTCACTGCTTATATTCTCTTAGAGCCTGATGCTATCACCAAGTAGCTCGGATTCAGTGGCCGCCTCTGCATCAGCCTGATTCCAAATCTTTGAACGTAATAAAGCTTGGATCAGATTCTATTCTGATCGACAAGTTGAGGAATATGAACCTAGGCGGTCTCTGGATATCAATGTTTGGGATTCAACATTTGCTGATAAGGAAATGCAAGTGGATTCCAGTGGAATTTCATAGTCAAACTAAGGGCCTGTTTGGTAGGGACTAAGGACTAAATGAGACTAAAAATTAGTCCTAGTCTCCCAAGAGTCTATTAAAATATGGACTAAATGAGACTAAAAATTAGTCCCTAGTCCTCATGTTTGATAATTTAGGGACTAAATGAGACTAAAAAATAATCCCTAGTCTCATGAGAACCAAACAACCCCTAACCTATCTAGTCCAAAGCAGCCAAAGTCAGAAAGAGCACGGCCATCTCGATCTCGACACCCAAAGGAGAATTCTTCAGTTCCTCAATTGTACAAAAGAGAGGGTCTCCACTGGAGTGAGTCATCACACAAATATTATGTCCTGTACTCTGGTGCCCCCCAGAGCGATAAAAGTTTTGATAATTGATTGCAAAATGTGTAAATTATGCTTGGCAGCACTCAAATAACCATTAGTTTCAAGACAAATTATAGCCACTGATAACTCACGCAGCGAAACCCTGAACATACAATTTTTCATTACACAACTTCAAAACATCTGCCTAATGAGTAGCTGTAATCGGACAAGACAAAAATTTAGCAGGGAGGCGAGCATCCAGCATTGCTGTAATCGGACAAGACAAAAATTTAGCAGGGAGGCGAGCATCCAGCATTGCCATGCTTACCACGGGGCTTTCCCGGCCTTCTTCCCAGCTTTACCTCTCATGCCTTTCGGGCCACCTTTCCCCTTTGCGCCTTTGCCACCCTTCTTCCCTTTCTTCCCAGTCCCACTGGCCCGCTTGTCCTTCTTCATCCGTGGATCCACCAACACCTTCCCTTTGCCAGCCCGGTTCTGAACCCCCTTCTTTGCAACAACATACTCCTTCTGAGGCCTCTTTGGCACCGCCTTCCTGTAAATCTGGTCAATCATCTTTCTCTTTGATCGCTCGCTTATGTCATTCTGGTCTGCTATAGCGCCTGCCTTCTGGCGTGCCTTGTCAAGTTTCTTCATGGCAACACGCTTCTTCCGAGCCTTGGCCTCTGCAACCTTCTTGGATGGGCGGGCATCAATCTCCTTAAACTGAGCCCTCATCGCAGCTACTTCCTCACGTGTAACAGGCTTCATGGGCTGCCTATGCCTCTTTTCATCCTCAACAAACCAGTTGGGTAACCCTTCATCATCAAACATGTGCTTGTTGTAAGCATCATCAAGTATCTGCTCTCTCTGTTTCTTCCTCAGCATCTTCTTAGCATAGGCTAGTACTTCAGCCTTTCTGTAATCATCAAGATCATCCTCTGATTCATCAGAAGATGAAGATGAGTCCTCTTCGCTTCGACAGGTTCTGCTGGTACAATCTCAAAATCTTCTTGTTGCAAACGCTGTGCTTTAGCCGCCTTTTCCTTTTTTGCCAGTATCCACCTTCTTATTCCTCTGCAAACTCTCCCTTTCATCTTCAGTGTCACTCTGCTCAGTAATGCCGGTTTGCAGCTTCTGTGAAGACATCCTGGCTATACCATTGCTTTACAATCTGCTCTTTAGTTGGCCTCTGTTCATCTAGAGATAACAGAAGGGGATTGGTCTCCTGATCTTGATCTTCATCAAATTCTTGATCCATTTCAACATCACCATCTTCACCTCCCTAAAAGATTAAAAAAGATAATAAGAACATCTATATCACCTCAAAACTTTACAACCTTATTATTGTAACCTAGACAAAAGAAATCGTGATCTCAAAACTTTACACAATCTATCATTGTAAATTGTAACAGGTCCTGTGCATTGGCTGCTGTATTACCTCTAACAGGTCTGCATCAGCATCAGGATTGATTCGTTTCAAGACGCTTTGCTTCTTGTTTTATTTCACCACCCTTTTAGTTACAAAGCGCCATAAGCTTCATCAAGCATCTCCTCAAGCTGGGCATCATACCTGATGTCAACAATGATTACTTGACATTATAGTTTTCGTTTTTTAGAAATATAAGGAAATTTTGTTCACTTAATTCTGCTTTCCCATGGTGTGGATATTCAAAAATTTACCTCTGCTGTTCCTCGTCAGAATCCATTTCCTCATCCGAGTCGGAGAGCTTGAGTATCCTCATTCTCACTGTCTCCAATTTCATCTTCCACATCAAGCTCTGCTGATTCAACAGCTTGAAGTTCTTTTCCACCCTAACAAAGGAAAATGAATATAAAAAACTTAAGAATTAGATGATCATGAATGAGCATGCTCTTTAGATGCTTTTGCAACAAAACCACAGGTAAAGATAGCACAAACACAGCCCATTAGAAAGTTACTTTACAGAAATCCAAATAGAGTGAATCAAAAGTTGTTGGTGTGTTTTAGCAAAAATAAAGGTTGCTGCATTCAGAAATAATTGCATGCAGGACAGCAAGGAAAATCAAGAGAGGAAAATGAGTACAAATGGGGAAAAACAAGTTCAATATCATGCAAAACTAAAACTCTTCGAGTGAGCTATTAGTATAAATTCTGAGCACAGGTAATGCCACTAAGTAAACATAGCACATAACATGACCATAGAAACAAGCATGATACCTTAATAACACTAATAGAAAACAAGTCAGGATCGCCATAACCATCTCCAGTAGCATCAATCTGCATTCCTGTGGCCTTGCGTGCTTTATCCTGGAATGAAGAGACCCATATGTCAGCATAAATCTCAAATCAACATCATATTGCAAAATTGTATATGTATTTCATAATACCTTTGCTCGCCCCACAAACGCTTTTTTCTCTCTTTTTTCTTTCTATCAATGACACTGGTCAATTCTTCCATTTCCTGTAGAAGTACATCATCATCTGTGACCTTAGTGTTCTCCACAGCATCATTGACCTTTGGGGTGACTTGTGAAGACGCTGACAGTGATTTTCGTAAGCGAATTCGCCATCTAAAATGGTCATGCAATAGACATAAGATTTATATCCTCCGCACGGCTCTAGTTATAGACTTGTTTGGGTTATCATCATTATTCAAATGAACAGAAATAAACCATATGGGAAAATTGAATGACAGATAAGGTACTCACTTCAAGATATGCTTGAAACTATTTTTATCCAACAGAAGTAAGTCCTCACAGAAATTTTTTATCTGGCACAAACCAAACAATCAGCCGTAAGTACCTATACTAATAGATGGAAAGATAAGCCATGCAGTATGCTTAGCGAAGGCATCGGTTCATTACATCATCTGTTGTTAGCTCATGATTCTTTATTGGCAGGGATTCTGGATTATCAAATGAAATTGCATTGTAAGAGCCCAAAAATCTCCAGTGGCGCCTGGGCCGGACCATATAAAGTCTGATGCCAAACCAACTTTCCGCAATGTCGTATTCCCTTCTTCATACCTACATACAAGTTATTGGTATCAGTGCATAAGAATCTATTGTGCCATATTGTTCACCAAAGAGGGCTTTGTGTAACAAAAACTTAAATCTACAACTTCTACAGGTAGATTCCGCCAAAGTTTTTCAACATAGAAAGAACAGATATGCCTTTTTAACAAACCCAGCTCCAAGACTGGGTAAGGAAAAGGGCTGTATACTGATAGGCTTGATGAGCCAACATAAACACCCACTCACTCTTCTGAAAATAAAAACAAATAATTGCAGCCTTAAGTGCAGTGAGCCAACATAAACACCCACCCACTCTTATGAACATAAACACTAATAGCGATGCACCATACATGAACCCGACTAACGGTGTTTTTGTTGAACAAATTCACAATCTATTCATTCTTGTTCATTGAAATGCCCAACAGATTGTGTGACTTTTAAAAAATGCCAAAATGGTGAGAACAAACATCTCAATTTCTTACACGAATAACAGAGCAACCAGTAAACTTTCACAATACCAACAGCAATGCACTTCTTTACATGTGAGCAGAATTAGGATACTGGAAAACAGGCTGTCATAAACTTATAATGAACGTAAGAAGTGGATATGTGACGTGAGAATAGGTAGAACATTACACTCCACTAACACTGCTAATCATGCTAATAATTATCATATAAAAAAGATGCACACTTTCCGAAGGGGAAAGGAAATTAAGCAGGCAAACTCCAGCAATTGTGTGAAAAAGGGTGGCCTACCCTTCACGGTGTCTCTTTTTCCTACCATCCATAATATCCCTAGACTGCAAAGCACAAAACATTTCCAAAATCAAGGTATGCTAGCAGAAAAAATAAAAAGAAACTAGACAGATGATCCAGACACGTGGCTCAACATACTTTGGTCTGTTCAGGAACCACACTGAACAAGTGCTTTATATCAAGAAGTTCTGGTTGAATCTTTGCAGGAGCCTTGTATTTCAGGCAGATGATATAAATTTCAGCAGATGTAGACCGACTTGCCGAAAGGTTTAGTCACCTCAACCTTATCAAAAAACTGCAAAGCCAAGATGGTTATTTGATGTTTCAATTAACCAAATATGAAAAAATATTAAAAAATACTAAAAAACATTTAATGAATAATACACACACCTGTTTAAGACAGTACATAATAGCGTTGTAATCTTGAGACCTAAAAACCTGTTGAAGAAAAAAAAAAACAATTGATTAAACATGGGAAATGTGAGACAATGAGAGCAACGAAAGAAAGCTTATTCAACAACTGAAGTAGATGAGTTAATTAATAATAAAACGTATGACAACTCTGTAAGGTATAAACTGTCAAAACCACTCATATGTCAGAAGAATGGATACTACTTCACTGTGAACCAAGGAGAATATATATATACATAAATATAACACCTTCGGTAGGGATGAAAATGTCAAGATAGCATGCTGCCACTCATTTAGAACAGGATTTTATAGTGTATTTTCAACAAAGATATTTTGCATTCACATATTACAAGGAAAATAAGCATCATGCTGAAGCCAATGGGCAATGTCTACAAGCTTACAACATTGAGCATTCTTCTTCTGTAGAATCATTTACCTTCGTGATGAAGGCGCCCTTGGGAGCGAGGAACATGGTAGCCAGGCGCAGCGCGTCGATGACAAGCGCCGACTGCGATGTGGCCTCCTGCGCCCAGGCACCACCGACGTTGGGCGACCCGTCGTGGAGCACGACGTCGAAGGCGGAGACGCCGTTGGAGTCCATGAGCCTCCGAACCGCTGCGCGGCACTTGGTGGTGGTGATGTCCTCGGTGAGCGAGTGGGCCCCGCGGATGGGGCGGATGGGGACGAGGTCGACCCCGACGACGAAGGCTCCCACGGGGGCATGGTTGACGGCCACCTGGACCCACCCTCCCGGAGCGGCGCAGAGGTCGAGCACCGAGCGCGCCGTCGGGAGGAAGCGGAACCGCGCGTCGAGCTGGAGCAGCTTGAACGCCGCGCGACTCCGGTACCCTTGCTCCTTTGCGAGGTGGTAGTACTTGTCCTGGCGCTGCTTCCCCTTCGCCTTGCCCATCCCGCCGCCGCCGACGAGACTTCCCAGCGAGGGATGGGGGCTAGGGTTTTGGAGATGGTTTTGCTCCGCGCTCCGGCGGCGGTTAGGTGTTTTGCTGCCCTGGTCGTTTTTGTCAGGAGGGCTCCGTGGCGGGTAGTCCGTAACCGGATCTTGGGCCTGGGCCTTTTCCTTTTATGGGCCGCTGAGAATGGGCCGAAAACATCCCGTCGCCTCCCTTCTCTTTTCTTATCCCCAAACAATGGAGCGCACTCTCTGCAGTCTGCACTCTCGCCACCATGGAGCTTGGCCTCGCTCTCTGGCTCGTCGCGCCGCCGCCGCCGCCGCCGTGTCTCTCCTATAGAGCTGCTCTTGCTCATCCAGCGGATTTTATTTCCCCGTGTGTGCTGCGAGGTAGACGCGTCCGTGCCTCCAGACTGAAGCATGGAGCTGGGACTGTGTGCAATGCGTTTATGACCTATTCAGGAGTGGAAGAGGAGGAGATGGTGGAAGAAGAAGTGGAGGAGGAAGAGGAGGAGGCTGAACCGTCGGTGAGCACGAGGCCGCGCCTGGAGCTCATCGAGAAGCCGGACCGGAGCCTGGCGCTGCTGGATGAGTACGAGTCGGAGGAACTGGGGACCTCTCTTTGCGCCAATCACCGCAGCGGTTAGGCTTCTCACTTATGTGCTTCCTGCGTTTGAAATTAGTCGGGTTTAGTATCGATTAAGCTTAGGAACTGAGGTCATGCACTTAGCTCTAAACTTTATTAGCCAAATTTCGTCCTATAGTTGGTTATGTACCTTGCAAAGTTGCAATGCGCAGAGCATTTTTTTTGTCAAAATTCCACATTGAATGATTGTTGTACTGATACGGTGTCTCCTCAGGCTATGTTGCTGTATTGGGGAAACCAAATGTTGGCAAGAGCACCCTAATTAACCAAATGGTTGGGCAGAAACTTTCAATTGTAACAGATAAACCGCAAACGACAAGACATCGCATTCTTGGTATATGTTCTGAACCAGAGTACCAGGTATCAGAATTTAACTCAGTTCAAAGCAAATTAAGGTCCTCGGAAGTTTTTGGCCCCATTACCATCAAGAGGATCATGTTGCTTTTCAGTTTTCACTGCTAATCTTAGTTATCATTTAGTTTGCAGATTATACTTTATGACACTCCTGGAGTTATTAAAAAGGAGATGCATAAGCTGGACAGTATGATGATGAAGAATGTTAGGAGCGCTATCGGCAGCGCTGACTGTGTGCTTGTTGTTGCTGATGCTTGCAAAGCACCTGAAAAGGTACTGCCAGCAGTAAGAAAGAAAGTAATCCATCCTGATATTCAACCATTTTACCTTACATCTTGTAAGCTTTGAGAATTCAGATTGATGAAATGCTTGAAGAAGGTGTGGGAAACAAAGATATTGGACTTCCTGTACTACTGGTATTGAACAAGAAAGATCTCATAAAACCCGGAGAAATCGCAAAGAAACTTGAGGTATGAAGCTGATACAATTCTGAAAGGTGTTTCCCTGTTTCTTTTGTGCTTTCCTCTGCTTGCAGTTGGTATTGACTTCTAGACAACACTTTTGACAGTGGTACCAAAAGTTTACTAATGTTGATGACGTTATACCAATAAGTGCTAAATTTGGTCATGGGGTGGATGATATCAAGGAGTGGATATTGTCAAAGCTCCCTCTGGGTCCTGCTTACTACCCCAAGGTATTGGCACAATCATTCAAATTTTTCTAATGGCATCTCCGCCTGTGCATTGTTTACTTTTTAAATGTCATTGGCTGTCCTTGTATTTTATAAACAGAGAGAGTCAAGTTCAGATGTCAGAACATTTTAGTTTTTTTTGTCTGTGTGATCAAGAGTGTGCTCCTGAATATCATTATAGTTGCACTTGATGTGCCCATTCCAATGTTGGCTTGAACAAATCTTGTGTTAATCTTAGTTTGAAGGATAGAAGCACTGGTATCATCTTTTGCAGATGGCATGGTAGTTTGCTTTTTCCAGTATTGGTGAATTGTACAATGTGAACTTGAAACCGCTAATGTATGAATTAGAACAAAATGATTACTATGTCCCTGCTAGGCTGTTACCAGTTGTGAAGAAATATTTTCTCGGAGGCCAGAGATTAGGAACCTTCCCATCATGTTTTACTTTGTCTAGATGATGCTAAATATTAAGTTTACACCTTTTCAGTAGTCAGTACATTGTTATCATTCTCTCTGTTGCTCTGTGGTTTATCTCGTAAACCTGCATATGCTCTGTAATATGATTCCTCAGTTGGACCCATCTATTTTTTGTTAGATGCTGTACCACATTGGATGATTTGAGATTAATAGTCGTGTGGTTCACGGTTCACCATGTTTCAGGATATAGCTAGTGAACACCCTGAGAGATTTTTTGTTGGTGAAATAGTAAGGGAAAAGATTTTTGTTCAATACAGGCAGGAAATTCCTTATTCATGCCAGGTATATGTTCTGGTGTTTTCCCTGTCAGTTTAATGGAGCATACTCTCCATTTTGCTAATCTTTATTTGTTTTTTTTTGGTGACAGGTTAATGTTGTCAGTTACAAAAAGTAGGCCTAGTGCCAAGGACTTCATTCAAGTTGAGATACTTGTTGAGAAAGAATCACAAAGAAGCATTATACTAGGGAAGGTAAAAAAAAGTTAACAATACCATAATTGTACACGATGTGGGCTGTTTTTCCTGGATATTTGAAATACATGAGACAGAAGTTAGACATTTTTTCCAACCTAAGATTCAATCTACTATCCTAAAGAAAGGAATTAGGCCATGAATTCCCGGTCGTGTTGTCTCATGTCTAATAGAAAAATATTCCCCTAACATGTCCGATTAACACAGGATGGCAAAGCCATAAAGATGTTGGCAACCGCGTCAAGGCTTGACATTGAGGATTTCCTACAAAAGAAAGTCTACCTTGAGGTTTACATACATCTTATTGACTTATATTACGTGGTTGCTGTGGACTTGCCATCTCCTGCTGCAGCCAATGCAACCATCTTGGAGAAGTTTCTATCTAACAGTAATGCACGCCTCCTTGCTTGTACAGATAGAGGTGAGAGTGAAGGAAAATTGGCGGCAAGACGAGCGGCTTCTGAAGCGGTATGGCTACGGCGGCGAGATCCGAGCACTGTGACTTTTTGACCCCAGGAAGCTGCCGCGAGCATAGAATGACTTCACTTTCCTTTTCCATTTCTTCTTCTTCTGTTGTTGCCGATGCGAGCGAGTATAGCAGTTAACTGAAGAGTGTCCGACCCAACTAGCAGCTCAGTTATCAAGTTCTGTGTTTTTTTTTTTTTGTTATCAAAAAAAAAGTTCTGTGTTTTTTTTTTGAGATTATATTAAGTTCTGTGATCTGATGCAGTTGTTTTGTCTGTCCTGTGGAACTGATTGATTTGATTTTTTTTTTTTTTTTTTTTTTTTGGAGAATTCTGTTGCCGCGTAGAAATCGCTCTTTCCAATTTGTGTGCTTCGGCCTTCGGGTGGCCCAGCCAGCCCAACTACAGTTTTTTTTTTTTTTTTTTTTTGAGATTACACAGTACAACGCAGACGCTCAACACGCACGCACACTCACCCCTATGAACACACACGTACGCAAAACCCTACCCCTATGAAAGACCTTCAAGGACGAAATTTAAAAAATTGAAGTTCCGAAGTCACCACTAGCCCATTATCGACGGGACGACGTCGCCTACCACTTAATGCATTAGCGTCGAAAAATCCCCGAAATAAATACAGGATAAAGTGTCGCGACCTAAAATTTAAGCGCGGGTGGAATTTCCCTCCCAACCAATTTCGCCATTGCCCCGTGAGCCCCTTGACAGCCCAACTACAGCTACAACCCAACGAGGCTGCCGCTCAAGTATTCAGCCAGAGCTGTTTCCCCTGCAGCCCACCAACCCGTCCTCGTTTCCCTTCCTATCGTCTCCCTCCTCTCTCGGCCTAGTCCCTAGTCCCCGCCGTCGCCTCGTCCCACGTCGTCGGCGGCATGCTTAAGTTCCTGTCCAAGGTGGTGGTGGAGTACTGCCCTCTGGACCCGCGGAAGGCGGCGGCAGTGGAGCTCCTCGCGCAGTGCAACGGCCGCAAGGCTAAGGACTCCAACCCGGCCTGCTCCGTCGAGCTCCGCCGCCTCCCCTCCCGCCTCTGTCCACGGACCCCAACTCGCAGCCGACTCTCCCGCCTCCACGGGTCCTCGTGACCTACCTCAACGGAGCCGAGGAGGCCATCCTCGCCGCTGATGGCGCTACGGCGCAGGGCATCCGCGACCAGATCCTCGCACGGGGCCGGCTCATCGACACGGAGCAGATGTTCCGCGACGGCGGGGAGAAGTGGCCTGTCGTCATCCCCGAGGAGGAGCTCGCTATGTCATTCCCTGGCATCAAGGTACGGCCGGCATGTTTTCCCCTTTTGTGCCTATCTTTTCATTTCGTCGAGCACCTTACGTGCGTGGGTGTTCCTTTCTACACTGCATTGAACACGCCCTAGATCTTTTCTTGAATTTGTTGTGTGCCTGTTGAGGTAGTAAGCACCTTATGTGTTTTGCCATTGTGTGTTGCGACATTCCGGTGATATAGACATGTAGTTTGTTACACTGCTCATCGTAGCGTCGAACAAGAATGCATGATTTGTTTGTCACCAGAATTTGTTACCGTTCCTCCTCGTTCCTAACTACAGATCATTCTGGTTTTTCTAGACACAGTCTTTACATAGAGTATGTCTAAGTGTATAACAAAAGTTATATATCCAAGTGCATAGCAAAGTTATGGACCTATAAAAGCCAAAATAACTTCGGGAGTAGTTGGTATCATCTGGGTTGGTTTCATGTTGTTTCTACCTGGAAATTAAGGTATGCCATGTAAGTGCAGCTTACCTACATTTCATGTAGCACCTAGTCACAGTTCATTATGAGCAAAAATCACAATAAATATTGCAGTTGTATATCATACTAGTCTAAAAAGCATGGCCGTGCAAACGCTTAAATGCAGTTGCATAGGATACTTAGTCGTAAGAAAAAAAGAAAACATTTGTGCAAATGTGAATTTAGTGTCACCTGGATCATTGGTTTATTCATTATTGGAGATGTGGGTGTTCATGAAATTGTAGAATTTGGTTTAGCTAGTTTGAAGGTCAAGTTAAAAACTAAAGGATTACAGGAAAGGTATCAATTTCCAGTTCTTGGTTAAGAAAATTTTCTAGCAAGCTATAATTAATAAGTTACACAGCAGCACCTTTAGGACCTTTAGTTGTTCACACTCCATATGTCCAATTTGTTGGCATATGATAAGGTTGCTCAACAGTTGTCCAGGGCATATTCTGGATTTTTTTTAACTCTACTACTACAGTTAATTTGACCAAAATCTAACTCTGACTTGCAAGTTGTATGCAGCTATGCACAAAATATACTTATAATGTGCTGCATATACATGTGAGAATTGCATACCAGAGATGAGAAAAAAGAGTATGTGCTTGTCTGATTACCGGATACCGCTATTTGATTAGTCTTTATGAAGCCAATTAATCTACATTTAGTGGATAACTATGCAATATGCATTTTTAATAATGTTTTCAATTATATTTGAAATTGATTAAGACAACTTTTTGTATGTAGTATAATCATTAAATAAATGATTATTGATGTACTGCAATTTGCACAATTTGCGCCAAAATAGGTCAAGGAAAAGAGGTCAAACATATCGAGGAGTCAAACATATACTCAACTTTGACCAAATATATACAAAAGATAACTTACTATTATTTAGGGTGCGTAATAAGTATCATTAGATTAATCAGTAAATATTTTTCTATAATACATTTATTTGGAGATACAAATGTTACTAATATTTTCTATAAAGTTTGACTAGCACAAAAATCTAGGTGAAATTTTAGGAGCAGGAGGGTGTATAATACATATTGTCCTGTGATTCCAAGCAACCAAGCAGGATATGCACACTCCATGAACCATATTATACTTGCAGCTAAGAAACTTCTTACTGCCTGCTCTCATGTGAGCATAGGTGAGTTGCTGCCAACTTGCCGCCGCCTGCAGCCCACTGCTGCCCTTATCTGGTCAGGGCTAAGGAGAGAGAGAGAGACAACAAGTGAAGAGTATTGGCCTCCACAATGAATGTACATGTATGCATCATGACAACATGGAGGACTGCTAGCACCACACTGGTGTCAACCTCATAAGGGCATGCAAATATTAAGTGTTTGAGCATTTTACAAGTTTTGTGGTGTGTGCCCACCGTGCAAGTTGGCAGTACCTCCAATGCAATTTGCTCAAATAAGTTACTGGGACCAGTGTTGATGCCACAATACATGATCTTGGTTTCTGGATCATGGGTAGTTTGTGTTCAGAGCAATTAGTTGCATCGGATTAGTTGATCCTGTTATGGCCTGGCCCGTCTCTTATAAAAGGAACGCCATTGGCCTCTCACATGGGATAGAAAACTCACTCCTAACGTTCCTTTTTTTATACTGCTAATTCCTGCTGCTCGAACTGAAACCGATGTACTCCATTTTTCCAATTCTTGCTGTTTAACCTCCCCAAAAGTCAGTCCATAACCTTTTGTGTGCCACTAGTATAATGCCAATTGGGTTGAGGTACTGGTGTGTATGTGACTTCCTTTCCCAATATTTTGTTGGAATTTTACTAAGGACTTTCCTAATATGTTGTTGTTAAACTAAGACAACTTCTGGTGATCATTCTATATTGTTACCACAGGACTTTCATATCAAGGTCTGTCATGTGTGCTGTGGATGACATCCTCAACGAGTTTCTTTGCACATGGCTCTCTATTTTCTCAGTTATTGACTGGATTATTCTCTGTTTTTGACAGCCAAAGAAAGCCGAGGACAAACCCCAGGCCTAGTGACCAATTCAGAGTTTTCTGTTTGATATAGCATGGTTAACTATGGACATTTGTACACCCACAAATGTGGGGTAAAAATCTCTGACCGCTGCCACTTAGAATGTGTGTTACCTGTTGTTTGAAGGCCAGGTCTGGTTCAATTTTTGTTTTCCCACACATTTCGGTTGGTGCTCTGTACTCGTATTTCATTTTGGCTCTTGTCAGCACAATATGCTATGAACAAATTGACTCAGATTAAGAAACTTTCATAATATTGTGGCCTTAAAATCACTGCTGCACGGTTGATTTCTCAGCAGTTGCTGTTGAGTTGTTAAGAGTTATATCAGTGGCAGCCGATTTGGGATAGCAGCATAGGAGAATGAATCTGCGCGATTGCTGGTTTAAGTTCAAATCAGGTATTCAGGTTTAACAGTATGGATTTTTTGTATGGAGTTTACTTCCAGTTTGGAATCTACGGCAGTCCAACTGATCTGGCGGTAATTGAAAAACAATATGTTTCATATCATCCTTATAATAAAAGCCAAAATTTGTTGATATCAAAACCCTTGTAATAGTGTAGCTTCCATTGTTGTGCATGATATCATAGAGGCATTATCCATATGCCACTCCTGCCGCCCACCCTGCACAACATATGCCGCGACCGGGTCGTTAGGAACCCCTGACCGACACCGTCGTTGATGGACCGGAACACCTGCACGTTCCATGGATCATTGATGACGTTCAGTGGTGTGGGGCTGACGTCGCCGGGCTCAGATCTAGCAGGCAGCCGCGCATGTCCTCTAAAGCCTGCTTCCTCCATGCCGCTGCTCGAAGTTGGCGAGCACGTCCCACGCCGTAGGACCTTCCAATCTGCAGTGCACGTGCCACGGCTCCCGAAACCGGCCGCCGCGCTGCACAAAGGCGCGCTTGTAGTTGTTCTGCATGAAGTCGTCGAGGTACATCGTGAGGAGGTCCCTGAACAGCGTGTGCTTCTTCTCTTCTCGTCGTCGTACCTGGTCCAACACCTCGCATCGTTAGGTCGTCGCAACAGCAGCAGCTAATAGAGCAACTGCATCAGTTTGTACCTGCCGTCACAGAGGTCTATGCCGCCGATGAAGCTGACTGCTGACGACGTGGCGTTCGTCGGTGCCCGGCGTGGACACGTCGAGCGTGACAGTCTTCTGGTGGTGCGTGAACTCGACGCTGGTCTCGACGTCCTGCACCATGGTTAGCGACGCGTCGGCGAGGCACGGGCAGAGGAAGCACCTCACGTTGGTGCCCTCGAAGAACCTCACGGTCTCCTCGTCGTGCGTCTTCATCAGGCCAGCGTTGCCGAGGAACGACACGGACGTGTTGTTCTGCCACGGCATCACCAGCACGGCCACGCCCTCGTCGGCCTTCTGCTTCAGCAGCTCGCCTTCGGCGCCGGGGAGCGCCGCCCGATGGCCCGCGTCGCGCACCAGCGTGATCTCCGTGCTTACCAACCACCCCGCGACATACACGAAACGCCGCGCGTCGCGGATGGCGGTGTACAGGTCCTCCCACAGCCGCGTCGCCCGGTACGCCAGCCCGCCGTCAAGGCGGACCCCGGGTCGAACGCGTCGGACAGGTGCGCGTTCTGCGTGACGCTGCAGTTGGTCCGCTCCTGGAAAAACGTGGGCTTCACGCCCGCGAATTCGGGTAGGCCCCAGAATGGGTCGCGCTCCACGTCGAAGAAGCGCAGGCGGACGCGGAGGCTCGGCGTGTGCGTCTCGTGGGCATGCTCGCCGCCGCAGAGGTTGAGCCAGCACTCCAGCGGCTCTCGGGAGGCAACGCGCGCGGCGGGCGCAGAACACGACGGTGATGGCGTCGAGTGCGTGCGTTTGGCTTTATTTATAGCCGCGGGAGAACTGATGAAGATGAGTCGTTTGAGCTGATGTCGAATCGAGTTGCATGCGGAGTCAGTTTCCTTGGCTTCTGATGGTGGAGAAATCAAGACGATGTGTGGAGAAAATAAGGTGAACCTGATGTCGAATGAGTTGCATGCAGTTGCAGGAGTCAGTCTCCTTGGCTTCTGATGGTGGAGAAATCAAGACGATGTGTGGAGAAATTAAGATGAACTTTCGGTGTTGCATGGACTACGCTGCTAACACGCGCGGCAATTTCAGTTCTGCCAATTAATCTGCAAATTGCCGTTAAGTTCAAATCAGGTATTCCTGTAGTGGGTGGGCTTTTACTTATAGGAGATTTAGATATGTGTTCGTACTACCTCACAACCCTGTTCCGGTTCGCTTAACTTATCAACTGGGCTTATCAGAAAGTTTGATAATTCAACGGTTGATTGAACATACTCCCTCTTCCAAATTATAAGTCGACAGCCCATCTTTGCGACCCGTCCCCGTGTGCCCCCAACTCGCGAGGAAGATGTGGCTTTAGCGCCATTGATTTGGGACAAGCACGTCCGGTTGTTGTTTTAGGAGCAAGCTCGCCTCGTCCTAGAATCTTGAGGAATACTCCACTCAGTATCGCCACATCCTCTTGCTGAACCAGACGGCACCCACAATCAAACAGCATCGAGGTTACTTCAGAATTGGCCAATCTCCATTCTGTTCTAGTTTGTACTCTGCCACATCTCAGCATTTTATACTATGGCATAATAAATTCTTGTGGAAACGTTTCAAATCTAGATTCTAGTGCAAAAGATTCAATCCAGATTCCTTTGAAAAAGAAACGTTTCTCTAATAACTCAACATCACTATATTTAGCTAGCTCGCTGGATTCTTTAAATTAGAACTAGAATCAAGAGAAACCAGGTTTTTGTTGTTTATCGTACTAAGTACAAAAAAAGAGAATCAGTTCCCAGTGATTTTTGGCACCGATTCTACTGATTTTACTGAGAAACTGGAAAGTTCCTCGCAGCTAAAAGCACCCTCAATTACATCCCACAGCCACCAGTTGAATTTCTCCAAAGAGCTCATCTGCATCGTTTGTGGCCCGAATACCAACCATCACTGTTTCAATCTTACAAATGATCCTACACAACGTATTAAAATAACATAAGTCACCATGGCTGAAACAAAAACATAACATGCATAGAAGTGCAATATGCTTCTGCCGCTAACTTGATTATGCTACCATAAACTATTGAGACTAGAATAATTGAAATGCAGAATAAAAGGATTTTCCAGGTTATGTTATTGTGTTGACAAAAATCTGTCATTTCTTCATGATCTCTCTATTATTAACCAGCAGGAGAAAATAAAATTCACTTACTTAATTGACTATAGCAACCTATGATATCCAAAGCATGCATATCATGGGTTTCTCGAGGATGGCATCTGATGGAGGACCTCATGTACAAAGAGATCCTGCAACTCCAAGTATCTATCTCTCCATTCTGTTCCCTGTTGGTTTGGAGTGCCATTCTGAGCATTCAGCCCAAAATCAAATAACTTGGAAGAACCACCATGCTTCTGGATCCCATAATAAAAAACATAAGATGCAACAGAAAAAAATGTAAATGAAACTTGTAAGGTGTATGGCACCAAATGAAAGACAAAGCAAAATCACCAACCTGAAGCTCATCCAAGTAGCGCTCCATAAAAATGGAGGTTTTATTTCCAGGAATTGGAACATCATTTTCAGGCCGAGGAAAAATTACTGCCCGCCGTTCAGCCTCCCCATTTGCTGAGCAAACTTTCCGTAACGGTTGCAGCGGTGGCAAATTTACTCGTTGTGGCGTTACTATCAGAACATTGGTTACTGGACCTGACAAACAATTATCAAAGCTCAGTGGTACTACAGATTCGGGGAATAAAGTAAACAAGAACATGATTCGTAAACAGTGTGTTGTGATATATTAAAAAAGTATGGGCATAGAATAGAGTCCGCCTCAGCTTTAGAGATATGTAAGCTTACTGCGAAGAATACTAACAAAAAATTATACCATGAGTCATGAAAGTTGACTCTGTAAACTCATGGAGACAATATTTTGCAGTCCAGAGTTAATGTTTCAGTTATAATCAAGACATCCCATAGAACTTCCCTCAAAAAAAAAAAAAGAATTCATATAGAATTATGTGTGATTTAGGATTGATTGATTGACGGAACTCAGCCTAGGTAAATTATCACCATTTACCTAACATAAGGAAATGTATTTAATAATGCCTTTAATGACAGTAAAAAACAAAAAGTAACATCTTTTGCTCATTAAGTTTCCAGGAAAATACGTGATGCTTAGGTTTCTCTAGGAAGAAAGTTCTAGTAGTCAATGGAGTAGGATCGCAACCCAACCACATATTCAACGCATAAGAGTGTCCAATGTAAGAATTAAGTTTTCAAATATTGCACTAAGTTTTGTAAAGTCAAGGCAGGTTTTCAGTACGAATATAGCCCTTTTAATATAAAATAAGAGTATAACCTTGGGAGTGTTTGAATTTTCGGGTCACCTGCTGACATCTAGTATCCCACACCCGAACATTACCATCCTCAGATCCAGAGACAAGTAGAAGTCCATCTGTGCTTGATGCTAAGCTTGTTACTGCCTTGCTGGATCAGTAAAAAAGAGAATCAACTTAATAGATCTCACCACACAAATGTTAGGAAATTTGACACTGAAACAGCCTATATTAAACGAGAAAGTAGTTGTAAATAAATTTATTTAGATAATGGCATTGAATAACCTGCACTGTTAACAACAGTGCAGATCAATGAATAATCATTACAAAAAAAAAAGCCTATCATCGAGTCTAAAGTAAAGGTTGAAGATATAGAGCTTTGTCAAAGCTGAAAAAACATGCCTATATTGTATGCACTTCCTATGGATAAATATAGAGGGTCATGCTCTTTTAAGTGATGAACAATTATCTCATAGAGGGTCAGGCAAACCTGTGGTCATCCAATGTTCCCAGAACAGATGAATCATCACTACCATGAAAACTGAGATCAACGCCCATAGCAGTAACATATATCTTTCCATCTCTACCACCAGCATAGAAAATATGACTTCTTGGGTCTAGTGCTACAGAACCGAATGCTAGTAGGAAATGAAATGCTTCTTAGCATCCTACCCTCAGATAAACTCCAAATCTGCAGATAAGAACAAATGCCATTACAATGTGTAGCCCAAGATGCTAATCCCTCCGACTCCAAATGTAGGTTGTTTAGGACACTGAACATCTCCAATATGACACTTTGCCTTGTAATGTTCATTATAAAATATACCATTTATATAATGAAATATATATTATGGAAGTATTTTCCATTATAAATATAGTAACATCAATCATATGTTGTCAATCCATGTAACTTTTCATGCTTATAATCCAAGTTGATAAAGTTTGACCAGATATGATCCTAAGACTTACATTTGTAATCGGTGGTAGTAATAGTTAAGTTATAAATAAGAGTGGCTAACAAGAACTACAACATATAAATAACTGCATATCAAAACATTCAATTAAAAAAGAGAAGAGAGAGTTGAGTTGCACACGCACTTTTTACAGGTTCGATCCTCTGAAGAAGATATAGCAATTGCTCCAAGAAAACAAGCAATATCAGTTACAGGCAGTGCATGCTGACTGAAACTATACATGTATGGTGTCTGGACCTCCAGCCTTGACTGCTCATCAAGCACCCTGCAACCAATACAACCAAACCCAATGAAAACTATACAAAAAAAGAGATTGACCAATTTTACTACACAAAACAAACCATACGTGATGAGATCCCAAACTTTGATATTCCCATCCTCTGACCCTGAGACAAGCAAATAGTCATACAGTGCGAGGCACCTAACAGCACGATAGTGCGCATGCCATGTGTGTAGAAGCTCTCCACTAGAAACCTATAAAATAGCAGCATAAAATCCGATGAGTCAGATAAATAGCTAGGCAATGTTCAAACTTATTAATTTAACCAGAAAAAAGTGCTGCATGGATCAGATTCAGATAGCTTTAACTGTAGACAGTAACCAAACTAAAAATTATATGAGTAGATTTGACACCAGCAAACAGAGGAAAAGACATAATTAGTTACCTAATATTGTACCTGTGAAAATATACACAGGTAAACATGTCAAATATTGACAACAACTGAATTGAGGATTACAATGTGTTTCTGCTTAAGTAACTGTAAAACACCAATGCTCAAGTAGAAAAATGAAATGGGGAAAACACATCATGACTTTACAGAAAATGTCTTCAGGTGCTAAATGGATATATATTTGACTAAAAAGTAAAAATACATCCGGTGGCATTTGATTGTGGAAATTCCGACAGCATGGTTTTCTAATTGTCACAGTGAGCTTCTAGTGCAAAACACACAAATTGTTAACCTATGGCATATTAATTAGCTTCTAAAACTGCCAGGTTATTGAGTGCTAAAGAGAACACTAACACAAAAATAAGCACCGGCTTCAAAGTTTTAGCACCTAAAACACATTCGCTCACCACCCCCCCACAGTGCAGCACACAAGCTACGGAGAAAAAATTCTACTACAAGAAATCTAACAAAGTTATTGTAAACATATTTCATTCAGAACTAAATAACCCCAATTATTCCTATTCTTTTCCAAACCAACTGGGAAGAAATGAAGGCCCTGGTCCAATTTTGATTAGTTATCACCAGGGCATCCACTTCACACCACCTTGAGCTCACTAATAACCAAGCAAAAACACTGGAAACAGTCCACGTCAAGCTCAACCGACAGCACACCAAGCATCCAATCCAACGACACTTACTAACAGTTTCAACCCATCACAAAGAAAGCACAATGCACTCACCTCCCAAAGGAACATATTGCCATTGCTGCCACCACCGATGAGGTAGCTCCCCTCCTGATCGGCAATAAGTGCGCGGATCGGCTCAGCAGGAAAGCTCTTGACGGCCACTTGCGGCTGCAATCGAAAGCGAGAAACGACTCGGGGTCATGGTTCGGAGTTGAAGAGCGCCGCCGTTGGGAGTTTTATTATGTAGAGCGAAGTGCTTACCTTGTCCCAGTAGTAGAAGTGGATGGTCCCGGAGTTGCCGCCAGCGGGGAGAGCCTGAGCGGAGGCGAGGAAGCGGTCGGCGACCGAGGCGAGCGAGCGAGGACGGGAGGCGCAGGGGCGGAAGCGGATGTCCTCCGCGCCGGTGCGGAGGTCCCAGGCGGCCACGCCCGCGTCCGTAGATGACGCGGCGAGCACCAGCTGCTTTGGTTGTGGCGGCGGCGCCATGAGCAGCGGAGAGGGAGAGGTAGAAGAGTCCCGAGCGGCGCAGTCAAGGAAGCCGGCGGGGAGAGAGAGAGGATGCGCGACGACGTGGGGCGAGGCACCGGCGGCGGCGCGAGACGGAGAGTTGTGCGGGAGAGAGGAGAGGAGCGCCTCCGTCGTCGGTTTGGAGTGCGTGGCGGCGCTTATGGGCCGACGAATCCCATCCCTCTCCCGCGTATGGGCCGGCCCGCTCTGCAACTCGCTCGTTTTTGTTAGGTCCATGCAACCCAAAAATGGCAATTCAAAAAGTTCAATCCAAAGTGTTTTTTTTAAGTTCAATCAAAGTGTTACGTTACCCGTCGCGTCGAATCTCTTGTTACGGAGCATTAAAAATAGGTTAACAAAAACTAATTGCATAATTTAACTAAAAAGTGTGAGACAAATTTTTAAGACTCGTTAGTCAATGATGGATAATAATTATCAAATACTCCCTTCGTCCCAAAAAAAAGAGTGTCATTTTAGGTTTTCTAGACATCATGTTTGGTCATTCGTCTTATTAAAAAAAAATTTATGCAAATTATAAAATAAATAAATCGTTATTACAATATCTAGTGATAAAATAAATCATAACAAAATAAATAATATTTATACAAATAAAGGATGGTCAAGCAACAAGTCAACAAAACCTAAAACAACACTTTTCTTGAGGGGGGAGGAGGGAGTACAAACAAAAAAGTGTTACGGTATGGAGAACCCAAAATATTTTAGGTTGCATGACAACTAACCCAAAAATGTTACAGTGCTTAACAAGGGCGATGAGCGATTTTTAAGCAGCACAATAGTCGCCTCTACTTCTAAAAGCGTCATACCCGTGACCAACAAATGTCAAGGGGCTCACGGTGCAAATGGCAAAGGCCATTGGTTGGGGGCTCTCCACCCGGGTTAAAATCCTGGGGTGCGACACTTTATCCCGGATTTATTTCGGGATTTTCGGCCACGCCGCGTTAAGTGGTAGGCGGCGTCCCGTCGATAGCGGCGCCCGGTGGTGACTTGAAACTTCAAGATTTGCCGGTTCGGTCCTTGAAGGTGCTCATAGGGTAGGGGTTTCAACGCGTGTGTTCATAGGGGTGAGTGTGCGTGCGTGTTGAGCGTCTGCGTTGTACTGTGTAATTAAAAAAACAAATGACTACTTTCTAGAGGACGTTCGAGGAACTGCACAACGAACCACTTCATGCAGCAACTGAGATCTCGACGACTTGAAGCAACTTACTACATCAACTAGTAATATCCTCGGCATTGGTATCCATCAGGGTCATACGTATACCTCTGCCTTTGTTGGATTTGCATTTGTTTTCAGCGTGTCGACCATCATCTTTTCAAATGCGAGTAGATCATACAAGCACATTATGTTATTATACAAATCTCTTGTTATTTTCTAGCTTAAATTATGTCCAAATTTGAATATCTAATAAAAAAATAAGAAACTAAAAGTTCTAGCGAGAACAAAATAGGTACTCCACTTGCTGCCATAAAAAGCGCCCCAGGGGAGTAAAAAGAGCAGAATGTTTCGTCTAGGCAAACTCTCAACTGCAAAACTGGAAAGAATCCGGCGAGCAAGCAAACGGATGGACGGACGATCATATCGCTAGGCGATCACGTCAGTTCCCTGATCCCCGACTTTGTCGTCTCTGTTGCTATCGCCGGCGCTGCTCACCGGCGCCGGCGGCAGCACGGTCGTCCCGCTGCTGCTCCCACCAGCACCGTTGCTGCCGCCTATGTACGACTTGATGGTCGCCGCGAGCAGCGCGGTGAACTTGGGGTCGGACGCGATCGCGGCCGCCGCGCTGACGGTGTCGCCCGCCGCCGCAGCAGCCTCCGCCTGTGGCGGGGGCATTGGAGGAGGGGTTGTACAGCTTCTGCCCGAACAGCTGCGTCGTCAGCGGCATCGACCGGCCCGCGGCGTCGGCGAGCGCGGCCTGGAGCTGGTACTGGGAGTGGGAGGGCTCCATTCCCGTCGCCCGCGCCGGCTGCGCGTACGAGGACGCGGAGGCGGAGGCGCCGCCTGGGGGCGGCTCCGTGAGGTCCAGCGTCACGGTGGGGAACGGCGCCGTCGCCGTGATGGTGGCGACGTTGGAGGAGCACGGCACCACGGCGCGCGCCAGGAAGTTGGACCCCGCCATCAGGCTGCCGCTTTCCGCGCTGGGCATCGAACCGGACAGCAGCATGGACGCGGCCGCCGCTGTCGTCGACGCCATCGGCATCGCCGCCGGCGGCAGCGGGTGGTTGTGCTGACCCTCATACGTCGTGATCAGCACCGTCATGTCCTCGGCGCATCTTTGGACCTGCCATATATCACACACATGCATGATCAGATCAACAACGTGTGATGAATCCAAAATACAAGAGAATGTTCAGACGATTCATACCTGCTTGCGGACCGGGCAGCCGGCGGCCATGGTGCAGCGGTAGTACGCGCGGGGGCACGGGTTGCCCTTGGCCATCTTCTGTCCGTACTTCCTCCATTGGCAACCATCATTGATCTGCGTGTACGTATTACCATGACCAAGAACAAATATTAAATTAATTTGAGCAACAATTAAGTAGAATGCAGCAGTCCACAGTCAGAACTCAGAAGCGAAGCACTGGCATCATAACCTACCATGGCTGCCTCAGAGTGAGCTCGGACGGAGACGCGGGCCTTGCGCATGGTGGCGGGCTCAGGGATGGGCTCGGGGACCTTGGCGGGGAGGAACTTATGCACCTTGTTGTTGTTGGAGAGCCAGCCCTGCTGCGCGGCCAGGTGGTGCAGCGGCGGCGGCAGCTCATCGGCTGGGTTGCTGCCACCCCTCTCGTGGGCGAGGTGCTGCTGCTGGCGGCCGCCGTTCTCGAACGCCGGAAGCGGCATCATCATGTCCTTGCTGCTGGCCATGATCCCGTTGCCTGGGCAGTAGTCCATGGGCTGCGGCGGCGGCGGTTCCGCGTTGCTGTTCGACCCCGAGCTGTCGCCGCCACCGCCGTGCCACAGCCGGTCGTCGGGGGCGTTGCCGATGCCGATGAACTTCCGCGGGAGCAGGTGGCCGCCGCCGCTCCCCTCCTGGTGGTCCTTGGTCTCCGGATCGACCTTCATCATCAGCTGCTGTGACATGGTACGATGATCGCAGCAATAAGTCACAAGACAAAAACAGTCTCGATCAGACGTTGGCATTAGCTACTCGATCGATGCATGCATCGATCGACGTCGATCCGTCCTGGTAATCGATCGAGTTTACATACCTCATGTCCTGGAGGTCCGCGAAGGGATCGATGGCTATTGGCCCTTTGCTCCTGCTGCTGCTGCATCAGTCTAGCGTACGGCACCTGCATCTGGAGGGCGTTGAACTTGATGGTCAGCCTGTTGACCAAGTCCTGGAGCTGCTTGTTCTCTTCGTTCAGGCGCCCAATCTCGGATTTTGCCAGTGCTAGCTGGTCATATAAATACACATTTATTTAGTCTCTAATATAACAGCAAGAGAGACTGAGCACAATGAATAAGTACTAAGATTTTTCAGATTTCATGTCTCTGTTAGATTAGAAGGTGCCAGACTTCGAACCCAAACCCGGGTCAGACGGGAGAGTCGTCCCGGGGTTTTACTAAACTTCACGCAGAATTGGCGCATCTAATGAAATCGAGTTTAGTTTTCAAGAACAAGCGTACCAGCGAGTGAGTTGCTTATTATTCATTCAGTCAATCAAATAAACTAGGCAAATGCATGGATGATGATCGACGTCCCGCGTACGTTGCGTGATTTAAATCGAATTTACTTATTTCGCTCACCGACGTACCTCAGCTTGGATCTCCCTGTGATGGACATTGTCGCTGGAGTCGACGGTGGACTCCTCGCTCCTGCTCTTCTTCCCGCCGACGTGGTGCAGAGCCATCTGAAAATTAAAGCCGAGCCGCGCACGTTAAGGAAACTGCCGATCCGACAGACTAGGATACGGATGAAATGGGGAAAAGCATGGAAAACGATCGAATTTGAATCGATTGGGTGTGGTTACGTACGTTGATGGTGAGGTCGTCTTCCTTGATGCCGTGGTCGTCCGACGACGGCATAAAGGCGGCCAAGTCGACTTCCTTCTTCTCCTTCTTGAAGAAGTCCATCTCGCCCGCCGGCTCCGCGTCGCCGTACTCGTACCCGAGCGCGGCGGCCGGGAGGAACGACGCGGCGGCGGGCGCCATCTCGGCGCCGTTGTTGTTCACCCTGCGCTTTCCCAGGTGGGAGGAGGACTCCATGGTGACGTGAAGAGACGACGACGACGGGCGATTGGGGGAGATCGCTGGGTGGAGTGGAGAGGACCGGCAGGGCGGGCGGGGCGTATAAGAAGGAGCCGGGCACACACACGTGGCGAGACCTGGCCATGGGCTCACCGATCTGAGTCCATCTTTATAGGCAGATGGAGCTGGTGACCATTGACCAGGGAACCTGGGGTGACTGGCGGAGGGAAGAGGAGGATTGCATGCAACCGCGTGTCAATCAGTCGCGAGGTCCAGACGTCCCCAGTGCCAGTGGCCCAGTCCACTCCATGGGGGAGTGACCGGGTTCGTGCCCGATCAGGTCAAGTCAGCTCCTGATCTGATCCGAGGAAACGGTAGCTGGGTGACTCCTGGGCTGCATGGACTTCAAAGCGCAACTGCACCACCACCAGTCAGTCACAACTGACGGCCCTTCAGTTTTGACTTTTCTTTTTAAAAAAAAACATGTCGTTTCAATGCTTGTCGATTGGACTAGGGTGTGTATAGTACCCTCAAAATTTCACGGAAGTACTGAATTTTGACGCTCTAATACTTTTCGTTCATTTGTGGTAAATATTATCCTACTATCTATGGCCTAACTAGGCTCTAAAAATTGGTCTCGCAAAGTAAATCTAAACTATCCAATTAGTTATTTTGTTTACCTACATTTTCAAATGCATATCCAAAGATTTGATGTTATGGAAAATTCAAACGATGTGATGAGAGGTTGAGGGAACTTAGCGGACTAGGACATATATGTGTCGTTTGGTTCTTTTTTTTTTTTTTTTTTTTTTGACCAGATGACGACAAAGCATAACGCGCGACGCATATGAACAGACGTCCAAACCCTACCCTATATGTTAAGGACTGGAAAATCTTAAAGTTCACGATGTGACCAGAGGGTTGACGGGACGTCGCCTACCACTTAATGCGGACGAAATAAATCACCACCAGGACACACACCACAGAAATGTCGTTTGGTTCTAAACCCCAGTCCACAACCAATGACCTTTGCCATTGAGCCATGAGAGGTCGTGTTCATAAATGTTGTGATGTGTCTTGTTTGAATGAGAACAAGCATGTGACCGTCAACATTCTTGTTGATATATAGCAAGAAAGTCAAGTAGATGGCCCTGAGAATTGAAACCACCTAGAGGAAGAAAATTGAGACACAAGATAAAAGGGATGTTGTACGTAGGGAAAGGGACTAAGTGCCCACAATCAAAGTGGTAAAAAACTTCAAAGTCGCCCACTTTCTATAATCTTTTGGACAAGCTTTAGCGCTAATGACTCTTCTTTTTTTTTTTTTTTTTTTTTTTTTGAAATCTATATTCCAAATTTCCTATAGTCCCATTAATTTACTAAGCAACAGGGAGCGGAGACTCTTTCCTAGGATGCCGAGCATAGACCCAATGGTCATCCACCAACCTGTGACTAACGCGAAAAAGGTATACCATGCGGCTCAAGTAGAGGCAGGGATAGTCAGATGACGGTGCATCAATTTTAGATGTGTCTCTATATGTCTCCAATAACGTCATTCCACAAGCACAAGGGCGTTGAGCACCATCTCCAAAGCCATTCCGACAAAGGAGGGAGAAAGCGTTTCTTGGCCAACCACATACCACTAGTTGATCTGACGTCCAAACACGAAGCAAAACGGTAGATGTAGTTTGTGATTAACTGTTGTCGCATCACTTCGGTCATATAAACATGTCATCTAGGACAAGCTTTGATCAAACTTCAATAAAAAAAAATCAATGACTTGTAAATTACTTATTAGTTTGGGAACTTAGAAGATATATATAGATTTCTATAGTAAAAATATTTACAAAATATCATGATTTTAAACACTTGCAATAACACAACCATGAGATTTTGTAAATGTTTTTACTATAAGAGAATTGGAAGTACCGTGCTATTTTGAGGAGAAAATATTTGCTTCTTGAGATTGACTTAAGTCGGAGCATCGTTTTGGTGGTGGTTTACATGACTGTTGTACTCCTTAGATATTGAGCGTGACAACAAAAGAGTGGAAGGGGAAGAGTGGCTTAACGTCGCCGTATCAAGGAAACAGTTACAACTGGTCCATCCCATTGCGCAAGTAAGGTTTAGTCATCAAGGCTGTAGTTAGTCATGCAAAGTTGTAGAAATGTAGACAAACAACTCGTGCCGACTGCCAATCTCACCACATCGGTTTTCCACTGACAATGTGGGCTGACCCTCGATCAGATGCTGACGCAATATGATCCCGCTGTGCATACAGAAGTCTGTAAATTCAGAGTATATTTCAGAGGCTTATCAGTCATTAGCCAATGCGTCAATATCGCAGGTTAACGGCTGTGATAAAAGCATACAGGTTCATTACACATATGTAACACTGACGCATAACAAAATGAAAATACTTCTTGAGTACACACTGCTAGGGTGCACGGCGACAATTCAGTACAAGAGGCCGAAGCACGATGGCGGATACATCCACAAATATTCTTGCGCCAGGTTAAAATAGTTGGGCGTTGTCTCAGGTCCCAGAAAGCATCACTAAACATGTAGTAGCATATATACACAACACATCGCCGGCCGCATAAAGACACAAGTTAAAAACAAGCTAAGCTTCTCTCTCGGCGCATGCGTTTGCCTCTGAACGAGGCACCAAACCATTCCTTAGGCCGACTCTGCGAAGCCAACCCTCAGCTTGCCGTAGTCGAAGACAGTGTGGTAGACTCCCATGAAAACATCACCCAAGATCCTGGAATTGCAAATAGCCCAAACGTTATGCACAAAGATTAAGAATCGTGAGAGCCAGGACCCGGAGCTTAGTGGTGCATAATTTACCAGAGGGGGCCACGAGGTGGTGGGATATCAATAGCTGTGAATCCACTGATGCACTGGGCAGCTTGTCCTTCACCAACCTTAAGAATGTACTGCATAACCAAGAGAGTTAAGAGTCAAGTTCAGATACGGCAACAAGATGGAAAATCCGCAAATGGATCAAGAGCCAAGAGTACGATAATGGAGAAGGGATCACACCTGCTCTGGTTTCAGAACGAACTTCTTGCCTCCAATGGTGAATGCTATGTCAGGCATGGACCCAAGACTGCCGCAGTCCACAGCTGATTCTCCCATGGGACTAGGAAGACGCTCGCAAAGCTGTCATAGTGAAACAGTTAAGCAAAGTAGAGTACTACGTGGTACATAAATAATCCTCTCAAAGTCAAGTTAAGCTCACCTGATTAATGTAGTTTAGGATGAGAT
Organism: Hyparrhenia diplandra; assembly: GCA_015847255.1. Lineage (NCBI taxonomy): Eukaryota > Viridiplantae > Streptophyta > Magnoliopsida > Poales > Poaceae > Hyparrhenia > Hyparrhenia diplandra. The sequence continues at coordinate 129,454 of JADLZK010012560.1, read as the reverse complement.
CCTGTGTCTTGTTCTGGGCAAGTTGGTTCTGCATCCATACCACAGCCATCTCACAGGCAGTGCACATTGGATCACTCTTGAGACCACCATTTGATTTCCCAGCTTCATCATCCACAACGCTCCGAATTCCAGCGCTGTGTTTGCATAGCATATAACAAAAAGAAGAAATGAGCTACAGTGACACCATAATATGAGACAGGATGCTCAGATGGTTATCGTTACCATGAGTACATGAAAAGCATGCCTTAGCAACATCAAAAAATATGCAACTATTGAAATTGTTTAGAGTCCTCACCTAACACCATGAGTGCCATCAAAAGTGCACAGACCAACCTGAGAACAGACCTTCGCTGGTTTTGTCTGCAAAATAAACCAATACCAAGTTGAGTTACCCAAGAGTTTCAAAAGCAACTGACCAAACCAGCAACCAGAAAAGAAAATCCATAGTTTGGAAAACACAAACCTCAGCTAGCAAAAGATCTAGGATCTGTTGTCCATACTGGGAAACAACAGTCTTGCACTCCTGGCTGACTACACCAGCAGCACCAATCTTTTCATTGATTTCAGTAACTATGGCCTGCATTGATCATACTAACTTGTAAGCACCAGAGCAACACAGAGGAACACAAAATGCAGAAAAGCATGGAATGATACTCAGACTCAGGTCACCACCCAGACATTTTACATGAGCAGCACAGGGTTGAAAAACAAAATGCAGAAAAAGGAGAGTGATGACCATAGATCCACATCACCACCTAGGCAAATATCAGAAGTTAAGCGCATCAAATGCAAGTGCCGTTTTCACACAATTAAGCTGCAAAATTACATAGTTTTGGTATTGCTGAAATCATCCTCACCAAATGATATACATATAAGATGGTAAAAAAACAAAGGCTAAAGTGCCCAGGAGCCAAACCGGTACATCTAATGAAGTCTAATTTCCAAACTGTTTTAGCTATTGAAGTATTAAGCACCTGAGACTGTCAATTTGTCAACATTCAAATAAGGGCATGGTATGTTGGTACAGTATAGGTAGCATGGCGGACATTTTTGGCAGACATGATAGCATCAACTACATTTTTCATTCAACAAGGATCATCAGGTCATTTGTCCAAAGGTTATATTATTATATTAAAATATCACCAAACAGACAAAAAAAACTAAGCAGCAGCTTCAATCGCAAAAATGGCACGGTTAGTGCAGATGCAGATAAAAATACACAAATCTCAAAACTTACTGTGGGGCCAGCAAGCAAGGAAGTTCCAGAATCAGCGATTGCTGCACAACCTCCAGCACAAAACCCTGATAATGACAGATGTCACCATTAGTTATATTTCTCATCCACATGAGATTAGAATAAAAAAGAAGAGAGAAATATTGCAGTACCAGTGGACTTTCCATCAACAAGGACATCACCCATGTTAAACTGCATCAACAAATTGTACACTTTAAACCGAGATATACATTCAAAAACGAAGTTATTAGAGAAAACAAGAAACAAAACCAACCTGCCAGTATCCCTTCTGAGTGACTGGGACATATGTGTGATCACCCTTGTAGTGGCTAGAATCCATTCCACCAAACACAATTTCACCACCTTCTCCGTCATCAGCATGTCGGTTCAACCAGAAGGAGAAAACTGGGTCGCTGATGAGTCCTTGTTTTACCATGTTATACCTGCAATTTGTTTGTTATTAGGGACCAGATGTGCATAGTATTATCATAATCATATTTCCCGAACTATAAACCAATATGCGACAAAGTTGTGCAAGACCATAATCACATATTTCCCTGTTCTTGCTAGATACAACAAAATCTAACTACGTAGCATGGGAACACATAAGATACCCCAGAAAATGCTTTTACAGATATAAGTGTAACGAAAAAAGGGAACAAGAATGTAGAAAGACGACCTTCTGTTTTACACAAGGATAACCAGGAAATATGTAGCATGCTGCCATTAATGTAGAGATACCATATGTTATGAACAACTAAACCATGACGACCTTAAGTAACAGTGTTCGAGGAAAAAAGGACCTTGAGTTGAAGCTGAACGAACGATCGTGCTTTTATTGTAATTGAAAGAGAAGTGAGCAAATGATTCGAACTTTGAAGGCCACAAAAGCTTACCACACTGGTGTTGCATTCCCAACAGATATTTCCTGAAATCCTAGCCCAAGAATGCCATCAAATTTTGCAACCAGGAAGGTAAGGCCTGGCTCCTTTGTAGCTTCAATAAAAATTCCTAATAAAGCACCACAATATTTATTATTTCCATGTGGAACTGATATGACCAGAGAGATGCAATAAATGAATTCCAAACATATATTATAACATATACATAAGAGCAATGTTTCATACAAATAAACATACAAGTGCACACTAACCTGATCCTCCACAACCAGATCACCTAATGTAACGCTATCCTCGCTGAAAAAAACCAGCAATTGAACCAGTTCCATATTGAATGGCAGCAGGTTTTCCTGGAGAGATGAGGCAAGACATGTCAATGTCCAGAAGCAAACAAATAGCATGCATAAATGCCCAATACGAAGAGCTGGGCTCTATGCTTTTATCTTCTTTCTAATTTTACATACTTTCGGTGGCTCATGCTGGGTTTCATCTCTAGAATGCCTCAATTTGCTTGGGACTAAAAGGATTTTTTTTTAAAAAAAAATGAGCAGCATGACAAAAAAAAGGCTACATACATTCCAAGAAGAGACAGACCTTTCAATATCCGTACGACAAGAAAACTAAGGCTGACTTTCCAACACAATGTGTGCTAGAGTCACACGCTGAAGTTATTACTAATACCAACTACTAGGTTTCCATTGAATTCGAGGAGTCATAATCAAGCTCAGAAAAAGACAGCTACTGTAAACTGTCATCATCATTCCTCAATCCTTGCTCTACATTGCTACATCTATATCAGGTGTTTTAACATCCTTTTCATAGATGTTGCAATTATCAAGCTAACGCAGATTTTGTTTTGATGTTGCCATCATGCATGATAAATTTTGTCTTTTTTTCATCGTAAATATTCTAGGACTACAAAGTAGGGAAGGAAAGCAAAGTAAGATTTGTAAACTATTAGCAATACATGAACAAAACTAAAAAGGGAAATTCATGACGTCAGAACTGAAAAGAAAATTTCTGTTTCTACTCAAACACAGTAAATTTAGCATTCAATTCATGACCATGCGTTTGTACTAGGTATGGTGGCTTGGACCTAATCTCCTAGCTCGGAACTTTATTGGTACACAGGGTATTTAACTTATGACCACCAACTTATAAGTTTAGCTTTTCACATCTTATCATCTTTTCAACAGATGCGGTGTGTGTGTTTTGCCTTCACTAAGAACATGGATTTTAATATGACACTATCATGTAAGATAGTAGAGTCAAACCATATGACAAACGCGAGGCTGATCTCAGTCCACAATGAACAAATCGGGAAAAAATACAGTAACGAGAAAAGAAAGTAGAGTCAAACCATTCTTCTTGTAAGTGCTTGACTGCCCTGACTTGTAGCGGGAGTGCAAGTAGCAAGCGATCTGCATCACATCACCACAAAAACACACTTCAGTCTCAGCACAAAACACATCCAAACCCTGGAAGAAGAAGAAAAACTCGATCAGGCGAACTAGGGCGCACCGAGAAGTAGCACTTGGAGGACGGCACCCAGAGGTTGGAGCTGCCGGTGTCGAAGATGACGGTGAACTTCTGCACCGGAGTGCCGAGGCCGATCTCCCCAAAGTACTGCGCGTTCATGTAGTTTTTGAGCGCGATGACATCGGAGTCGTCGCCGGCGACCGAGCCCAGGACGTTGGCGCGGCGGAGGAAGAGGCGGTGCCTCTCCTCGGCGGAGAGGCGCGAGGCGACGCGGTCGTTCTGGTTGACGGGCTGCTTCTTCAGCGCGACCCGCACCAGGCCCTCCGCCGCCGCCGCCTGCAGCAGCACCGCCGCCAGGAGCACCAGGGTGACGCCGCGGGTTCCCATGGTCGCGATCTGCGGGAATCCAAAGCGGACCCAACGAGAACCAACGGATTTAGCCTAGGGAGTTAGGAGATTTCAAGGGCGACTGGATCGAACAAATCCTTCAACGGGGAAAGCGCTGGAACGAAATAACTGATACTGCAGCGATTACTTCGGAACGGTTGCGAGCGGAGTTCACAACATCGGCTGACAAGAGTTCACAAAATCTAAATAAAAGGCTGAAAAAAATCGGATCGATCGAGGACCAAAGCCGCCGACGAACACTCGATACTGGATGGACAAAAACCTCAAAACCCGGGGAGTTCATGCCAACATAATTGAACAATTTTTTTTTTAAAAACAGACACACACACACACACAAAACTATATCGAAATCGCAAGAAAAAAAAATCGGGGAAAGGTGGATTGTATCTACGAACGCGGGTAAACAAGCAGATCTAGAACAGAGACTACACCAGACACCACCGGCAATTCGAGGAGCAGTCAAGGGGAGTCCACGAGAAGAGAGAGAATCGTCGAACTAACCAGAAAAGCCACCGAGGGCAGGCAGGAGCAGGAGGAAAGGTGGAGGAGCAACTGACGTGCGCAGGCACTAGAGAGCGAGCGGAGGCGTGGTGGGGGAGGGAGGGTATATAGAGGAGGTGGGGAGGGGCCACGTGCCCTGCTGGCCGTCGGATTCGGCGCATATATGTGGTCGGACGTTGGATGGGGATATGGGTGTGCCGTGCCTGGGGTTGGAACTGGTACAGGTACCCAGGCAAATGCCCGATTTTTTTCGGATGTGCAGGTCGCATCTGGTCTGGTGTGGTGTGACTTGTGAGGAGTGCGTGAGCCTCAGGATTCCTTTTTTTTTTTCGAGATATTGTGAAGAGCCTGCTGGCTGCCGGTTACTTTGGCTTGAAGTAACGAATATTCATGTCAATGTCAATAGTTTATGGGTACGCCACAGTTTTATTCTTCAAATCTACTAGTATAGTAGGTAAATTTTGACGCCTATAAACACAAGCAACCCGCACCTTAAAAAACTGAGCTGGGTACTTTAAAAACTGAGCCGAGAGCCGACGCATTTGACATTCCTGACATTGACGAAATTACTGTAGGTAACTAGCTACCGGGACGCATATTATCTACTCCTACCACCGATCGAGCAGTCTAAGTCCTGTAGTGAATTTAGAAAAAATATTAGCACCTTTGCTAAATCAAGTATTGTTTAAGTCCTGTAAGTTGGTTAGGTTTTGTTGTGTTGGAACTTGTCTTTCCAAATTCATGTCCTCGACTTGACAACTCGTGTAATTTCATAGAAAAAAAATACAAATGGATATGTTTCATCGTGCGACATTGGTTGAGATATTTTTGTTGTACAACGCAGTAATTAAAAAAATATTAGTGTTGACTAACTTTTAAAAATGATGCAGTTTTTATATTCCTTAGCAAAAATCTGTCTCCTCGTGTTTGTCGTGACTTTGAGTATGTATTTACATTATGTGCGGTGGTGCGTGCGATTTTTTTTTAGAATGGCACAAAGACAACGCAGACACACTCACAATATGCACGCACACTTACCCCTATGGACACACGCCGCAAAACCCTATTCCTATGAGCACCTCCGAAGGAGGTGGCGTACGGCAGAATCTGGAGATTTTCAAAGTCACCGCAGGCGCCTCGTCGTCGGCACGGAACGTCACTTACCACTTAAAGCATAACGCCGAAAAATCCCTTTAAAATTCCCAAGAAAAAGTGCGAAAGCACCGCGATTTGAACGCGTCGCGAAGCTGAGATTTGAACCCTGGTGGGTAGCGTCCCACTGGACCGTCCTACCATTGGACTACAAGCCAATTCGCGGTGCGCACGATTTCTACATAGTATGTATGTGTAAACGTATATGTTTGGACAAAAAAATTGACATTGCATCGGATACTGGTTTAATGAGCCTAAGTCAGCACCGTTTATTAGAAACGGCAGATATCTCGTGTACCCAACATGCATGGCAAGGTCCATTTTCCACCCTTGTTGTTGTAGCTGTAGTACCACTGGAGTACGGACAAAATAGCTAGAGTGACGGAGAGCGACACGTAGATAACTTGCATGAACACTTGGTGGAATCTCCTTGTCGTGCTGCATGCTAACGTGACGCATGGCAATACTGGTTTAGTTTAATGAGCCAGGCACGGCATATCTCCTGTACCCAACACGCAGCTTGCAGTTGTAGCTGACGTGGTATAACTGGAGCCCGTACAAAATACGTAGTTAATACTTCGTACAAAATACATACTCACGCCGTGACGCATGGCATGGGTAGCCGGCACCTGGCCAGCGTACACAGGCATCTGACGGTGGGCCTACTCGTTTCCCAGGGCCTACTGTCATGGAAAGCGAGCTGGATCAGGCTCTTCTTTGTATTGTGCTCCCCGGTGGGCCACGGCGGGCGGCGGGTACGGGTAGGATAGGATAGCGTGTGAGCAGAGCGACGCGTTGCTGCTCGGCGCGGGATTCTGCTCCGCGGACCCCTCGCGTGCACGCAAAAAAGCGCCGAGTCGCACTCGCCCGTCGCGGGGTGAACTGAACAAGGCCAAGAGACAAAAGGACAGCATCGAGTGATCGATAATAGAGTACCTTTTCCTTATAATATCAGTAGAGAAAAGAATCTATAGATGGTTTATTACTAAAAAATCCTGATTGTTGCTGTTGAGTCGATAAGGTGGACAGATCAGACGCACGCTGTCCGCTAATAGAGTAATAAATAAATATATTTCGTTATTATATTATATATAAGCGCACGCCACTAGTAGATTAACAATGCAGCATGAGGGGCACGTACAGAACTCCGACGAAATCACCGACGACGCTTTGTTTATTACTCCTACATACACACAGAGACAAAAATGAAGTCAGCTTTTAGATGCTCCTACTTAAGAATATTGGTGCTGAATAGTATTTAGTACGCGAGATGCATGTACCCTAGAGGTTTCTAAGTTGGGAGAATTGGATCCTTGCCCTTACAATTTTTCCATCTTTGAAATTTGCCCCTATAATTCAGCTAATTGGAAATTTACCCTTACTATTCTCATTCTACTAGACATTTGCCATCCTCTACGTATTCTTCCTATTTGGGTCCACCCGCAGTACTGTAGCTTGGTATAGGTCAGCGTATTGTCCGCGAGAACGCCTCGAAGGGCGGATCCACCGCATCATTGTGTCGCCTTTTTCCTCGCCGCCACCCGCCCTTGCCGCCCCCCTTGCTGCGACCGTGCCCCACCACACCAATGCCCCGATCCCACGCCAGCCCGGGGCGGAACGGCGCCGCCCGACCTCGAATAGCGCCTACCCGGCCCGACGACGTGAGGCACGGCCGCGGCACGGATTGGCCTCCACGCAGGCATGTGCGGTGAGAACACCATGTGCTTGCACAGCTTATGGGCCTCTCACATCGCCTCCGGCGCTCCGCCGTCAAACCCGCTAAGATCCGGCGACGATGTAGGCGACGGCGGGACCGGGTACCCGGCGGCGGCGGCCCGTTATGCCGTGCCTATGTCGCTCGAAACGCGCGGGTAGCAGTGTCCCGAAGCCGCTTAGCGAGACGCCGTTCTGGCGCAAAGATCCGTTCAATGATCCCGCTGAGCGCGGGCGCCGGCACCACGTCGGCGAAAGAAGTCGCTTCGCCGGTGACCGAGCACAAGCTCGCCGCCGGCCAAGCGGTGAAGTCCCGCCTCCGTTGGAGCAACTCGGCCGAGGCCGAATGCCGGGCTTCGAAGCCGTTGGAGTGCCGAGATCACATGCCGCTAACGCTGCGCGACGGCCGCTGCCGACGCCGCCTCACGCCAACGGACCCGGGGCGTGGTCGCCCATGCCGGAGCCAAGCACACACCGCTGCTTTACCGCGCCCATGGTCGCCTAGCGCCACGCCCTACCGAGCCCACGCACACCGTCACCACGCAGCCGGAGGTTGAAGAATAAGATGATGTGTGGGGCCCACTAGTCGGGCCGAGTGGAGTCCGAGAGAAAACGATGAGGCAATACAGTCCTATACGAAAAATACGATGATCGCATGTGGGCCTAGGAGGCGGCATACGCACAAAAAGGTCAAGGATCAGAGAGAAGCAAAATTGTAAGGGTGCCCCCTCCAAAATGAATTTAATGCACGCATGTAGATGGGCTAAGGAATTATCATCCGATCTGATAGCACCGGGTGAGATTAAAGGGGAAGTAAAAAATAATATACGAGATCACTAATTGGGTGCTCCATCCGTAAGGTTTCATTAAAATCAACATTGATGCAGCTTTTTAGGGAGGAAGATCAACAAGGGGCAATTGGAGTAGTCATCCATGATGAAGAGGGTCAAGTACTTGCGGCTAAAGGCAAATGGTATGAATCCATTCTAAATGTTCTCACCGGAAGCTTATGCAAAGATGTGATGCGGCTCTTATGTTGTCCACGATGAATTGCCCCAATGTCATAATGGAAACTGATTGTTTAGAGTTGCAATCCTTATGGCGAAACAAAGAGAATATTAGACCAACTATTTTGCCAATTTTAAATGATATTCAAGACCTTGTTGGATCAACCTTGATCTTCAAACTGCATCATGTCCAAAGAGAGGCAAATAGTGTAGCTCATGAAATAGCTAGGCATGCCTTGTTATCTAAATCGAGATCATGTTTGGATGTATGATAATTTGGCTTGTATCCGCTCTCAAGTTGCTTGTAATATTCACTTTTAAATGATGCAATGCAAGTTTCTTTTGTTCTCGAAAAAAAAAGAGAGAAGCAAAATTGTAAGGGTAAATTTTCAATAACTTGAATTGTAATGGCAAACTTTCAAGGTTAAAAAATTGTAAGGGCAAGAATCAAAATAACCCTTCTAAGTTAGACTCTTTGTGGGAGTAAATTTAAACAGGTCCGTTTGTGCATACTACGGTAGTTTGGGGCGTACGTGCTGTTAAAAAATTCCCTCGTTATCTAGAAATGGGGCTCGGTAGTTTTCTCAGTCAACATGCATGGTTGGGGTCGGTCGCTGTCTCATCGTACTACTTGTTCCTTCTTCCATGCATGTTCAGTGATACTCCGATCCGTAGATAATAATAAAATATAAAATATGTTCCATTATTAAAAAAACACGAAGATAGAAGAGAGATATACTCCATCGATCTTGTACCGATCGAAGAACGTTATAGGACTTTTAATTTGTACTACGTGCGGTGGCGGTCTCGCGGATCCATCGACCAGGGAAGGCTATAGCTTTCGGCGCATCGACCAATGCTTGGACGATTGGAATTGGTAGGATGGTATCTATCAGCCACTTTTGGCGATCCTGCAATAGCAGCAGCAGCCATTTCAGGTCACCGACTCAACACGCGACTGGAGGCACCACACGTTGCATTGTATGGGCCCTGCTCTGCTTCACCTCTTCCTCGTCTTCTTTTAATTTGGTACAAAAATTCCGTGCCCGTTCGGAAGCTTTCTTTGGCTGCGTCTGTGGTGGACATACTCCCTTCATCGACGCTCCGAGCCTCCGACTGCGACAGCGAGACGCTTGCCAAGACGCAAAGTCGTCTGAGTTTAAGGTGCTGGTTGGATGCCGTGGTTTCTGATAAACTTTAGTGTCCATCGAGGAGCTTTAATTTTAGAACAAGAAACATACAAATTAAAACCGCAATTTAGAAAGAAAAGGATCTCGAGATAGAGTTTGTAATGGAACTTTTAAAGAGCTGTAGTTTTAGTGTTATACCGTGGTTTCTACAAATCTCCTATCGTTAAATCCAAACATCAATCACACGAAGTTTTAGTGTTATACCGTGGTTTCTACAAATCTCCTATCGTTAAATCCAAACCTCAATCACACGATTTTTTTTTTCTAGACAATAAAATTGTTTTGCATCCAAAAAGAGGGCCTTATTTCATTATTTGCATTTGTGGATCGATCGGTGCCTAACTTACCTTTTTGTTGATATAATTAAAACCGAAAACTGTGCCCACCTCCATTATGATTTTTATATATACGAGTACAGTATGTTATTATAATTTGTAGTTCCCGACTTGAACCGTCGTGCAAAAGCTAGACCAAAAACAGAAGGAACCAACGTGGCCGGTGACGCGTATAATGTCTCTATCGCTTGCCTGCGGAACCAAGTGATGATTCGTCACCTACTATACGCTCCCTCCCGCTTTGTCGTAGCTGCTCGGATGATCCGATCCACATGCATGCAGTAGTCTATACTTAGAGTACCTTTCGGTTGCCACCGATTGTAATGTGTGGCGCAAATAAGCAACCAACATGTGAAGTCACTGCCACTGTGGCTGGTGTTCTGTCGCGTATAATGTTCAACTTCATGCCACAGTACGTGGCAGTGACAGTGACTGGTGTTCTGAATCACATTGAACTTGGATCCATACTGGACCAGATGGAATGTTGGTCCACAGCAGTAGGGGTCTATAAATAATCATGGATGATCTCAATACAAGGCTAGTAATACAACACAATCAATGACAAGGAAGGGAAGTCAATAATTCTCATTTTCGTTCATCCCACAACAATATAATGTACCATAGACTGATAGACATATGATGGGTCTGGCACATAGGTAGCTGAAAATTAAGTTATGTTTAATTTGCAGCTATCTAAAATGCTAAATGTTCTGGGTTCAAAAAAATGCTAAATGTTCTACAACAACTGTCCAAACTTATAATTAACATGTGAAGTTGTGAACTACGTTTTTGTGCAACCATTAATATATGTGCCCATATGGTTATCAAATATTTGAAAAATTCACGTCTAGCATTTGAGCATAAGCACAAAACACTCTTATCCATCCTCTACGCTTAATTCAAAAAATAAGCCAGTAGACAACTCAGTATTCAAAACATGAGGATGCTGACAATGTTTTAATCAAGTTCACATCTCAAACATGGAACTACACTAAGATCCTAGTACTGCATAAATAGGTGAACAAGTGTGATCATCCGATGGACATGACTCAAGTAGCTAAGTAACATAAGCATGAAGAAACAATTAGAAATCATGAATATATTAAGCTTGGCACGTTCAACAAATTCAGAAGCTAGGATAACATTGGATATGCTAGATGGAAGAAAAAACTTCAGCTACTTGCATTTGGAGCAACTAAAGGTGCTTGTTGTACTAAATATATTAGCGCTCAACAGTATGATAGTGGAGATACAGGTTCAGCACTGCCAAAATCAATGCTAATTAGCCAATATCATCATTGGAGAACCAGATGCTGCTGCCTATGCCTAAGCAATGCCTAAAACGCTGCCTTACTTCCCTTGTGCCTCCCTCCTAAACAACAAGCAAACCTCAGACTCTCACAAACCCCAGCCTTTTACTCCGATCAGTGGTCGTTCACCCTCCCAAGTGGCCATAGCCCACAGAGGGAGGCCATGTTGACCAATGCACAAGGATTTGAGGGATCAGTTTGCGAGCAAGTTGACAAAGCCAATGATCCAAAATGCACAATAGAATTTGCAAATTTAGATCAAGGTCAGGAATGGTGACATTGACCTGGTGTGTTGGTCCCTTCACCAATTTCAGTTAGGACACATGGAACACTGGATAAACTTGATTAAGGAAGCCGAACTTCATATGCCACTGCATTTATTTTGCTGATGACAACAAAAAAAGGCCCAAAATAACAAAATGAGAGCTTGTAGTGAACACTGCAGAGTTCTGAGCATATGATTGAAGTTTGACAAACACCGACCAGATCACCAGCATTGAAGCTAAGTTCAGATCGCTTTTTATCTGCCTAATGTTTGAAGCGCTGTTGTGCACATTCAAGATGTTCCCTGACCAGCGTCTGCATGAGTTGGCGCTCCTCCAACAATTCTTGAAGATCTGGAACACTAAACAGGGACAATAGTAATGCAAAAATGTCGAGGGAGTGTCAATATAGTACCTCAAAAGGAGGCTTCCTCGAAGAACAATCAAAGCATAGTATACCAATATTCAGCAAGATTGAGCCACTTCCCCAACTGTTGCAACACACCAGTTTACCCTTTTTTTTTTTTTTTTGAATTGTCACAGGGGGGAGGCGCTCCCCACCTGAATTATATTGATGTGCCCTTAATGGCCGCTTTGAAAAGTTTTACAGCATTTACAAGTACACGGTTTACCCTTTCAGTCTACCCATCAGACTCAGGAAGATAGAAACTGCTCATACTCAATTATGTGCCTGCCAAAAGATTTGGGGGCATCCCTTGATGCTTATAGACATTCAGCAACTAGGTTTGAGCCACAGTCATAGCTATAAATAGATGAGTCCGGTAGAAAATTGGCAACTTTAAAGAGTTTGTTGACTACCACCAAGATCCATTGTGACTACATGCCACGAATGTTCAGGTACTGGCAGTGGTAACATCAACCCTGAATACTTCACATGCTCTTGTTTAGCTTGTTGACAGACCTGACACTGAGACGAACTCATGGACTGACTGCTTCATTTGTGGCCAAGCAAACATTGCCTTTAATCTTCTGTAAGTCACTGGAAAACCTGACTGGACTCCCAAAGGACTGGCATGGAGAGCAGAAATGAAATTGAGCTGTAGTGCACTATTGGCACCAATCTTGAGTCTTCCTTCAATTCTTAGAACAGCCAGCTGAAGAGTAAAGTGTGGAACTGTTTTATCTATTGCAAGCTTAGCAAGGATTTGACTGTGGCTGGATCAGTAGAGTAACACAGGATAACATCTTCCAATCAAACTGTTTTGCTACCTTAAAAAAAAACAATAACCTTTGACCAACAATTAATTTAAAAATTTGTAGATTACACCATACAAATTTGGTATTATTGGATTCATCTTTGAAATTTTGAAAACACCTCCATTCACGAACATTATAATATATGAGAAATTAATGGTCAAGTCTCGACGTTAGAGACCATGCTGGATCAAACCGCACCTTACAAAAATAAAATGAGAGTATGATACTGTTTAAAATGAATGAGCATCTGACTGTATTATTTATCAGAACGGTTCAGCCAAGAGAAGAAAACCACATGTTATGATTAAGGGCTACAAATGCTATAACATTGTTTTGGGATATAAGCTGCATAAAGGAGCTAATCATAGAACATTCCTAAGTCAATCATATGGTGCCCTAGGATCCAAGCCTACAATTGTGGGAAACTGAAAATAAAGATGTGGCTTCAGGTAAAAGCATTGTTTTGCCTAATTTGCAGAGCTGCCACTTCGCTTCTCAGATGGCTTCACATTTGAAGATGAGACACTGTCTTTTTTCAATTCTTTAGATACTGAGCTGAGAGAAACGGCAACTGTACACATGATTTAAATTGTAGTTGCATGTGCAATAAGCTTACCTGTGTTTCAACTTTCAACAAAACACATGCACACCAACTATAGTTTGTCTCCTGATCAGTAAATCCACACTCCAATTATACTGCCAGCATGTTTTCTGAGTTGGAACACGGTCGACCAATCAAAGATGCAAATCGATCATGGAATTTCAGTAAAGGACACTTATCAATAAGGCTACTGTTTTGATAAGCCTCCTTGAGGAAGACTGTGCTTCTTGCTCCCTTGTTAGTGATGTAGAAGATGCCATGATTTTTCACCAAACAAAGAAGTAACTTGCATGGAAGCCTGTACTCATTGTGAAATATGTCTAGCTTATCAGATGTCAATCGTCTCCCATTGTTAGGCTCAAAATCTCATGCAGAACAGCAATGGCACGCTTTTCGAGCCTGTGGTGTTGCAGACTCGACTTCGCCTAGCATTCAAATACGGTGAAGGAAAAGCCATCTTTTGCCACCTGACAACCTCCTCAAGGTACTTCCGGTTTGGCCTAAATCCTGCTGGATACTTCAAATTGAAAGCAAAAGGACCCAAGACATTTCCATCTTTAGGAATCCCTCTACAGCCTATCGGGAAACCCTCAAAATTCATTTTTTCTTCTCGTATTGTGACTGCTAGTGAAGAGTCCCAATTCTCCAAACACAAATGGTCCAGTCCCTTCACATCACGAATTGAAAAAAAATCAGGGTACCTTGGAATCAAGTTGCTCTTGAAGTTCTTAGGTAAGCCCAGTTCAGACTGGATTAGTTCAATCTTCTCCAGAGCAATCTGGCAGTCCATCGACATCATCAGTAACTTCCTAAGGTTTCTCACCAAGATTGGTTCCATTAGCTCTCGTGCTTCAGCCTCTTCACTGGATATCTTTCTGGCCTTCTCCGTAAGTGTGACAGAAATGGGCTCTCGGGAAGCACTTCCACCAGAGACATGGAAGATATTGGGGTGGCGCCGATAAGTGAAAGAAAGCTCCATTTTTGGACAAAGCCAACCTCCTTTTCAAGGTCACGTACAAGTAGAGACCCTGCCTTTTGTGCCAAAATGAGGTCACGCAAATGAAGGAGAAGAGCAGGCTTCTTTTGAAGATCCATGGCCTTGTCAAGACCAGGTTCATGGTGATATAACTTCTTCTTGGGTCGGCGTCCATGGCCAGCTGAGAATGAGGACATAGCACTCAGTTGCATAAAGGGAAGAGTTCTGGGAATCAAATACACATGCCATCCCAATCTTCTTTCTGTCATTTATGAACTGAATACCAAGCTATGTAATCACACCAGGTCCAAGCATTCAGAAGTGCATATAAAGAAGCATGACGTTGCGATTTAAATTCTGCAAAAAAAAAAAGTCAAAAATATATTCTTAGCCATGTCAATAGCCTATTATTTGCATCTCACGAATCAAACTGCACAGGGGAAATCTAAGGTAAAAGAGGTCACTGCTTCCTGTCACCACATTCATAGTAACAACTCTCTCCAAATAAAACAAAAAGTGAAGTTCAGGTTGGAGAATCCTCGCTGACATGGGAAATTTGAGCCTGTGTGGAAAGATGGTAAGAATTTCAGTCTTTTTTAGGGGATTGGTCCAACACTTTCATCACAATGTGAAGTGTGCTCCATAGACGTCATATTGAACTCACTTGAGAGTTGAGACAGTAACGGAGCTGGCGAATCTACACGCCTAGGACCAAGATCTAAGTGCTTAAACCACCTAAACTAGGACACATAACCATAGTTATAGTACCCCCTCTGTTCCAAAATATAAGACATTTTGGCTTTTCTAGATACATTGTTTTTACTATGTATCTAGACATAGTGTATATCTAAGTACATAGCAAAACCTACATATCTAGAAAAGCCAAAGCGTCTTGTAATCTATAATGGAGGGAATGGCAAATAAAGCTGCAAGATTTAGACCCTGTTTGGATTGGGTGACTAACTTTTATATTTTAGTCAAATGGGCCCTTAGACTAAATCTCAATTGTAGCTTAGTTGGACAACACAGTTAATAAAAGCTCCAAGAGGTACAAAAGAAATGCCTAACTAGTGCCAAGGATCAGCAAATCATAAAATGCATTTGCTCAATTGGTATGCATAGCCTATGATCCAAGGGCAGACCACCTAGTAAAGGACATGGGTGTACACATGCACACCCGATAATTTTTGCAAGACAATCAAAGTCAGTAGACATAATACATGCAGATCAGAATACAAACAGTGGTGGAGCTTGTCAATCTTCCCGCCTAGAGCGCTTAGGGCCATTATCAAAGCATGTATACCATCCGCACTGGGTCTAATACCAGATAATATAACAAAACTAGCTTATAAATGCATAATTTAGATTATATCTCAATTCCATGCTTAAATCTACAACATAATTGCTGTAAGCATGGAAGTGGTTAAAAGAATACCTCACTAATTGGTTCTCCCTCGCCTCTCATGTCTTCATCAAGTGAACCTAAACCTATTTTGGAAGGCATTTGCATTGCTCTAGTTGGTTCTTCGATAACCTGTGTTTCTACTGTACTGCTACTACTTCTGATAGTGCTTGTGAAGAAGGTTGGTTTCGTGACATTGGTTGTATAACTGGATTTGGAGGAGCAGGAGAAAAAAAAGAGTTTAGTGTCTTCATTATGCAACTATACAAAAATTGACCTATACTTAATTAACCAATCAAAGATTTTTTTAGATGGGACGAACCGGAGAATGGATTAGAGAATGGGAATTTACCAGGCCTCAGAAGAGTAGGAGTATACGAAGAGTACCGCGCGGCCGCTGCCGCACTCCTGCCGCCCTGGCGGCTGGCCGCTGGCACCCTGCCCACGCCGCGACTGAAATGCTGTGTCGCCGCAGCGATGGAGCTGTGCCCTAGGGGCGTGGTGGGGCGGCCGCCCCAGCTACTGGCGGCGCAGCCTCAGACCAGCGGACCCACTCTTCTTCCCTGTCTCCCTGTTGTCCCGCTGCCGAGGACGCCGAGCAGAGCCGGTGTGGCGGCTGCGGCGGTGGCAGCCGCGGTGACTCCGGCGGCAAGGCAACTGGAGGAACTGATGTGTGGGCCCACACTGTGGCTTCGGCCAAATTATCCTTGTTTTAGTGTTCTACCTTTGGATTAGGTGTTGGTTTGATCCCAGTGAGCAAGGTTTTTCTTCGTATCCACTGTTGTGCTATGAAAAACGATCTGTTATCTCTGTTTAAATCGTCTATTAGATATCTGTCTACTCCGAGAACGCTACAAATATAAGCATATTAAAATGAAATACAGGTATAAAGAATTCGCTTGGGTACAATATATACGGATAAAACATAATCTGAATAATTCGCTTCGATACACCATACAGGCTCCTAAAAAGACACAATCGGAGATCGATAAGCCATTTTGGTTGTTTCAACAGCATTCTACGAGGAAGACGAGCCTAAACTAGAAGAAGCGAACAAGGAAAATGCTTTTTCAGCTCTTATAACCTATAATAATAAAAACACAAAACGCTGCTCTTCAAAAGATTTTCATGCTCCTAAAATACACAATTCTTCAGTTCTTGCAAAGTTGTAGATCCATCTAGAGTTGAGTTGCTAATATGGAGCGAGAAAAATTGCCACCAAACAATGCATCAGTTTCTCGGTGTTTGGTTCCCCTCATGCCATGACAAGACTAGCATCGACGCGCTAACAAACTTTTGCAAACGATGCGACGCTACGAATATCATCAGTCTAGGACGTAGATCCGAGAAGCGACGTCCTGGACCAGCCAGTCGAAGCCCTCGAGAAGCCCTCGCCAGTGTAAGCGCTGCAGCCCACGATCTTCCAGTGCCTGCTCCTGTCCATCACTTCCAAATTCAGAACCTGAAAGGAAGGAAGGCGAGTCAGCATGCCGTGGAAAAAGCTATAAACGAATTCAGCAAAAATATGAAAACCAAATGCTATCAACTATGACGGAAATCTCAGGCCCTGTTACCCTTTGGCTATGCACCAACAATTTGGTTTTACGGACTGTTATCACAACAAGAATGTATGGTCTCATTACAGAATGTAGCTGCATGCCACACCATAACCCTATCTCTGGAGACAACAGCTTGAGGCGCCAACTAAAATAACTAATCTTGCTGAATTTAACTATAGGAAGCTGTAAAAATAGATGCTCTACTGTAGTGCATGGAGAGCCCTCTCCATGGCATTTGAGGTTTTGTTAGAGCTGACTTAGGTTGGAACGAAACCAAAAGGTAAATTTACATTGATCTAAATTTTAAGTGAGATTAAAACTAACCTTACCTACTCCCTATTGATGGTAAAAACAGCATAAGGCCCTAACTGACGGCTGCTTGATGGAATAATGCTATAAATTTTCTCCATGTCAACATCAACAAAAAGCAGAGCAAATCAATTACTGCTTACAGCTGGGCAGACATAATGCCAATAATAGCACAAGCTTATTTCTAGAGAGCAAAGATGTATTGTTCATCCAATTATGCTATATGGACTATTGATATTTTGCCCAATTACAAATCCTAGTTCTTGCAACACTACAGCTGCTTCTTTCACACCAATTTACACACAGAATCTGCCTTTTCATGAATGTTTCTATTCTGTCTTAGGACCACATGACAATTTCCACCTAATCAGTGGAAAATAATGGGGGTGACTCTTCCAGAGGAGAACTACATGCTGGCAACCAAATCTAGTTAATGAGCAAGCAAAATGCAAAAATATCCACAAAGTACAAATAAGTGTGCATCTAATCAATGGGGTGTAGTTGCTTGCTCATTAACTAGATTTGATATTTTGTACGGGCCAAACTACATTGTAAATGCAAATCTAGCTAATGAGCAAGCAAAATGCAAAAATATCCACAAAGTACAAATAAGTGGGCATCTAATCAATGGGGTGTAGTTGCTTGCTCATTAACTAGATTTGATATTTTGTACGATCGAACCCTGAACCCTCCAAACTACATTGTAAATGCAAATCTAGTTAATGAGCAAGCAAAATGCAAAAATATCCACAAAGTACAAATAAGTGGGCATCTAATCAATGGGGTGTAGTTGCTTGCTCATTAACTAGATTTGATATTTTGTACGATCGAACCCTCCAAACTACATTGTAAATGCTGTACCAAGTGCTATAATCAATAAAACCAGGTGGGGAGCTCCTCCCCGTTGAAAGCTTCAAAAAAAAAAAAAACAATGGGGTGGGGTTGACTCTGCTCCAGAAGAGAACTACACACAGGAAACCAAATCTAATTTATAACAAAACGAAATGCAGAATATCTACAAAGCACAAGCATTCAATATGGCATATCCTTTTGCTCCCACACTGAAGTAAAATCTTGTCAAACATGAGGACTAGGAAAGTGTGGTACAAATGATTTCACACAGTAAATAACCATAGGAGTAAACATGTCTCTAATACATATGAATAACTGAAGTTTGCTTACCTTCGCAAATTCAGCTGGTTTTAGAGCTCCCTGTATGTCTTGCTTATTTGCGAAAACCAATAATGAAGCTCCAGCTAGTCTCTATTGAAATCAATACCATAAGGATCAACGATTTGAACACATACTGAATAGGCAAAAAGTTTAGCCTATGGTGGCAAAGAGGTAGTATTCTTTACTGCCAAACACATGACACTGTCCTTACTTAGTAGTTTGACCCCAATGTTTGAAATGCTATTTCAGTAAAATTTCAAACTAAAAACAAGGAGGTTCAAGGATACAATTTCTATGCACAAAGAGTTTGACAGCATCGAGAAAAATTATCTATTTTCCAGTTTATTAACCAAGAGGCCTTTGTCATTAAGTAAATGGTCATTATTCATTAATATCAATTATAGGACCTCTATCATTTCGATCCAAATACCAAACAGTAAATATCAGTCATATTCACATGGCATTGAAGGACCAAAATCTTTTTTTTAATACAACAGATATAGAACTACAACGAAATATCCAGTTCATCACCATAGCTTAGAGGTCTGGTAATAGCATACCTCTTCTTTCAAGAGATTGTGGAGTTCAGCACGGCAATCATCAAGCCTCCTTATGTCTGAACTATCAACGACCCAAATTAACCCATCAGTCTGCTCAAAGTAATTTCTCCAGTAAGACCTGATCGCCTTCTGTCCTCCAACATCCCATATGTTCAAAGAGTATCTAAAATAATCAGTAAATTTAAATAACTAATCAGACCGACCAGCAGTAACATGGAAAAAGTACGATTGCCAGATTTGCTATGCCTGGTATTTGGAAAATGACAGGAGCTGAAATCTCCATTGATTGAAAAATGCCTATGCTTCTGTTGAACTGAATGTTCTTAAAGTTCAACACTGTGCACTGAAAACATATAGTAGTTCAACACTTCAAATGATGAAAATGCACCTGCAGCAGAGGCTTTTAGGTAGCTTGACAACAAAGCCTCAAAATGCCAAGCTGCCAACCAGTCTCCGTTTTGCATGAGTCAACATGAAAAACTGGAGTATCAACTTGCTACCAATGGAATCTCTATTTCACTATCACTATTGTATTAACAGAGAAGTAAAATATTCAAATTGTTTGTCTATGATGGCAGAACATGTGACGTCTACAAAGTAGGAATGTTAAATTTGTCTTCACATCATTATCAAACCGTTTTATCACATAATTTACTTCACACAGTGGCCTACTGCAATATTCACCTTAAGAGATTAACAACAACCAGATCAGCATAACAGGAAAAAAATGTTTTGGTGGGTTCTCACTGCATTTATCAGATGAATGCACACCTAAATGAGTCCACTAGGTTATCTCAACTAAGTTGGTAGTGCTGTAGGTTCTCAATTCCAAGGCACAATTGATGGCACTTGACTGGAAAATTTCAACATGCCAACCAGTCTCCTTTTGTATAAACTAAGATGCAAAACTAGATGTTATATTGCTAACCTATGCAATTTTTATTTCTATGCAAAAGGTTGAAACTGTTTGTCTAATGTTGAAACTGTTCATCTGATGGCAGATCATGTGAGGGATATACAAAAGCATAGTTGACTTTTGGCCTTAATATTTTAAAAGACAATTTAGTCACATGATTTACTCTTTGCAGATTGGTCCCACTATAATACACTGCTTAAGAAATTAACCATGATGTAGTAGACAGGGCGAGAAAAATATTGTCACTACGATTCTTACCACGTTATATATTAGATGTATGTACACACGATAGTCCACTAAACAATCACAACTAAAGCGAAAAACTTGTAAAGGTCCTAAACTCAAACTAGCAGACAACTAACGGCATTAACCCGCATCAACTAAATCAATGTATATCCTTTGTATGTAAACCATGATGTTCCATTTGGTATTTAGCCTAACATAAATCTCCACTCAAAATCAAGTAACTATATGTCACTGTGCATATTTATCGAAGCCAAACTGGACTAAACAGGAAGTTGAAGGAAGGGGAACATACTTGTGGTACTTGATGGTCTTGATATTGAACCCAAGGGTTGGGCTAATGACGCTGGTGTCCTCCCCATTGATCTTGAGAACGATGGTTGTCTTCCCCGAGTTGTCCAGGCCTCTGAGACAAAGCCCGCAGAACACAAGATAGCATCAGCCATCAGGAATCAACGCAGATAACAGCGTGGGGAACAAATGCATATGGGATCAAACGGAAAAAGGAGGCCAGAGGGAACCTACACCATGAGGATGCGCATCTCCTTCTCCTTGCGCTTGATCTTCCGGATGATGCTGAGCAGCCCCATGATCAGTGGGGCGTGGGAGATCACTCAGTAGCAGTTAGCGGCAGGCACCCAGCGCCCAGAGGCCGGCGGACCCAAGCCAGCGCACGGGCGGGGGTGCGACCGCCGGCGGCAGGGGAGAGGGGTAGCGGTGGCCGGCGGGGGAGCTTGGGGAGGCGCGGATATAGAGGCGAGGAGTGAATCGGTTGCAGTGCGGAGGCGGTGGGGCGTGCGTCCGTGCGGTGCGGCGGAGGGGCGGGCTACATCCGAGCTTGGTAAATATAAGAAGTTCTGGCCCGAGCTTGGTAAATATCCGTGCGTGCGTGCGACTTCAACCAAGATTACCAAGCATTGAGTGACGATGAAACTCACCATGAGGTTGTTTAGTTGGGATGCAACCTAAAATATTTTGGGTTCTCCTTACTGGAGAACTTTTTATTTGTATTGTATTTGACATTGGATCGCAACATTTTTCAACTAAACTGTGCAATTAGTTTTTACTGAATCACTTTTGGGTTGCATCGATATGCAGATCTGCTTTTACTACCATTTTTAGCCCCCAAACAAATGTGAACAGAGTTTTCACAATAACACATTGTTATTACCATAGCGATGAAATGGCCGTTTTCCTTCCTGAATCCTGAAGCAGTGAAGGTGGCAACCGCATGACAAAAAAATTGTATGCAAACAGTCAAAACCAGAGCAACATCTGCTCAAGCTAAGAGTAGCCAACTCTTGGAAATCAGAAACGACTGCTTGTTAGGTTATCATGTCTCAGTTATACAGGAATGCACCTCCGCACATATAACTCACTATCGAAAAGAAATCACAATGCATCAGTCTGGCAACACACGCAACATGTTAAAACGCTCTAGCTGTTGTAGGCCTGGGACCCTCTCAGCGCTCAAGGTACAAGCTCAGCTAAATCCGAGCAGCTTTACTCTGCATCGAGTGAGGGCACAAGCACGCGAAACTTGGCTTGTGACGGCAAAAAAGAGCCACCATAACAAGGGAGTACAGGGCTCAGTAAGTGTGCTGATGCTGCCAGCTCGGATGAGATGGCTGAGACGGAGCAACCTGGAAGCCATTCAGGCTGCCCTCAGCAAGGTTCTGGGGATGCTCCTGTGTCAGGCCACCCTGAGACTGGTAGAAAGTTGGGTAACCATGGCCTCCAAACTGGGAAGGCTGAGGCTGCTGCGCCTGACGAAAGCCACCCAGCTGACTCTGTCCCTGGTAACCATAAAAGTGGTTAGGGAGGCAGAAGCGTCGAGGCTGCTCTTGAACCCGAGCCATGAAGCCACATTCCAGAGTTGTCGCCCTGAAAGAGTTTAACAATAAATCACCATTTCTGTTAAAACCTTCATCCAAAAAAAAAGACGATGATTGGGGGGGGCAAAAGTTCCCCAGGTTTACCTGCTGGAGAGCCATATACTGACTGGTGTCTTTGTACTGTCTGCTCAATGCTTCATCAAACCCTAGAGTTGATGCAGAGCCGGTACTCTGATTAAGGGTAAAATTTCCTTGTATATTGCTTGAGCTTCCGAAGCCTCCATAACCAGAGATGACTGATGAAGGTGCTTGTCCTTGTGCTTGTGGCTGATGTTGCTGCTGTAAGCCTGTGGCAGACAGGTTGTTCTTATACTCTGAGGTCGAGTACTTGATACCAGATCCTAGCAAAGCAGCAGCAGACTGATGGAATGGTCCATTACTTGGGTATGCTTGCTGGAAGGTGCCTGAAGATAGGTAAGTAGCATAGTTCTGTGGCAAATACGTCGGATAGCCAACCATATTTGGAAAATGTGTAATTGGTAAAGTTGGCTGAGAGTAAGGGTGATGTGCTAATTGCTGAGGGAGAGGAGGCCCCGTTGGAATGCTAGTACTTGGAAGACTCTGCGTAGACTGAGCATTGGAGAAAACCCCAGCTTTCAGGGCCTGAAAATATTTTCATGAAATGTAGGCTTAGGAAAGGCAAAAGAAAATTATTAGGACAATACTAAACAGGACGGTTCAGAATCCATAACGAACTTAACCTCAGCTTGCTATGTTTCCAGGTTTAAACATTGCTGCTAGGTGCTATTTCTATCTGTATAATAATTTATAATTTATAGAAGCTCAAGTAATATGCACAGGAACTTTTGATACATAAAATAGCATAAGCATGTCTAAAGGATGTGAGAGAAAAAAATGAATATTTAACTAACCTCCTGCATGGATATGGCAGGTCTAGGATTTGTTGTTGAGCCTGTGTTATATTTTTGCTTCCAGATAAGGTGGTAAATCAAACGGTAAGCCATGAAGAGCTGCATCATTTTGATTTGACCCCAATAGGCTGCTGGTGCTCAAAGGATTTGCTTGCTGGAAAACAAAAAGATAAAGAGTGAGAACTAAGAAACACACTTTCAGGCACAAGAAAAATGAAGTTTAGCATAATCCATGTCAGTAAGAATGAAGCATGACATGATTTGAAATAGCACAGGAAACTAGAACAAAGCTTCTGGTCCATATATCTCCTGAATGATCCTATATATTTTTAAGCAGTAATAACAAGATGGGGCAATTGGCGCCTGGACACCGAAAGTGGAGCACATTTGCTGGAGGACACTGGTAGTACAAGATCCCTAGTACAAAAATGTGTACGGAGTGTCCACCAGCAAATGGTCTCCGCTTTGGGTGTCCGGTAGCCAATTTTAAAAGAGGATCGAGGCCTTTCAACAAAATGTTAATTTAATAAGGATAGGCCTTTCAACAAAATGTTAATTTAATAAGGATAGGCCTTTCAACAAAATGTTAATTTAATAAGGATAGGCCTTTCAACTTTTTGTACTTCTTTTAAAAAGATTTAAACTAGCACACCGTCATACTGAAATGTTTTTAAACTGGTTCATTTAGAAATAGAGTGCTGACACCTTTTTGAACTCTTGATTATTTAATCTGCGTACTACTAGTATAAACCAAATGAAACTGGTCACAAAAAAATAGTTTGACCCACTGAATAACCGTGTGTGCTTTGTTTTGAGAACGTATAGTAATCTCTTGATAACTCATCTAGTTCTCAAATACAGTTGAAATCATTTGATATAAATACTCCACCTCAGCCTTGGACACTTGTATACCAGATTACCTTTCCCCTTTTGTTGATATGAACATTTGAAAAATTATAAAGCAAGAGATAAACACCACATAACAGATTACTTGGATTTTTCGAACTTGCAAACACAAATCCCTAATCTGACCCAATCACCTCACCAATTAACAGAATTAAATAAGTCAACAGGGTAAAGAAAACAGCTTAAAACACTAAACAGGCAACAAGAAACATCTGATGCCCAAAGCTGCTAGTTACATAGTCTTTAACTTGATTCAGAAGGTGATAACATTTCTACTAAGTACATTAGATCTATACTATGTACAATGTAGTCAATTAACACTTAAAAGCCATTCCATGGCCAAGAAAATATTCTAGTACATGTCGCGAACTCCTGCATGGACACCGAAAGTTACAAATGTGGGCGC
Organism: Hyparrhenia diplandra; assembly: GCA_015847255.1. Lineage (NCBI taxonomy): Eukaryota > Viridiplantae > Streptophyta > Magnoliopsida > Poales > Poaceae > Hyparrhenia > Hyparrhenia diplandra. The sequence continues at coordinate 104,927 of JADLZK010012560.1, read as the reverse complement.
ATGCACACACCCAATTTTAAGAAATAAATTCAGAGAAATCCTAGTCGCATAAATGCATCACAAAACTGCGATTAAAGCAATAGCTTCACAAAAAATCCTTAATTTTTCATAAAACACTTTTAGGCACTCCATCCACCATAACCTTTGGAATGCTAAGTGGGTACAACAATGGGATATTGGCAATGCTTAAAGAGTGGTCCTGTTAAATACTAAGTGGCCAGTATTGTGGTTTTCTGAAATTTGTCCCTTAAAAGTGTGGTTTCTTGTGATAGTTTTACAAAAGGTAGTGATACCTTTTGAAAATCTACCTATCATAATCTCAAAAAAACACAAATTGTATGCTTGTCAATTTTCCTTTTTTATTTACTCCGTCTGTCTCTGAAAGAATCAATTAGTGAACAAGCTGCTAAACCTTGATAGTCTTTCAGTTACCGAGACTCTTTGAGCAGTGCTGATCTAGAGTATTAAATGTTGTTGTCAAATCGGCTTGGGGATTAAAGAATTTTAGGGGGCAAGAGACGTGAAAGAGGGAGGCAGGAGGATGGGGCTGTTATTAAATGTGACAGAGATTCGAGGAGGGATAAAGCGGATAAGTAGGACCTTCAACTCTAGAGTATTACACATGTGTTAAACAGTTTAAATCTGGAAGTGTTTCTTAGCAGTTCCCCTACTCAACCATTGCATAGGTCATGCAATCATGACTATTTTTCAATACAAAAAGAGGCCAAAGCTAGGTTGGTATCACTTGAACATGCACACCTGACTTAAACCTTAACCAGGGCAAGTTTAACCAAGACATGAGCATTTAAGATGAGAAAACTACAGATGGACCTAAGTGTGATATAATATGGGCCCTCCTACATGCTAAATGTTCTAGAAAAAATTTAACAGAAATGCTATAGAAAACCAGTGCAGATCCATATCATAGCAACTCAAGCCATATCATGGTGGTGAACTTAATGGTAACTCAAGCCACCTTAACGAGGTCTATATCTGCTATCGTATCATGGCAACTCAAGAAGTTTTCCCTGATGTACGAAGGTTGACCTTGTAGATACAATGGAACTTAATGCACCTTTGCAGTTACAGCATAGTACTAGACACAAATATTGAGGGCACCGAAATATAAGTTACCAAGGATGTGTGGAAAAAATATAGAAAGAAGAGACAGCATACCATCAAGTTTGACAAATGCGAAAGAGTATGTGCTTGGTTGTTTCCTTGTGGATCCTCCATTGCGCTAGGCTGTGATGTGTTCGTGTTTGAATAAGCATGACTTGAAACTGATGGCACGTCATATTGAAGTCCAGAAGGATCGAGTACATCCTGCCTGAGCTCATTAACCTGTGACACAGAAGGCGCATCAACATTCTCCATGTTGGCGCCCAGCATGGCCTCAAGATTTTCGTTTGCTGGTGAAGTCACTGCACCACTTTCATAGTAATCTTGATTCCTGCAACAGACAATTCCACGGTGTCAACATTCCTGGCACGATGGGGCAAGGAAAGTGCAACAAAAAAACAGCAGTAAATTGCTTCACCTGGCATCTATTTGATCTAGTGGTGCAGATTCCTCTCGAGCAGGGAATTCCACATTGCTATCCGTGGTCTTTTGTGGGAGTAGCCCAGAAAATGCACCAGATCCAAAACTACCAAAGCTCAAACTGACACAGTCTGTATTTGTAACTTGCAAATGATCAGGAATTATCACTGCAGGGTTATCATCAGCAGTCTTTGTTGCAGCTAACTCATCATTATGCAAGCTTAAATTCTGGAAGTTTGCTGCAGCTGATGATACATCAACACTGGAATCCTCAACTGAAGATAAACATGTATAAACAACAATTACAAGGAATCAGTACTCATTGTAAAACATGCCAACAATTTTGTACAAAAAAAGACCAAGCTATCAGAACGCAACACGAAGCTATCAGAACGCAACCGCGATGATTCATAACTATCCAACGAAAAGTACATGTGAAGCGATCCATACGATGGTAAACCCGACGGATAATTTGGCAAGCCCAACAACACGAGAAGCAAAATACCTCCCCTTTCTTATGGAAAGGGAAGAATAATATGACAGTCCATAGTTTATTGTTGAAGACAGAACAATATAATGTCTATATTTGTTCGTTATTATAATCTGTTTTAACTACAGTATCTATTACTTAATAAATACTAGCTGCATTCTATCCCATAGTTTGGATAAAGTGACGCTTTTAGGTGTTTATATTTGTCCCAGTACCTTCCTAATTATGTTTACATCTATGGCACAAATACAGTCTGAACAGAGTGAAATATACAGGCAGAACTACATAATAAATGGTAAAAAAATAGCTTACATTACCCAACCAGACTCAAACACTTAATTACAATTTAGACCACTTCTTCCATGGTTCTGATTAAAACTGACAACTACCCAATATGTTACTTTAGTGGTTATTCCATAGCTAATATATGGAAAATAAATAAATGGATGTTCATAGAAAAAAAATCATGAACCTCTAAAATGGTTAATCAACAGCTAGCAGATTCCCATGAGTTCTACACTTACCTTCTTGTTCTGTGTAAGAGTAATTATGAGGCTGATAGGAACTTGAGTTGTTCAACATTTCATCATTGTATTCAGCAATACCATCACTAGGTTCCAAGTGTCTCTCAGAGGCAGGTGCCGGTCTCATTGCAAAGGCGCTGTTTTCATCCAAGTGCGAATTTTCATGTGAATTAACTACATCAGTAACCAATGTAGATGACTGAAACGATGCTTCATACAAGGACGGATCACCAGATGTCTCAGGAAGCGTGGATTGGTTCGCAGATGTTGGGTCGTCTTGTGGAGACCAATCTGTACCATATGGGAGCTTGCTGTCAGTAGCTGAATGACCGTGATTCGTAACCTGAACAGGATCTTGGGCAGGTTGTAACCCCTTGTCAAGCTCTGTTGGGGGCCATGCTTTCAGATTGTTTCAGGTTATGGTTTGTGCTTGGCAAAGATGGGTACTGTCCAGCATAACCTCTGTCAGCCGTGACCACAGGTTTGCTAGAAGCCTTGCCCTGAGGCCGACCCATTTTCACAATGTCAGCCATCGACAACTGACCAGGTGTCCCAGACCATCCACCATGCTGAACCCCAGATGATGATTGCAATGATACAGCTGGCCCATCAGTAACAATATTCTTGTTTGCAGAGGAACTGCAGAATACAAGAGAGGATATTAACATCACCAACCAGAAACATGTAATAACAAAAATAAATGAAATAAAAATACTGACAGTTGAGAATAATTTTCTATTTTAGAGAATGGAATCATTCAAACAATTGGATATCATTCTGTTGATTCTGAACACCCAACATATTGCAAATGATTCTTTTTGTTTGCAAAAACCAAAATGTCATAAACTAAATAAAATGAACTACCTAAAGAACAACAGTAAACCTAGAGATTAACGCCAAGGATAATTGTTGTCTTTGGATAAAACTCAAGCACCAGCAATAAAAAAAAAAAATGTAGACATCATGAGACAACAAAATTATTTGGAGGAAAACAGAAAATCACTTAAAGTAAACATAAGTGTACCGACAGAAATAAAATACACAAACAAACAACACAGAAACTTTGAATGGATCACAGAAGGGTCCTTTTTGTCCCTTTTACCTTGCAATTGTTTGCCTCTGGCTGGAATTAACTGATACCATACCAGACCCTGAGACTGGTGGCCTCGAGGTCATGTTATCTAATTTTTTGGAATGAAATGAAGATTGGGTTAGACGAAATAATGGGCCAAAAACAAGCTTGAGGGTAAAACTGGCACATATTCAATTTATTTACCAGTAGAGCCGGAGTGCACAGAATTGCTCCGTCCACCACGATCTGCACCACTTCTAAGGCCTCGATTAGAAGAACTATTTGCAGATCGATATCTCGTCTCAGGAACCTCTTTAACCTGCTTAAATGCCCACAACTCTAGTAGTCAGTTCTAGAGCTCAACTAAGAATAGAGCACTTTTCAAACAATAACCAAAACTGTAGTTGAATATGCTAACTTCTGGTGCAAGGGCACATGGTAGAAAAAGTATTAGTAGTGCATACAGATTCATTATCTACTTCACCCAATGAAACTAAAATGGTGCATGAAGAAGGTTGGCTACCAATTTATGAACAAGGTAAATAAAAGCTGGCAGATGGTTATCATCAAATGGATTGTACATTCAAGATAATAGAGGACATTTAAAAGCTGGCAGATGGTTATCATCAAATGGATTGTACATTCAAGATAATAGAGGACATTATAAAGTTTTTTTTAAAAAAAAATCAGTTCTGACCTCTTTCTTCTTGTCGCGCTTGCTCTTTACCTCTTGGAAAGTATCTGAAAAGAGTATATGCAGTGATTAGTTATCAACATTTATAGGTGTGCTCGGCTCATCAACATAAGGCAGGTTGCAAACCACTATTCATTTAGTGTTTTGTACACAATCCAAAGCTAACATTCTTGAACACGTCTGGTAAGTGGATAGATTTCATTCCATGACTAGCATATGTAATGTATATAGGTCTACAGTAGTGAGAAGTTAAGCCACAGTACTGATACTAAAATGTAGAGAACAGATGATTCAAGATCAAACTCATCCTACAGAAAATGTGTAGGCAGAACGAAACCCCAAGAAAGTTGTTGTGAGTTCAAAGTTATAACCAGGAATTGAAATACCAAAAGGAAAAATACCATAATAAGCAGAGCCTGCAAAAGCTGTTCTTATGCACAGAAAGAATAAACTAAGAAAAAGACAAGACAACCAGTGATCTGATGTACATGTTCAATATAATCCTATCATGGCTGAATCCAGTACATAAACACCTTCCACCAAATTTTATGACTACTCCAAATTTTATGACTAGTAGACAGGAGACCGAATACAAGAGAGCAAGAGTTCAAACATCGTATCCCAGACTGAAGGCTCCCCTCTTTTCACAGGTTTTCTTTCCCAACAAACAATCTACATCATATCCCAGACTGAAGGCTCCCCTCTTTTCACAGGTTCTTTCCCAACAAACTATCTAAGCCTACCGCAACCATCCTCTCTAAATCCGGTTCCTAAGTCCTACTCCTATAACTAGTACAAAACACAAATCTATCCAATTTCAGTTTGCCTCCTGCATTGAAACACTAAGAGATTCAGTCTAATGCGGCAAGCTTGGCTTACTTTCTCCCAAGCTTCAAGTGCCTAAACAATTGTCCACACTAGTGTCAGCATCCCATTAGAGAAAAGTAAATCCTCCCAGATGCGACAACCACAGAAAAGTCTAAGTGTTCTTGAAATGATAGGCTGTCACCACAACATAAACAGAGGAACCAACCACCGGATAGAGAGAAAAAGATAATCTACCTGGGCGGTTGTGTGATATTCCAAAATAGGAAACTTCTTAGTCACTAGTCCTTACCACTAATAGCATTTGCAGGAAATCTAAAAGAAACCCTAAATGAATAATGGACATTTGTGACAGCACTCACAGCTCCTACATCTAATACTATAGAGTCCAACATCTAATACTATATATACTACTATCTGATAAAGATAACTAAACCAACTATGAACATGAGGGACCCGAAAGGGAAAAGAAAGAAACAATACAGGTGCATCCGATTCCCACTAATCAGACCGCGCGCTCAGACTGTGACCTTCATGTCGACGAATCGCCCAGATCGACAAGAGCCCACTGGTCTAAGACCCATGTAAACCCTAGCACCGCGCCCTACAACGAACATCGAACAGCTACACAGCCACAGAATCGTTGGGGTGGGGAGTGGGGAGTGGGGAGAACAGCGCAGCCTTGCCCTGACCTTGGGAGAGGAGGCGGCTGACCGCCTCGTCGGGGTCCATGCCGCAGTCGCGCAGTGCGGCATAGATCTCCGCCTCGGGGCGGTTTACGATCTCCTTGAGGCCCTGCACCAGCTTCCTCGACCCGGCCGGGACGGGCGCCGCCGCCCCTTCCCTCCGCCGCCGCTCATCCTCGCCGCCGGGATCCCCTCCTGGGACTCGGGGTCAGGGAGACGAGGAGGGCCCGGCGTTGCCTGCGGTGGGCGGGCGGGGATGGTGGTGGCCGTAGCTTCGGTTTCGGCCTGGTTCACTTTGCTCTCTCCCACGCAACGGCGGCCGCTGTGCCTAATTCCAAAACCCTTCCTCCTCCCCCTCCGTCGCTGCGGCCAAGTTTATATAGCTAGACGGAAAGGATTGCTGGGTGGATTACGGAGAAGAGATTAACACGGACACGGGAACATAATAACTCTTTTTCTGCCCCAATGCATATGGTACGGCGTACGCAATACGCGGCAATTAACCGGGTCACATGTATTATTTGCGACTACTCCTGCAATCCTGTCCTGATTACCTTTTTTTCCCCTTATAATTTTTATACAAGTAAAGCAGACACCCTGTCACCCCTATATTAAATATGAATAAATAAACTGCACCTCTATGGTGACATATTAAACCTGAGCCGATAGATCTCAAGATTCGTGAAAATCACACTTGATGGACGTCGCTTACCACGAAGTTGCAAGCCCAACTCTTACCAAGACCTAAAAGACAACTTTACCGTCCCAAGTGCACAACGCCTAACATGGAGTCGCAAAACCCGCCCCGGTGACAACCGCCTCAAGAATACTACCATGAGATCGCAAATACCCCTTCAAGGAAATGGATGCTTGTCATCACTGATGGTCACTCATTCTGTCATTTAGGCACGTGTAAGCGTAAATGAGTGTGTCGGAATTGAGATCATTGGTGCAAGACATCGTTAATGTTCGAGGACAGGGTTTAGCGACCTCGTTATTACACGCCATTCGAGCAGTGGCGTATTTGTATTGTTTAGGTTTGGTTATAGTAAATATACATTTCTCATTAATTAATGAAGATCACAAGGAAGAAAACAAAATAGAGATGCAAATATCATAGCCCTTGTAGGAAGAAGACACTAACATTTGATGACATATTTAGTAGTCTCATTATTACATGCAATTTGAGGAGGGTGGCTTTTTATGTGAGCACATAAATATATAGATGGCCTTTATTTTTTATGTCTTGGTTCACAAGCCACCCACATATATCATGCTGCCACTGGCTCCACTAATGTCGTTTAACATCATGCAACCAATGAATCGTAAAGGTCATTTCAAGGTTAAAGAGTCACATTCCCTTGTGAAAATCATAATAAGGATAGATATGGAAGTTCATGAGATGGAAGTAAAGTACGATAGGTGCTAATGAATGGACTAGTAGACGTTGGGACAATGTCTAAATACTAGCCAAATTATGGCGTGTGGCGAGCGCGCCAAAGATGGTGAAAGAACTCACGAGAGCAATGGAAGAAGCAACTTGTGGTCATAAAGTTGTGAAAAAAAACAAAGGAGCCGTGTGTAGAAGTGGACTTCAGTGAACTAGCCAATTTAGTGCTCAAGAAAGGCTTGCTAAGTGGTAAGTGTAAATGAATTTATGGATTGGGTTTGAAGGTAGGGTTAAAAATAGGTTTCGTAGGTTGGGTTTGAAGGTAGGGTTAGTTTTGGATGGGAAATTTAACATTATTATTTTTAAAAACGCCACCTCTCGATAGCCACTTTTACAATTGTCTTTAAATCATTGCTAATGGAGATTTGCGTGTGTCCTAGGTCATGGTGTCAACGTGAAGACGCATTGTGAAACGACAAAGTTGTTTGTCGTCTCTCTCTCCCTCTCCAACAACTGGGTCCTATAGCTATTCTCATTGCTAGGTGACCCCACTCATCAATTTTGCCCCCCACCTCACACAAATCATTTTTTAGAAAAAAGTCACATGTTTATATTTGGAAAAAAAACAACTCGAATATGCTTGAGATCTGTGCATCACTGTATTTAAGGAGTGGAGTCTATGTTAAAAAGGAAACTGACTGTGCCGACGTAAAAGTTAAGGGCTACATCTTGAAAAACAACCAGTTCAAACTAGCGCCGTTATCTTCCAGTCATCACTCATAGCAAATGACTCTGAAAAAACAACTTGCGTTGCGTTGTGGTTTTAATTTCGCTTACCATAAGCAGACTCATAACTTCTATGTACGATAACCTAACTTTTGTACTCCCTCCGTTCCAAATTGTAGTTCACTTTGGCTTTTCTAGATACATTGATTTTATTATGCATCTAGTTATACACTATGTCTAGATACATAGCAAAAGAAATGGATATATAAAAGCCAAATTGAACTACAATTTGAAACGGAGGGAGTAGCATTTTGTTTTTTAAGGGAATTTGCAGCTTCTTGAAACTCAAACGAAAGGTCCTGCAGCCCGTCGCCCGTCCAGTCCAACCCTTACAGGGCTTTTCCCTCCGTTCAATATATAATGACGTAGACCAACTTTGGTTGGTTAATCCAATTAGTTTATGAAAAAAGTCTACAACACCCCCTAAAGTATGATACCCTGGTTGATTAAAACCCTGATGTTTAAAACAGTCTAAACAGCACCCTAGACTTTACTAAACCGTTTAAGTAACCCCCTAGGTGGTTTTTGGGCTGTTTTCCTCAGCTTGGCTTTCCACCGTGGCAAAGCAGCCATTATTAGCCTGTGACATGAAACACTAAATATAGCCAAAAAAAAAACAATATGCATCCACCAGCCGTAGCCTGTGAGCTGGGGCAGCGCACGGGAACGGGACATGCTGGGCGAACTCCAAAAGCCGCACACCACTGCGCAACAAAAAATCAAGGGGAGGTGGAGGTGGGATGCGGCCCGGCGTGGAAGCGGAGGTAGGCTCGCGTTGGATGCGAGGCCGGCGCGACGAACTTTCAATCTGTCTACTTCACTTCCCAGCAAGCAGCAACAGAACGGCCGGGACGGGACCATGAGTCGTCCATGCATGCCTATTGGATTCTACTCCACCTCCTAGCTTTAAATTACCGAGGCAGCGAGCTACGTGATGACTGACGAAGCACAGACGAGTTTAGAGAGTTTGTGCATGCAAAGTTCATCTCCCAGCGCGCGTGATCAGCACCAGAGCCAGAGCAGCGCGACAGGCAGCAAGCAGAGCTCAGATCATGCAGGAACGACCGAACTCCATCGCGGCGAGGCCGGTGCAGCGGCACCCGAATTGGCAGCGGAGGCCCGAGTGGCGTCGAGGCGGAGGCCGACGCAGCCTGGAGGCGTGGCGCCGCACGTGGAAGCCCGACGCCGCGCGCCGCGGCCCTGTTGCGACAGAGCGGAAGGGCGAGATACGGGAACGGAAATACGGGTCTGACAGCGTGGCTCCACCCGCCACATTGGTTGGACACGTAGGCAAAACAGCCTAAAAACCCACCCAGGGGTTAGTTAAACGGTTTAGAAAAAGGTTAGGGTGTTGTTTAGACTGTTTTAAACCTCAGGGGGTGTATTAATCAGGGTGCTAAAGCTCAGGGGGTGTTGTAGACTTTTTCATTAGTTTATCGATGGTCAGCAAGTATACGATGACGGAGGCCAATTTTGGTTGGTTAATCCAATTGGTTTTTAGATGGTTAGCAAGTATGATGGTTCTAATGATGATCCTGCACGTATTTCGTGTATTTCGTGTGCATCTCACAGGTGAACTCCCTGCTTCAATCTCTTGGCCCAGATAGCATCATCGCTCGTCAGGCTCTCTCTGCTTGTATTATGGGCCAAGCAGGGGCCACGCCCACTCTCCGGTCCAGTCCACTAGATTGTTGGGGCGTTTGTAGTGAGCCGAGTCTGCAAAATGTAGTACTGGAAACCTTGCAGACTTTTCTCCTGTTTCACAAGTTCCAGAACAACTCGTCATCGTTCTTTGGCGAACGAAGACAACGCCAGAGAGGCGCATTGCCCGATTGACGCGCAAACTGTTGTGAAACGCGTTGTCAGCGGTTAGAACCTTCCCTCTCCGTCTCTCATGATCACGTAGTAGATGAAAAGAAGTAGAACAAGTAGACACAAGATAGGAGACTATTCTTTATTCATCTGAAATATTGGTAATTACAACATAGAGCTCCCACATATATATAGTCCCGTCAAGGTCTAAGAGTTTCGGTAAGAGCCCACATACGAACGGACTAGGATTAGGATTCCTCCTTCTCCTTTCCTTCTAGGACAGGAGTCCGTGTGTTTTACAACACTCCCCTTGGGCGATTACCATGATATGCATATGCCTCATCAAAAACTCCATCCGAAAAACCCGGTGGGAAAAAACGGTTCTTGGAGAAAAGAGTACATTGCATTCGTTAATTGCATTGCACATGTTGTCTCATTAAAAACCTTGTGTGAGAAACCTTCGAGTAAAAACTCACATAGGGAAAAAGAGTACAACATTTAACCTTTTGGTCATATATTCTTCAGGATATACTATTCTTCATGAATAGGTATTGATCTTCGTAATTTATGCATAAACCTTAAAGGCAGATTCAATAAAATATGCTCCCCCCTCATAAAAAGCCAAACTTTGAACTTCATTGTTCAAACCACACTTTTTCATAAACGTGTGTAAAATAAAAGTTGGCTCATAATTCTTCTATGAATTATATGGGAGCAATATGCTTTATGCATAATGACCACCAGTTAGTTGTGCAAAACAAATAAATATTATCCTTCAGAGAAATAGATCCTTTCGTAGGATTATAGGGGTAAATAAATTAATATTTAATATCTTCTAGATAGTGTATCAAACTTATACTAGAGTTTAGATACTTATAATTAATCCTTAGTGGATTGTATTCTATAAATCTTCGAGATTTTAATTATACAAATCCAGCCTTGTATTAATTCAATTGCCAAAACCACCATTATTCTTATACCTTCTATGGTAAAAGAGGATATCAATAATTTCATGCTAGCTTTTCATACACTTTTTAAGTGTTTTGTTGACACCTTCACAGTGTTTACGATTCCTCATTTTCTTTCTCTCGGGTCTATATTCACTTCGAGGGGATGAATGGTGTTTATTCAAGAATTGACCGGTAAATCCTTCATGGATTAATTCCTTCAAGGATGTACATACATTCTTAGAAAATTAATAATTCTCTTCTATGAGATACATTCTCTACTGCATGAGAGATGAGTGATATACACAATACATTAATTTATTCACTACAAAATCAATCAATGATTGTAATCCTTCTAGGACATGCTCTTCTTGAGACTTGAATATTCATTCGGGAATATATATACCTTAGACTTTAATACTCGAGTATGAGATTTCTACAAGTTGCGATTTATATTCTTCAGGAATTATATGGATTTTCATAATCCACTTATTAACTGCATATTCAATTTTTTTATTTGTTTCATTTACCAGAGATATAGCAGAACATTCATTTCTTCTTAACAGGAGATTCAACCTCAATTGCTTTTTCTTCATTGACCCGATATAATCGCTACAAGCGATTTTACCATGGACTTTATTTTCCTCGGATCCGGGTTCTCATAAGAGAAACATTTGCAATCAAAGAGATAGTTTGTCGACAATTATTTTCTTTCTCCTCCGAATACTCTCACAATGTGAGAATATTCTATCTCTGTCATTTCCCGGACAAGAGATGGTATATTGTTCTCGCATACCCAACACTAGTGAGGTGCGCGCTTATTGTGTTGGATGTCATCTTCATGATGATCCTCTTCATGAGGTGCTTAACCTTCTTCATGAGGCGTTCTCTTCACGAGAATGGAGGAGTTTCATTTCTTTTTCTATTTAACGTGTATACACTAAACTAGAACCCACAAAGGCCCCCGTAGATTTTAGATTGATAGTATATAACATTTAGTTTACTACTAGTAAACACAACTTCTGGTTTATAACTTCAAGTTACTCCTCTCATTTTAAAATATCCGGCATATGCTCGCCTTCAGGCTTCACAAGAGCATTAGTCAAACTATTGTATGACTTAATGTGTGATACTATTCCTGCTTCAAGCTTCAAAGAATATTTTCTCTTAAGATCATTTTCCTTCTATAGAAATAATATTTGGCATTCAAAATATAGGCTCTCTCTCTCCCCCTAATGCCAATATTAGATCATTAATAGCATACTTCAAAATATATCCCCTATCATGGGCTTAATTTAAATTCATATATCTCCAACTACAAGTGGAGGTCCATTTATGTATGCTATGATTAAATTTTATGGAAAATATTCACACACATATTTCAAAATGGGGTTATTAGTCATTATGCAAATGAGCTAGAATACTTAAAGTGCATTGAAGAATGTTTAGCATTCCTACAAAATCGGGGATGTTCTCCCCTAATATGCACAAATCATAGTTTAGAAAACTATTTCATTCTCTAGCTTCTTTATTAATTAGCCTAAAAATGATCCAAGTACTTATAAAAAAAATAGATCATACACTTCAAATGTATAAAATACGCAACATTCAAATTCATATGGAATTTTCTTCTAGAATTTTCTAGTTGCCATTAATATAAAAATTCCTTGATGCCTTTTCTTCATAATAAATCCCAAATCATCATAATATCCAATATCTTAGTTCCACAACTATTCATCCCATCAAATGGGTTAGTCTCCATTGAGCAAAATTTCATAAATTCACTCCCCGATCTTAGGCTACTCGGCTCTAGACCAATCTATTACTTATGCATACGATGCATTGAAAGCAAATCATTCCTTAGTTCAACGGGAACCATATAGGCGTAGCATGCTAGCTAGCCATTTTGATTATGAGGGAAGCACAAAAGTAGCTACTAGCTACAATTATAGCTGTTATGCTAATATTCATGCAAGAGTGGAGATAGTTGCGGCTCAACGATATACACATGCAGGTGTAATGTGGAATGTTAGTATTCGGTCTAACATAATAAATAATAACAAAATGCAAAGCTACGAGCTTACATGCAATTAGTGCAAGAGAGAAAGTTAACTTCGGCCTAAGGGGACGCGGGCGGAACTTCAAGTCCCGATACATGCACTTAAAGATCGACTTAGGAAGACTATGCCTATTAAAATATTATCCACATTTTCTTATGCCTTTACCCAAAATTCCTCTCCCTTTTCATGCCATAATTACTTCAAGTAGCGATTTGCTTCATGTATTATCTATGAATAGTCACTTTTAATGCTTCATAGAATCCAATCATACTTCTAGTATTCATTGATTATGACATGAAATTCACATATCCAATGTACCATTCAGTGTACAACAATAGACTTAGGGTAGGATACAACTTTTTAGTTCATGGACTAAAATATTAACTACTTAGGATTTGGCTAAATCGATCCTTCCGTAATTAATTAATATGCCGGTTTAGTCCAATTATTCATGTGCTTTTTAGAAAATTCAGTTTTCCATCTACCTACATGGTAGTGATGCACAAAGAACTATAATCTTCATGGTTAATTGAGGCTTCTTTGTGGATAAATTAATGCAAAAATTATTTTGATAGGCAATTGACAATTGTTTATATGTGAAACATATAAAACTAATTTATTCCATGTGAAGTTCGCACATTTTATTTCAAGTAATAATAAGAATTGCAACTAAGAATATTAAATATTTCATATTAGACTTCAAGCTAACAAATTAACCATTAGCCACTTAATTCAACGGGAATTAAAACTTAATGCACCACCATCACTACTATCAATACTTCGATATAAACTTCAAAGATAATAAGCACATGATTTAAGTTCTTCTTCAAGAGAAACTTTATATGTTCCAAATAATATACATTCTTGCATGTCTTAACTTCTATACTTGACAAGCGGTAGCTTCATGCTTTATATTCAAGAGTTATGATATACCGTCACAAGCCTTCAAGGGGTGTAACATATATGCAAGCCATATATTCAAAATTATTGCAACCGATAATATCCTAGTTCATAAAGTCTGTCTAAAAATTCTTGACTCAATTTCCATGAGTAATTTGTAATGGTAAATTAAAATACTTCATGTATTACATTGCTCTTTGATATTCTATATACAAGAGACATTTCTTCGAGAATGTAGATTTATAAAAATCTATTTACCATCTTGTCTTCTAGACATTTAATACAAAAGCTTTGAGCTATTTTTATAGAGCAGCGTTAGACATAAAAGCTTGAAAATTCAACTTTCAATGCAATATGATATCCTCGTAATCATAATATTAGGATTTTACTCATGCAATGAGTCCCACAATGCATTTGTTACTTCTATCGGCCATATACCCATTCTAGAGAGTAATTCAGAAATATATATACTGAGTTTACTACACTTCAATGGTAGCAAAATATCCTACATGGATTTAATAATGACCGTAACAAATACTTTTACTTTCGAGTAATTTTAAGATATTGCTTATTCTTTTAAGGCATGCATATTGACATAACATAAACCATGTGCATATAGGTTTACTACATGTAAACAAGTAGCAAGGTGCAAAAAGATAGTGGATGGTTACTCAAAATAATCTTAGAAACATCCTAGCATTTTCAGGATTATGGTATATGCAAATTTTCAAAATTTATACCAAGCATTCATTCATCCCCCAAAAAATCATATGCTAGGAAAAATAAATATGAGACTCTCAAGGTTGACAAGTCTAAGGTCTGCGAGGATTAGAGAGCTCATACACCTTATACCATGTTTTCTAGTATAAACATACAAGATTTTTGTTTTGCAAGTACATGGTATATAATTCATGACGTGTGATAATAATGAAATCATTCAAATAACATAAAAAAATTTTATGAACATGTGGTACATATATATACATGAACATGTAGCTAGCTGCAAGCTTGCTGTTTATTAGCCATGCGTCAAGTTAAGAATTTGCCATGCACGTTGAAACTGCATGTTTCAAAATTTCCAAAGCCGAAAAAAGATGAGAATACATGGTAGATTATTATGCTTTGGAAACTACAGGTTCCTGAAACAATCTATTGTTTGTCCGATCTAAGAGCCTGATCAACAGGATCAATTTAGTAAAAACAACTTCATGCCATGCAAAACCCTGCTTGGGTTAGGAGGAGCAAACCATGTATATGGACAAGCGACATTCAGGCATGATTGTGTGATGACATGTGAGTCACGGCGTGTCAGCCGTGCGCGGAGGATATAGCTGCGGCAACAACGTGAGCTTCGGTCGATAACGCGACTTCGGGCCGACTTAGTTGCAGGTCGATAACGCGACTTCGGGTCGGCTTAGCTGCAAAAACAGAGATGGACACCGTGCCGGTTGGTTTCCACACCAAGGGCAGAATATATTCCGACATCGTCATGGCGTTGGCTGCTTTAGGTGGCATGGGCACACATTGCAGATCTGGCTACAGGTGATGTGGCTTCGGCTTAGCCTCGGCGGCTCACAACATGAATTGTATTCGAGATGCTTCAGGCAAAGGCAGCAGGATGCAGTTACGACTGGCTATCACCTTCGTGCATGAAGGCATGGAAAATAAATTCCAATTAAAAACGATAATAGATCTATTCAAGATACTATATTTAGCTACAGGCTACGACAAAATTCAGATTGCCTAGGTGCGCAACAGCAACCTTAAACGGGAATCACGGCCTTCGTGTCGTGTCATGCTGTGTGGTGGCAGGCTGCAGCGTTCGTGCTTTATGCCATTGTATGGCCACGGATCACGATGGCCTTCAAAACTAGTACCAAGGCTACCGATTTTTCTTTTCTTTGTCTAGTAGTAGATTAGAACGCAACAAGTCTAATCGGCATTCAGGCCGAGGGGGGATGGAGTGGCAGCTGCATGCATGCTGCATGATCACAAGCTCATATCTGAGCCTGACACACCACGACGATGCTTAGGTCCGTTACCCCTTTAATTAATGCTAGATTCATGTAAATACAAATCTGTAGCTGGGTGTACTTCACGTACAGAAAAAAAAACCCGCGTACTCCGGGTACGAAACCCAGCCTCGTAACACAGATGAAAGCAATTTGCTAGATAAGATTCTTTCATGTACCTTTGATTCTTGAATTCGGGCGAAGGTCGTCACGAAGAACGACGCTTCGGCTAGGCCGTGGGGACCCCGCCGCGGCGTGACGATGAGTCGATGCGGTCGCAGATAGATTAGTAGCGTGCAGAGCCTGAGGTAGCAGATCCGTTCCGCTTAACAACATCGGGGATGTCGACGCCGTCGGCGTAGTCGTGGGCGGACGCCGGCACAAGCGCCGGTGCGAAGATCGGCGGCAACTTCAACGGCGATGTCGACGAAGAGCTTGTCGCGGCCGATAACGTGTTGTGAAACGCTGGCCGTCGGGCCGTTAGGACCTTCCCTCTCCGTCTTTCATGATCACGTAGTAGATGAAAGAAGTAGAACAAGTAGACACAAGATAGAGAGACTATTCTTTATTCATCATCAAATATTGGTAATTACAACATAGAGCTCCCACATATATATAGTCCCGCCAAGGTCTAAGAGTTTCGGTAAGAGCCCACATACGAAAGGACTAGGATTAGGATTCCTCCTTCTCCTTTCCTTCTAGGATAGAGTCCGTGTGTTTTTACAACACAAACTACGCATAATTTGGAGACAACTATTGGTTATTGTTTCACTATGAAAACGAGTGCTGGTCTAGTCAACTTGCTTTACTACAATCCCACCTAAAAGTCTATCTTTTTTTTTTTTTAGATAAAGAAAATTATATTCCGGCTTCGGTCATCCGATGATGCATCGGGGCCAACACAATTACAAGCGAGAACGACGACAATTGTTACGGGTAAGACAAAGGTCACCCGAATACACCGGTGCACTCGAAAAATAAAACAAACAAAACCCAACCACCATTGGAGACTCCGGATCCCGTGACACGGCAACAAAGATAAGACCCCATAAGTGTGTGCGATGAGTCGCCACCTTGATGCCGGCCGCCACCGACATCCAATGGATCTTCCACCGACGTCTCCAACGAGAAAATGATGACATCCAAAGACGCCATCGCCACCCACCCAACTGGTGCTGGTTTTCACCGTAGAGATCCACTTGAAAAACGGCGGCGCCAAATGAGGAAAGTGGCGCCCTCGGGCCACCGCCGTCATATAAAGTGAGCAGCCAATGCCATGTCCCTTGGGTCCATGCCGCATTCAACCGCCGGGCGACGTGCACCATCGCCCGCCGAAATACGATTTGGAAAACAAATGCCGACGTCCGGCGCCATCCTCGCCGTCCCTTTCCACGAATCCTCCACCTTGACGAATTGTGGAAGCCACCATGGTCGGCCACCGGGTTCATCCCCTCGATACGACCAACCCATCTGCTTCATTGTCGCCGCCGTCCGAAAAACACCGCCACCATGGTCAACGTCTTCGCGACGCCATCTCTCGGGTCGCCGGATCGCCCGCACCGGGTTCTCCAAATACCCGATGTGGGTCTGTCGGGTCGCGCCACCATGGGAAGAGGAATGCCCGACCGCGGAGCCCGGAGGCCGCCACCGCCACCACTTCGCCTCGCCCGTCCGCAGCCCCGCGTTCCACGCCACCGCCGCGTGCGCTCGCCTCGCCTCCTCCGGCGACCCCCTCGCAGTGCCGCCGCCGATGCCACCGCCGCGCAACATCCGCCGCACCGCCACTGCAGCCCGGGGCCGGCCCGCACAACCGGGCGTGGAGCACCAGATCGGCAGTCCCGCGCCCGGCCGGTGCCACCATCGGAACCCTCCGGCACCGCCGCACCGGCCGAGACTCCCGGCCGCACGGCCTCCTCCACCATCCCGCACCATTCGCCCACAGCCCCCCTCGACGCCCCCCGCCGGCGCCGCCCGCCATAGCCGCCGAGATCCACCCCGCGGCGTGACCTCGCGACCCCTCCCGGTGAGAGGCCCCGCCGCCGCCCTCATTGGGAGCGCGGCCGGGATTCCCAGCCGGCCCCTCCGGCGGGCGCGAGGTGGAGAATGGGTGGGAGGGCCTCGAGACGGCGGCGCTAGGGTTGGGACCCCTCGAGTCACCCGCTGGGATCGACCCTGACATCTGGCTAAGTATCGGGTGCGCCAGTACCTAAAAGTCTATCTATACATTTAAATTTATAGATAGATTCTTACTGTATATATAGATGTGTAGACTGACACGAGAAACAACTGGAACTGAATTTTAGTCTGTCAGATCTCCGTTTTCTGACAATTTCTAATACCGGTTGCTCAATGTCGCGGACTTGTTCGCTATTTTACCAAACCCGTGGGTCGTACTTTCTCTCTCACAAAGATCGCCCACGAGCCAGCCAGCCAAAGAACACTTTCTCTCACAGCAGCGATGAGCCAGCTAGCCAAACCAACAGGGCGTACATTAATCCAAAAAATGCCCACAAATTAAGGATCAACAATGCAGCATGCAGCTAAAACAGGATCTTTTTTCTTCTTCACTGTAAGGATCGCTAGAAGCATGGGTTGCAGAAGCCCAGTGACCACAAAAATCACACCCAGAAAAGTTGAGCAAGATTCTATGGTGCTAGCCCAGGACCTCCATCAGGTAATTAAGCAAATGTCTGAAGTCCGATGTGTAAATTCAGCGACCCTCTTCTGATCAAACACCCCGATGTTTCATCAGACAAATAAAATCGGCAGTGATTGAATGGAAAAGGAGTCGTATTGGACGCGACACAAGATAAATGAACACAATTATTCCTTGTTGATTGAACCCTGGTAATTTACATCATGGTACAAACTGAAACCAGTTGCATCATCCCTCACTTGCCGGGCACGAAGTTGGTGGCGTAGGCCCAGGCGTTGTTGTTGACGGGGTCGGCGAGGTGATCAGCGAGGTTCTCGAGCGGGCCCTTGCCGGTGACGATGGCCTGGACGAAGAATCCGAACATGGAGAACATGGCGAGGCGACCGTTCTTGAGCTCCTTCACCTTGAGCTCGGCGAAGGCCTCGGGGTCGTCAGCGAGACCGAGCGGGTCGAAGCTGCCGCCGGGGTAGAGCGGGTCGACGACCTCGCCGAGCGGGCCGCCGGCGATGCGGTACCCCTCGACGGCGCCCATGAGCACGACCTGACATGCCCAGATGGCGAGGATGCTCTGCGCGTGGATCAGGCTCGGGTTGCCCAGGTAGTCAAGCCCACCCTCGCTGAAGATCTGCGAACCCGCCTTGAACCACACGGCCTCGCCGAACTTGACGCCGTTGCGGGCGAGCAGCTCCGGGAACACGCAGCCGAGCGCGCCCAGCATGGCCCAGCGGGAGTGGATCACCTCCAGCTCCCGGTTCTTGGCGAACGTCTCGGGGTCGGCGGACAATCCAGCCGTGTCCCAGCCGCGTAGTCGCCGGGGAACTCGCCCGTCAGGTAGCTCGGTGGCTCGCCGGAGAGCGGGCCAAGGTAGAGCACGCGGTCAGGGCCGTACCACGGGCTGCCGGACGCCACCGGCTTGGCCTTGGCCGCCGTCTTGCGCATCGTCACGCGGGCCTCGCCGAAGAGAGACGACGGCACGTTCACGGCCTTGCCGGCGAAGGTCGTGGAGGAGACGGCCATGGTGCTGCTCGCCATTGCGCTGCTTCTGCTGCTTGCACTGGTTTACCTATGCGATGGATTGAGTTGCTGTGGAGACGACCAAGGTATTTAAAGCGATGGAGGGAAACACACACCGCGGCGAGCACTTCTATCCTGAAAATTGCCAAGTCACAGAAAAATCTGTTGCTTGGATGCCATTGGTGCGTCCGTGATGCTGGAACACTTGGCGCGATGGGAGCCTCAGGGAGATGAGGCAGCTCAGGCTGAGGCTAGGAATCTCCGTGTGGAGAAGGGTGATTGGGCGCCCGCGATTTCTGTGGTGGTTGTGGATTTTTCTTCAGATTTCTCTTCTTTTTTTGTGATGCCACAGATGCAATGCAAAGTGGCAGCAACAAGTGCCGTCTCCTCTCCGGCCCACTGTTGATATTTTTGCAACTCAGCGCTCACCTGGAGAGTTGGAGCCATGTTTCACTTTGAGGAATGGTAAGGAAGCAAGTTGAATTTTTTATGAAAGAGATTGTCTTAGTGCAGACTGATAGCGACTCCGTGCGTGAGACAAGCGAAACAAGCTAGCTGGCGATCACTGCCCGTTGTAACGATTTCTTTCAATGAAACTGACAATCGACAGTTAATGTGTTACGTGTCGCTGTTCATAACCACTAACTTTGCATATATCAGTGTCTAGACTAGACAGACAGTAAAAACAACGGAAATCATGACCATGGGCCGAACGGATCGTAATTCAATCCAACTTTTTTTCCAGGCTGGGCTGTCAGCCCGAAACCAATCTTGGGCCGAGGAGAAGCATAGTAATCATGGGGCCTAATGTTGAAGTCTAAACTACATGGGCCTAATGAACATTTCGTGTTTGGAATAAAGGCCCACAAGTCCACTGCACGTTTGGTGGTCCAGACCTCCTGTAAATGAGGCAGCACACGATGCACGGGCGAACGAACCCCATGATAATTGATGAGTGGCAGATTCTCAAAAAAATCGATGAGCGGCAAGGCACGAACAGCACAACTTTTACGCTTCGCTCACGTGATGCGCGTGTCGGTCGCGTCCGTAGCACGGCGGCAGGAAACATCTCGGGGCGGGGGCTCGGATCGTCTCGTCCGTCGTCGCACACAACCAGCTAGCGGCAGCGTTCCGAGCTCGTTACACCACCACACGCAACGCAAGATCAGCCACTAAATCATCTCAAAACCCCGCGTTTTACCCACGGAACCACCGCGAAAACCAGCAACAAGCCCGCTCGCGCCGGCCGGCCCTCCTCCCTATGAAGCCCCCTTTGTCTGATTGTCTCGGCGCTCGGTCAGTTGGCCTCGCTCGCTCGAGTCTGTCCACCAAACACCACTCTGCAGATCCAAACGGAGGAGGAAGAGAAGCAAGCGGGCAAGGGAAGCAAAGGAATAGGACGCACCGGCACCGAGCGCGCGCGACGGGAGCGTGCGGCTCCTCGTGAACCGTTGCCTCCCCCCCGCGCGCCGCGGTGGGCACGCGAGCCGGGACGGGGCGCCAGGCCCACGTGGCCGCCCGCGCACTCCCACGCCCGCGATTTCTACTCGCAGCCGCTCTCTCTCTCACACAGCTGCTCGTCCGCGTCCGTCCATCACAGCTTGCCACCACTTCTCCTCTGTGTTCCATCCCCGCACAGTCCGCGCGAAGGGAAGGACCGAGCAACTTCTCCGAGACTCTAGACACGCCACGCCACCGCATCATCGTCTGCGGCGCGAGACAATCATTCAATCCATTCCTTCCGCGCGGCGAGGAGGAGAATGTCCATCTCGATGCGTCTCGCGATCCCGGCTCCCGCCTTGGCCGCGTCCGCGCCGCCGCGGCTGAGGGTGCGAGTGCGAGCGGCAGCGGCAGAGGACGGGGGCTCTCTCCACGTCGCGCGCGCCGCCGTGCGGACGGAGACGGCCGCGCTCAGGTGAGGCTGAGGCTGACGCCGCGGGGGCAGTGCGCCGTCGGCGTCTTTCGTGTGATTTTTTATTGATCCAGCCTGACGTTGGTGACGCGCGCGCATTTGTGCAGGGGATGCGCGTCGCTGCCACTGAAGCCGCTGGGCGCGGTGGGCCTGCCGTGCCGGCGCGGCAGGGGGCCGCCGCCTTGTGTCACTCGTCGGCGTACCTCAGCGCGCAGACCATGCAGTGGATCTCCGCCGGAGCCAGCGCGTGAGTGCCTCAACTGCCTCCGTCGATCTTGTCACCCTAAACCAAAAGTCCCTTTCTTTCCCCACTGCTTTTTTCGGCATTATTATCCCTCTTGTCTATTGTGATGGGTGCGAAACTGCGAATGCGAACTACTATCCACACGTTCAGACACATGGGCTTTGTTTTCTTTTTGCGTGCATTTGTTGCTATTTTGCCGCCTTTCTTATTAAGGATCCTGAGCTATTTGCAAGTGTAAGCATATGCCGTCACCACTCTAGCGGTAGCTAGTACTACGAACTTGTAGTGTACACTGCAGTGAAATAAAATGTCATCCTAAAAAGAAGAAGAAAGATGTGAGTCCGTTGTTTATCTACCTCATGTTGTGAAGAGGATGAACTAACATGTAAAATTGGAATTAATCCTGATTCAGACCTTTGATGAGTTATCATATTGCTGTATTGCCAATACAGTCATTTTAAAACAAGGGAATGGCCAGTGGCCACATACACTTCGAAGTCCAACTTCTTCCTAACCTTTTTAGGATTTCCAGGTAACACCTGGGATTGTGAAACACATACACAGTAACAGTATATTACTTTGCAGTACCCTTTATGATTCTTATTTAAACAATGTTAACTCTTTTTATCCTTTGCAGAGTGCTGTTACTTGCTAAAGGCACTGCCATACACAAATCTTTCCTTGTGCCATTTTTTTGCTCTTCAAGCACCTAGCAGCATAATCTCTTGGATCAAGTAAGATACTGCTATTTGTGGACATAATTGTTTGATACCTGTGTTTTCATATCTTCCTTTGTCTGCAATACAGTTTGTATGTTTCTTGTTTCGGTGAAAGTACTATTCTCATGCCTACTTGTTTTATGTTTACCAACAACCATGTCTAGGGGTGACTATGGCCAGTGGACTGCTTTTCTTGCTCTGTTGGTGCGTCTATTCTTCTTCATTCCAGGTAGAGTAGCAAACATGGTTAATATAAGAGTATTTATGAGATTCTTTCCGTCTGCTAATAATGAATTCCATACTTTGTTTTTGAGATAATAGAATGATACATTTTTTAAGTGAACAACATAGACCCTATGACCAACCTAAACAAACTTTATTACTTTTTTTTGAGTATTCACGTGTAGGATTCAAGAGAAAAAAAGAACATGGGGAGTATAAAGTTATATTGTAATCCTAGTTTGCTAGTAATCACACCGCTCGTTGCCCACGGGCCATTCCTAGGATTACTGGCGATGTTTGGTTTTATTGTTGTACTATGTCACAAACTATCTCTTTTTTTTAATGAATTCCGTGCAACGCACGTTCGAGAAAAAAAAATATTGTAATCCTAGTTTAGCAAACGTGAAGACAGTTCACGTCTTTGTAGCATTGATTCCGAACAGATTTATATTGTAGCCTTGTAGGTCTACCCAGTGGTTTATTTATACCTAAAATCTGACTATGTAGGTGAACTGGAGCTTCCACTGTCAACAATGCTGCTTGTGAGCGTTGCTCCTTACCAGCTGATGAATCTGAGGTATGGAAGATTTCAAAATTGGCGCTGATGCATATCCTGATGAACTTTTGTTTACACAACTTTTTTTATTAACTACAATATATGAACATTTTGGTTAACCAATTAATCATCTATTAATTGTAGCAATGAACTGTGTTATTTGTGAATAGAGGCAAGCACTTACGTCTCTGCTTTTTTTTTTTTTGGTTGGAAAAACACACAATGAGACTTGTAGTTCTAGCATACATCATGCTTCCTCGCGAAAAGAAAAAATACATCATGCTGATTTCATGTTATTAAGTTTGAAATTTGTTGCTTATTTTTCGTGAACAGCAAAAATCGCTAGTTCTTTCTAATGTGCTCTGAATCCTCTGAATTCCAATTCCAATTTATGATTACAGGGGAACTCAAGGTGGTGCAGTACTGTCATTGGCCATAGCTGCATATCTCGCCTTCCAGCACTTTACTAGGGTGGGCGGTCTAGGCAAAGCCTTTGAGCAAGGATCAATTATTGCGACATTGGCCATCATCTGCATCGTAATTGCTCCCTTGATGCTGCTATTCTGACTTGGATTAAGTTGGCAAGAGTTTACTTCTCCTTATGTGTGTAGGACATAAATAAAACTGCAATGCAATATCCTATAAGCCTTTCCTAGTTTTATTTCACAAAACGTATGCACTGATATAGTCTGATGTGATGCCCTGATCTTTGGTTTGGTAATGTTCGTTCAAAAGATTTTGGTACCTTAATAGTAGCAGGGAGTGCTCTTCAGTAGTTATTGAATTCTCTCCTTTGTTATCTTTGTTCGTTCTTGCATCAGAAGTTTATATCTGTTGGTCGAGCTGATCATGTTCCAAAATCATCTTAGTCACTTCCAAATTTCCTTTCTTTAAAAAAATAAGATTCATGTGGATTTGACAATCAATTCTAGTTTCTGTATGAGGGTAATTTGTTAAATGATCCATTTTGTTTTGCAATTGATGATTCTTGATTGCATAAACAAATCTTGATGATGTATGTAATCTTGCTGTCGAATGGTCTTTTATTTGTTTACCGCTTCCATACCTCAAAACCTTTCTGTCCACCTTATCTAAGCCAAAATGCTG
Source organism: Hyparrhenia diplandra (assembly GCA_015847255.1). Classification (NCBI taxonomy): domain Eukaryota; kingdom Viridiplantae; phylum Streptophyta; class Magnoliopsida; order Poales; family Poaceae; genus Hyparrhenia; species Hyparrhenia diplandra. The sequence goes on along the minus strand of JADLZK010012560.1, from coordinate 80,757 downwards.
CCTCATCGAAAGTTCTGAGCTCCATGCTAACATGAGGTACCAAACTATGGATCAAACGTTTTTTTTTTCAAAAGCGGGCTTGGCCCGTACTGCATTAAGAGAAGTGGAAATGTTTTAGTACATCCTAGTTGGCTCCCTTAGCGAGATGCCTGGAAGCCAACTAGGCGGGAACACAAACACAAGGCACCGGCTCAAGGTGGTGCTTCAAATGGTGTACTAAGAAGTAAACAAATTTGCAACTAGCTTCTCCCAAGGGGGTACTAACTGAGGCCCCTGCAAGATGCAAGCCACAAAGCGAAGCCAGCGTCCACCTAGGATTCCCCTTCCGCTCGGATGACGTCCACGATCGTTGTCGGTAGGGCTCCCACACCGCCTCTGTCGAATGTCCGCCTATTCCTCTCCATATAGATCACCCAAGACACGAGCAGCACAAGGGAGTCGAAGGAGCGCATGAAGGGGCGAGGAGCCAAAGCCCACACCCGTAGCCACCACTCAGCCAGCCTGTCGTCCATCGTGGCGCAGAGATGGTGTAGTCCGAAATGAGAGAGAAGCCGGTGCCATACCTCCTTAGTGAAAACACAGGAACTATGCATCAAACTCTCTTTGTACATAAAAACACACCACAAAGTAAGAGAAAATGAACAGATATGCTGATCGAATAAAATTGAAAAACTATGCCACAATGACCGATTACATGTTGCACCCCTGTTTCCTTCCATCTTGGGCTGTTTAATTCCGTTTTGATGGCAGACCTGACATAAATCTTCATTGAGTCGCTACTTCTATGGAAAAGGCAAGACCGATGACCTAGATCAAAGCAATCTCATGATGCAAGTTCAATCAATTTCAAGGAGCAATTCACATGGGAGAAGAAGAGAGGCAAATCATCAAGATTTGGCCACAATTTTGAAACACAAGAGAAGATCTCCGCCACCTTGACCGATCGTATCCTGCACAAAAATAATGCGTGCGATATTTCTCCTAACACCATAGACAATTCTGTCAATGTCGGATGTGACGGGAAATTTTGGTGCGGGATATGCATGCAATTTTGTAGCCCATGATGTGTAGCCACTTCATATACACTTGTTTTGTTAAAGTCTCTATCAATGCTTGTCCTACAGTAGAAGTACAAAGTACACTTGTTTGGTTGGTATCCGAGATATTTGTTTTTGGCCACCAACCACCCAAAATCAGAGAGCTCGCTAGCCAACTAAACACCAAATCAAAGAGCTCCCTAGGCAACCAAACGGAGTTTGATTTGTTTGTGTGCCGAAAAAAAGATACCTTATGCTCGGAACAATCTTGCACGTCCGTTTTTAGGCATGAGCAAGGATTAAAATTTGATATAACAACGTGACCGGGGAACGACAACCTATGTTCAAACTCTCTCCCTATCTAAAATACACGTTGCTTGTACGTATTCGAGAGAAAAAAAATTGATATCTATACCTACTTAATAAAGCGAGAAAAATTTCCGCCGTCCCACCCAAAATTTCGTCCAGCCTTCTCTGCTTCTCTCTTTCGTATTTGCCATGGCGGACAGGGCACAAAGCCGCGCGGCCGCCCGTCGCAGCCGCCGCTTCTTCTCCTCCTGACGTGTGCTGCTCCGTCGCTTATGGCCGCAACACCATCCTCGACAGTTGTCTCGCTGCAACTCTTTTTCGATTTGATCTGCAGCGACACAAAGCTGGACGGGCGGCGATTGGGGATCTGCGATCATCATTCTGTTGATTTGCTTGAGAGGTGCGGGAGAAGCTGGAAGAATATGCTCAGGTTCCTGCACTCAGTCGAGCAGTCATCAGACACGGTCCAATTAGTCTTAACTTGCCACTTCGCCGGCGAAGAAAACCAGCAGGTGTGTCGACCCCTTATCTTCCCTTCCCTGTTGTGGGAATCGGAGCACCTTAAGATTGATACTCCTTGCAAAAAAAAAATGATAAGATTGATACAACTAGGCTTAACAAGAATCTCTGATCATGCGTGCTGCTCTGAATCTCTGATCATGCGTGATTGCGAGAGGGATGATAAAGATCTGTTGGTTCTTGCTTCATAGATGGGTAAGTCTAACACCACCCTGCAGATTCTAACCACAGTATATTGATAATTTTTTTATATGATTCGTCCCAAATTATATTCTATGCAAATGGCAACAAAGGCATATCTGCAATATTTGCGTGGGAATGTAGCCCTGTGGAGCTTGGCGTGCAAATTGATTAGTGATTACTATACTAAGTTGTTTATAGCCAGGTCGTGTTTGGTAGGGCTCCTCTCTCTGGCTTCGGACTCGACTCTCTAGAGGAGCTCTATCAAACGACTTAGTTATGAGGTGTGTACAGTCATTTTTTTCACCAAAAGATAGTGTTCCGTTCATATGATGCTTCCATCATATTGAATGGAATTGTAAATTGAAAAGGATTTTTTCCTACTGGGTTTTAGTTATCTATTCTTTCAAGCTTTTTAGTTTTGTGCAGATGCTTAGAGCAATTGATGTAAGTGTATTGTTTTCTTCTAATATTTTAGTGTTTATAAATGTTACTTGTACCTACAACCCAACTTAATGGGAAAAAATACTTGGTCAATGTTACACCGTTGGTCATATATGTTTAATTATTTTTACACCTACGATAATTAACTTACTGATAACGACATATAATCATTTTTATTATGCTTCGTTCATGTAACTACTATCCTGTTAAAATGCTCTAAATGTGTATGTAGTTTTAATGGATTTTAAACCCGTGAAGAACGCACGGGCATTTACCTAAGAACAAGTAATACGAAGATAGATTTATTTTTTTAGATTCTTAGAAAGTTGGTTGCAGGGAGTATTTTAAACGCAAAACACTGCATCGTTCATAGACGAGGCTACATAGGACTCTGCAGTCCTGACACTGACACGTAGGACCCTCAGGTGCAATCTTGAGCGTCAATTTTTTTTTCGAGCATATAAAAATTCCTTTTACACCCAAACCCTAAAGGCCCCCTCCTCCCCGTAATCCCACCCCAGCCGCCGCGCCGCCGCTTCCTCTCCTCCGGATCCAGTCCAGCATCGCCGCCGCCGCAACCATGGGCTTCGACTTGGGTCTTGTCCCGTCCAACCCCGACGGCTGGGGCCCTCCTGACGTCCCGGCGATTCCGCAGTCCCTGGGCGGCGGCGCCTCCATCCCTTTCGCGCCCTTCTCCCGCTCCGACAAGCTGGGCCGCATCGCCGACTGGACGCGCAACCCCGCCGGTCCAGCCGCCTTCGCCGCGGCCTCCCGGGACTCCGTCTTCGACTTCACCTCCGCCGACGACTCGCTCATCGCCGGGGCCGAGGACTCGTCGTTCCGCCTCGTCGACGCTAAGCCGCCGCCGAAGCCGCAGCGGTTCGGCCCCCAGGTGGCGCTTCAACCAGCGCCAGCAGCTCCCGCAGCGCCAAGACGAGGAGGTGGAGGCCAAGCGGCGCTTGGCCGAGAAGGAGCGCGCTCGCCGCGACCGCCACTTCCAGAACAACCGCTCGCATCACCACCAAAACTTCGGGAGGTTCAACCAGCCCATGAACTCGGCCAAGCCCTCCGTCGACATCCAGCCCGACTGGACCATGCGCGAGCAGATCCCCTTCGCCAACTTCACCAAGCTCTCCTTCTCCGTCGCCGACCAGCCCGAGGATCTCCTCTTGTGCGGCGCCGTCGAGTTCTACGATCGGGCCTATGATCGTGTCAACCCCAAGGCCGCGCGCCGTCTCGAGCGCTTCAAGTCCCGCAACTTCTTCAAGGTCACCACCACCGACGACCCTGTCATCCGCCGCCTCGCTGAGGAGGACAAGGCCACGGTGTTCGCGACTGATGCCATCCTCGCCGCTCTCATGTGCACGCCCCGCAGCATCCAATCATGGGACATGGTCGTCCAGCGCGTGGGCAACAAGCTGTTCCTTGACAAGCGTGATGGATCCCAGCTGGACCTGCTCACTGTCAATGAGACTGCGCAGGAGCAGCTTCCTGAGAACAAGGATGACATCAACTCAGCGCACTCGCTCGCTGTTGAGGCCACCTACATCAACCAGAACTTCTCACAGCAGGTGCTGCAACGCAATGGTGAGAAGGTTACCTTTGATGAGCCCAACCCCTTTGCTTCTGAGGGCGAGGATGCAGCATCTGTTGGCTACCGCTACCGCCGCTGGAAGCTGAATGATGAGATCAGTCTGGTTGCTCGCTGCGAGGTGCATGCTGTCAATGTTGATCCTAGTGGTGCTCGCCAGTTTATTACCCTCAATGCCCTAAATGAGTTTGATCCAAAGATTACTGGTGTTGACTGGAGGCAGAAGCTTGAGACCCAGCGTGGAGCTGTCCTTGCTACAGAGCTCAAGAACAATGCGAACAAGCTTGCTCGCTGGACTGCCCAGGCTCTGCTTGCTGGCGCTGACATGATGAAGTTGGGCTATGTGTCACGTGTGAACCCCGTGATCACTACAACCATTCTGTGCTCACTGTGATGGGGTACAAGCCAAGGGATTTTGCTGCACAGATCAACCTCAACACTGCAAACATGTGGGGAATCGTCAAGTCAATTGTGGACATTTGCATGAAGTTTGAAGAGGGCAAGTATGTGTTTGTGAAAGATCCAGCAAAGCAGCAGGTGAGAATCTATGAGGTGCCATCTGATGCGTTTGAGAATGATTATGTTGAAGAGCCACTTCCAGAGGAGGAGCAGGTTCGCCCACTTGGAGAAGTTGATGCCACTGCAGAGGAAATGGATGCTGTTGCTGAGGCAGAGGCCAACAATGCATCTTCTGCTAATGGTGGTGAGGCTGAGAAGAGTGCAGATGCCGCAGTTGCTTGAAGGGAATAGAGGGTTCTTTTGCCCTTTGCAAGAAAGTTCCTTTTTCGGCTAGTTATCTGTTTGGTTGAAGACCTGAACTCCAAGTATTGATACAGGTCTTGTTTTGGTTAATGAGAAAACTGTCACATTCGTTTTTTTTTTTATGCTTGGACAAGCTATAGTATTTTTTAGCACCTCTCATTTGGAATTTGGTACTATATATTGGTAGTTTAATCGTTGTGCTACAATGTTTTTGTGTATGAACTATTGAATCATTTTCAGTGTCTTTCGTCAACAGATGCATCATTGAAACTTTTAATTGTGCTTAGTAATGTTTGCAATTGATTAGTTCTGGCATTGGGCATGTTTGTGTTACTACTGGTGCATTGTATAGTTCTTAAAATTAACATGTTATAGATGCGGAGAGATCTGTGAGTCCTGTCCCTGTGAGGTTTGGGGTTGCATTTTCTACTACTTTCTGAAGCCACACCTGATTTTCAACTGTTTGACAAACCCTACAGCCCTAGATGTACATGTGAAATCCAGTCTAAATGGCCAGTCACTGTGTATATGCATTCCAACTTTCCAAACCTCCAGTGTAAATTTCCTCACGCCATGACCTGGATGCAAGATAGGTTTCAGACTGAATATTCCTTGGTTTATGCTGCTTCGCATTTTGATGTTGCATTGTTGGGTTTTGAACTATATATAAAAGAGTTGCTCTTCGCAACCTCATCAGTCAGGAAATATCAGTTCTGATAATCTTGTTGAGCTTCCCCAGCTAGTTTTTCATAGTAACCAGCGTATTTATGTGCCTTATCTAGCATACCTTAGTCATTTTTTATAGGTGCAAATGTTACTATTCTTTCTTTGGTAAGGAACTTGTCTGAAAGATATATCAGTTACAAATGTGGGTTGGCAAAGGAACTCAGTTGTGAGTAAACATATCACGATACAGGCTAGAGTAGGATGAATTTGTTGTGTCCTTCGTATATCCGGCAAATGTATTTAGACATTCTTGAACTTCTAGGGTAGCATTGCACTTAACGATTTGGCACAAGTTCGGTGTTTTTTTCTTTTTTGCCTTGCCTTTATTTTTTTTATTTTCTTTTGCATCTTCAGTTGGAACATTTCAGAAAAAGCTGTGTTGGTTCTCGCAAAGTATAAACAGATTTTCTTTTGTTCAATAAACAATTGCATGAGGCGAAAATGCGAGGCACGCGTAACTTTATTGAAGGTCTGGTACTCTCTGAAGTTGAGAATCACTCTCGTTATGTAGCAAAGCTCTACAAGACTACAACTCGATTGTGATGGACCGGTTCAAGGCACAAAGGGGGCTTACTCGAATGTCTATTGCAGCATATTTTGTTCTTATTGTTTTTTTTTTTTTTTTTTTTGGCTTACATCGGCATCATGGTTCTCTTTTTTTCCCTAGTCATTGTTCAGTCTTGAACAAATAGCAGACATAAGTTTCTTTCCTAATGTCTAATATTTTCTGTTTTGTAGAATAAAGTGGCTTACTCAAATGTGCAGCTTTTTTTTTTTTTTTCATAGACACTATGGATTCTCTTTTTCCCCCTGGTCAATTGGTCATTGGGCCTGTTTGGGACCGAGTTTTTAGAACCCGCTTATAAGCTACACAAGATTATCAAATTGTTTTTAGAACCGAGTTTTTAGAACCCGCTTTATAAGCTCCACCGTTAAAGCCGGTGACTCTTGTTTGTGTGTTTTTCGTCCACCTCGCCAATTGTTTTGGCTAAAGTGAACGACGTGTACAAAACTCTAACTTCCCTTAATAGAATACGTGCCAATGGTACGCTTCAAAAAAAAAACGATACAAAAAATCTGGGTGTTTGGCAAGCCCCGCTTCAACCGCGTTTGGGCGAGGAGAAGCCCAGCAGCGCTCTTTCCCGCAGCGCCCTTCCCGTCCGCTTCAACGACGGCGCGAGCACCTCCTCTTGCGTGCACGCCACACTACCTCCAGGGCCGCCGCCGCGGCCGCTGCAGCCTCGTGGTCCGACACCGGCGAAGGCTCGCGGCCGAACCGGATCATCACCAGCCTCCGTCGAATGCCGCCGCCTCGCAGGCGAGAGGCGGCATCCGAGCACCTCCCCGGAGGGCGCGAACACCCGCCCGCTTCAACGGCAGTGGCGAAGGTGAGGATGGCGGCGCTGTAGTGGAGGGGGAGGAGGGCGGCGCAGCGGCGAAGGTGAGGATGGTGGGGCTGTAGTGGCAGGGGAGGGGGCGGCGCAGCGGCGAAGAGGAGGATGGCGGCTCTCGATCCAAATCTAGGAGACCGGCGTGCGGGAAACGACCGCTTTTTTCGATAAGCGAGGTGGGAGACGCTTCTCAAAACGCAGTGCTAGACGAGATTATTCCGCGGTGGCGTTTCCAGCACGCGAAGAGAAACGCAAAGTGTTTGGCGGGCTTATCTAGCTTATTGGCTTAAAATCGAAGCAAACGCAGTCACAAACAGGGCCATTGTTTAGCTGACATACGGATTATGGAGTATGTAGTATGTAATTCAAAGAGTAACAACACCACCTCAAGAATCTAATATGGATATTGAAGTTTCAGAGGCAAATAAATAAGATGCGCTTTTTTTTTCTTTCCTCGGAGGCAGCTATATGTTAGGAATTCCTATATGTTACCATTGGCCAGAAGCCCAGACGTCGAAAACACACTCGTGCCCCTGGCAGTGGCAGCCGCAGGGCAGCAAAGCAAACGCAGCAACATTTCCTCTTTTTTTTTCTCTCTCTCTGCCCCCCGGAGAGCAAACCATCCATGGGCTCCGCAGTCCGCAAACTTACGGCTCGTTCGTGGGCTGTTCGTACTGGGCCGGTGGAGTGTAGCAATCCAGCAGCCACGCATTGCATTCCCTCACGCACGCATTTTTTGCATTTTTGCACATAACGCGATGCATCAACTCGATGATCTCGCTGCTCGTCGTTCTCTTATTATTTTTACGTCGTGATGATGATGATACTGACGATGACGGCGATTCGTGTATGGAGTCCGGTAGAAACTACGAGGCCGGCCGGGACCGGGACGCAACACAATCATCGCGCATATCCCAGTCGGAGTCCGGCCATTTCCTACCCTCTCACTTTCTCTCGTCAGAATGTTCTGGCAAGCCCCCGGCCCGTTTAACTCACCATCACATTTGTTGTAAAAAAAAAACTCACCGTCACATATATACTCCGTATATATACACCAGTCGCACCCAAATTAAAGAAGAAGACGAAGACGTAGGACATAGAAGTCATCAAGAAACAGAAAACAAAGACAACGACCACCGTGTGCCGTCGTCGCCGTCGCCGTCAGCAAATGCACGCGCACGCACTCCACGGTGAGCCGTCTCGTTCTCGTCGTCGCGGCTAGCTCTTGTATCAGCTGGTGATCAGCATCAGTAATAATGGAACGCTGCCGTCGCCGTAGCTCCCACTGTAAATACATGCGGCCCGGACTAGCCATCACCGCCACCCATCCATGTGTATGCTCGCCAGCCACGGTACGTGGCTGGCCGGCTCACCCGATACGTACACACATGCTCGCTAGCTGACATGACATGCACGGCACGGCCACTACTCACTAGGTTTCTTGATCGACCGAGCTTTGACTGCTCTGACTGATACATCGCCCTCATGTTCTACAGACTTCAGTCTACAGCTACCGTTCGTTAATCCCTGGGCCTTTTGGCATGGTAAATAAACCGACGAACAGGAGCAGCACGCCGGACGGACGGACATTGTACGTCGACGACCGGAGCTCTATGTAGCCATCGGAGGAAAAAGGCAAGACGACGAGCACCAAAATAGCGGCTCCTGTTGTTCCCTCCCAACCCTTCCCTCTCGCGGCCGGTGTCGGACTCGATCGGAAAGCAGCAGCAGCGACGCAGGTGAGCCCGAGCCGTGCCGGCGGTGTGTCCTGTCGTGTCGTGTACGATGCAACGCTGGGGGTCCCGACAATTCACACTGCTGACACTGCAGCAGCTGCTTCGTCCGTTGCTTCTTCCACCCACCATGGCCCGCCGGCCCGGTGTGTGCGCCGGTGACCCCAGCCGGCAGCGGCAGGCACACGCACCAGCTGCCAAACGCGCTCTCCCAGTCCCCGGCCCGTTCGTGTCGTGCCCCACGCCGCGCACCACACACGTCCGCGTCGAAGCATTAAAAAAATTGAGCAATAATATATCCAGCAGCAGGCCCACAGCGCCGATCGAGTGCCCGATCGTCGACAGTGACCGCCGCGCGTGATGCCGAAACGAAAGCCGGCGGATCCTCTGTGCGTCACCACCGTATCGGTCGGCAAGCGAGCGCGGCGCGGGCAGCAGCCGGCGGCGGCACCGGCAGTCCACGGCCGTGGCCGTGCTTTTCAGCAGGTCGAGCCGTCGGGCGGATGCTGCCACGGCCGCCGTCGCGCTCGTGGGTCTCGCTGTCGCGGGGCTTTCGTGGCATGGGCCTCGCTTGTCCGGACCCCGATCGGGGGCGGGGGCGGGGGCGGGGCCGTAAGCATGTCGCCCTCACAAGCACGTGCACCAAATCAGTCCGGGCAGCGCTTGCTTGCGTTGCGTCCGTCACTCGGTGCGTGTGCAGTGCAGTGCAGGTACGAGTAGGACGGTGGGACCGTAGTGTAGACTCCTGCTGGGTGCTTGCTGGAGAGAGCTGTTGCACTGAACGCAGTGACGCACAGAAACTGAGGGCTCTCCCTCCCATCCAGCAAGCAGCGGTCGCAAAGATTCTCTGATATTTTGGTCTTCCACGTATAGCAGCCGTGTTTGGTACTGAAATTGTCACTATAATTATAATACTTTTTTTTGTTTGTTTGTGATAAATATTAGCCTCTACTATAAATTAACTAGATTCAAAAGGTTGGCCTCATAAAGTATATCCAAATTGTCTAAATAGATATTTTATTACCTACATTTTATACTTCATGCATGTGTCTAAAGTTTTAATGTGACGGAAAATTCAAACGATGTGATGGGAAGTTGGGGATTTAAACACAGATGCATGCTATGGCATCTAGCTATTTCTTTTGTTATACTAGTTCGGCCATACTGGTAGTCTAGGCTGAAAAAATGAAGAAAACCATGGGTACTCCGTACATCGGCAGGCACCTCGGATTCGGATGCTGTGGTGCTGCCCGATGATTGGGCTGTAGTAGGAGTACGTATAGGCCGGCAGGCTAGGGGGTATCAATATCATCGTCATCAATAGTACTGCGACTACTACTAGCCAAGGAACGACGACGTACCGCGTAGGCTTGCAATCAGTGCCGCATGAGGAAACCAACGACGGCCAGCCATTCATTCATTCCTTTGTTTGGACAGACAAAACGATAAGCTACAGTGTGTAACAGTAATGTACTAATCAATTGCCGACAGTTGCGTGCAATAATGCTAATAATAATACACTACTAGTAGTAAACCGATGATAGGGAAGCCGATCGAGAGTGCCTGCAGCTGCACGGCCAGTCAGTCTATGGCTCACTCTCGTGCACCTCGTTGCCCTATTGTCGAGTAACAGCCTGATTTTTGTTGTTTCGAACTCCTATATGTGGTCAAAACTATACAATGCCCCGATTGCTCTCCCACGTGTCTCCAACCACCGTAAAATCCCCCATTCCACCGGGCACCGGGACGAACTAGTACTACCACTACGGCGCCATCGACCGAGGCTCCTCCGGCTGGTTTCTTTCTCCTGGCGATTGGCATCAATCAACCTGCAAACACGCGGCCGCGGGCCGCGCGCGCATGTTTCACGCTGGGTTATTACGTACGGTCCCCCTCGTGTTCCTTGTTGATCTCGCTCTTCTCATTCAGTCTCCACATGCCCTAAACTACAGTAGGAGACGCGTCTACAGCAGCAGGCGACCGGTGCACCCGCAGCAGCACGCGGTGTACAGCGCGTCCATGCGGGATCACGATGCGTCGTGGGGTTGCAGGCAGATATGAGACACGCGCCGAGGGAGCGAGCGCGACGGACCGACGGAGACGGCGCGCGCAGCCTGCCACCACGCACGTATCAGAGGCGTCCGAGATATTTCCCGGCTCAATCAGTGCCGTCTGCATGTATGCCCGTCCGCCCGATCCATGGACCACCATCTGATACGGACGGACATGCGTGGAGTACGGCGGCCTCGACTCGTGCCGGATCGACACGTACGTACTCCCTCCATTCCTTTTTGTTTGTCTCCAGAGAAGCGTGTTTGTGAAAAAATACGGTTCTCTACAGGCAAACATTTAGGGTCAGACCAGTACGCACGACGGATACGAGCTGGTACGGCCGCACATGGCTGCCGAGATCCCGAATCATTTCCCCATGTGCTTTGCCCATGGCATCCATCACCCACTCTACTCCAAATGGACACTCTACAGCAGCCACTCCGTTGCTTCGTTTCACGCGCGTGCCGCCCTGGGTGGACCAGAGCCCAGCTAATAATATTCTACTCGTAGTCGTCACGGGGCAACCCCGGCAGCAAGCGGCAACAGCACCGTGCCAACGTGCGTGTTCCATGCCGCTCTATTTTCTACGAGTAATCGCTTGTGCCGCCGCAACCGCCGAGGCAGCAGATCCCGATCGCAGGACCCGCGGCCAGATCTCGATCGTTTGCTTTCGTTTCAACGTCGCAAGGTCACGTCGAGGCACCAAAAGCTGGTGACTCACTAGTAAAGTAGCAGGCCTGCAGGAGTGACTCGTAGCGGTGCCACGTCGGCCGGGTGACTTGGACCAACACGCTGGGGCCCGGGTTTTATGTGTGTGCTCGCTCGTTGACCCTCCTCTAGTGCTGCTGATTCTTGGCGTGTTACCGACCGCATCGACTTTATTAGGAAACTGTTTGTTGAAGCATGCATGCTTGGCACATGCTCAAATTTTCTATTCTCCCTTTGCCTTTGTTTTCGCATGGATTTTTTTTTTTCAAAAAGAAAGGTTTATTTCGTTCACACATATGTATTGCTAATGATGTAGCGCGTGATTGTGCTGTTTGCTCGTCACGGTGGATTTTTTTAGTTGCTAGATTGTGGCGTGGGATATATGGGTTTGTTCGGATCGAGTCATAGGGAATGATCTCAATTCCCAAAGAGTCATTCTTCATAGTTTACTTTCACAAAACCAACTCGTCCGATGGAAGGACATCGGCCGAGCTTTGATGTTAGGATTGTGGATTTAGGGGGACAAAAGGTAACGTTTGCAACAGTTGAGCTTAGATGGTTCGACTAGACTTGTTAAATTTGGAATTACAGCCTGTTAGTAGCACTCCATTTAATTCTGATGGAAGTTGATTCTCTAAGAGAAGTGGTTTTGTGACTAGAAGTGATTCTGCTGGATTCTTTACCACACAAACTCTAGAAAATCTCAATCGAGGGAGAATGACTTTGTAGATTCAGGAGAAGCTACTTATTTCAACTCTCAGGCTTTAAGAATCACTTCATAGAACCGACAGAAAATCACTTCTCTTTCGAAAGCTGTTTGGTAGAGCTCCTACTGCATTGCTATGAGAGCTCCGCCAAGCAGGGCTTTAGTATATAGATCCACAACATTAAAAATTTGTCAAGTTTCTATGTGAAGAAAGATAATTTATCAATTGATAGAACCCTCAAAATAAGTGTCCATCATTCCACCCTATTAGCATTATTTGACAAATCATCAAAACATACGATTGAAGCACCCCACCTAATCCACCGGCCAAGTTTTTTTTTGAATGACTACCGGCCAAGTTAATAAGCAGGAAAAAAGGAACCTCCTCCAATCGTGAATATAAGTCTGTGGAATCTCTGGTATAAACTATGGTATCATCTCTGGTGTGTATCTTTTCCTTTCTTCGTTCTTTATATATAATCCACCTCAATTTAAATACAATATATTGCTCGATCATCAGTACAGTACGTCTGTTGGCACATGCTCAATTTATCTATTCTCCTTTTGCCTTGTTTCGCTCGCCTGGATTTTTCTTTTCAAAAAGAAAGGTTTATTTCGTTCACACGTACGTATTGCTAATGATGTAGCGCGTGATTGTGCTGTTTGATCGTCACGGTGGAATTTTTTTAGTTGCTAGATTGTGGCGTCAGATATATGGGTCATCCTAATGTCGAGTCAGGGTTTGTTCGGATCGAGTCACAGTGTCGGGGTCCTAAATATCGGGCCCCGTGACATTCTCATATAACGAGAAATCGTCGGCCCGTCAGGGCCCGCAGAAAACTTCGGCCTGCTATCATCCCGCTTTAGAAGGACGGCCCAGCAGACGGTGGACCAGGCCAAAGAGCCACGACGCCTACGTGAAGACGGAGTCGGCCCGCGAGCGCCCACACCGGGAGTCACCGCGACGAAAGAGCTCGCTACGCCACGGAGGACAAGGTCGGGGACCTTTACAAGACGACGAACCATGGCGCCCCACGTCATCATCGGCCAACCTAAGGCTCGGATTCAACCCCAAATCTCCGTCTCGCCCGAGGGTGGCTTAGCTCACCGACCTCGGATGAGAGACCTCCGCCTCGCCCGAGGGTGGCCTAGCTCACCACCCTCGGGCGCAAAAACTCCGCCTCCGCCCGAGGGAGACCCAGCTCTCCATCCTCGAGCGAGGTGGCTCATCCCACTCACCCGGGGTCATAGACCCTCGGGCGTGGGAGGTTCCGTCTCAAGGAAGGGAAAACAATTTGCATTTAATACGGTTACACGGCGCACGAGGCGCCGGGGCCATCGACACGCCTACCAAATCGACCGCCGGATCACTTCCCAAATCCGACCGATGGGACACAAGGCTGAACCGGTGACATATTACGCCGCCCGCACGGGAAAACCGGGACAACACTGTTCATTTCCCGAAACGCAGCCAAAGACGCCCACGGCGGGCGGACCCTGGGCTTATGACACGCCCGCGACCGCCTTTCACGGGACCGGCCCTCGCCATGCGGATCGTGAGGGACGCCTCCACGGATCCTCGGGGGCGCACCAGGAAACGGCACGTCCGCATCGGATTAGGGCGCCGTGTCTTCATCAAACAACGCCCAAGCCGGCCCGGCCCTCGGCGTGCGCATGCAACGAGCATAGCCTCGGGAATTAGCCACCTAGGCATCCCCATATGTAAACATTACTTCCCTCTTCCCTCTATAAAAGGGGGAGTAATGCCCCATTAGCGGAGGATCCCCGCACGAACAAAAGCATAACCACCACTACCACCACGATCGTGGGGCTTGAGACCAGCGTCTCTCCCTCACACCGCTTGTAACCCCTACTACAAGCTCACCTTTGAGCGCTGTAACACGAGGACACCACCCGCTGGACGTAGGGCCCCGTTGGCCCGAACCAGATAAACTTCGCCGTATGCGTGTCCATCTTGCGCTACGCCATAGGAGGAGGGGGCACACGGCCCATAAATTCTTTTATTGCCGGCACCCGAGGCACCCCGGTTCTCGAACGCCCCGACGCTTGGCGCGCCCGGGGAGCGGGCGTGTGCAATCCGTATCCCCGTCCGCCTCCCATGGCGTTTCCACCTTCGTTTCCACCACCGCTCGCCGACCACGAGCTCCCGCGGAACACCGCTTTGTTCTTCGGGACGCCGAGTTCGTGGCGCCGGCCACAACTACGATGATCCTCTTGCCCGACATGACGGCCGAAAGGAGGGCGGCGTTGCCGCAACGGCATGCCCATCATCACGGCCGCCGCAAGGCGGGCAAGGCGATTCCATCAGCGCGCAAAGGCGCATCCAAGCAACGGATTCCGAATCCGACAACACACCCCGGTGCACTCGCGGGAGAGCTCCCGGAACCCTAGACGTCGGGAAGATCCTTACCCAAAGACGCGGCCGCCGGCGGGATTCCCGAAACCCTAATCATCGGAGAACGTGTCCCGCACGGTGATACCGAAGGAGTACCCATAATTCCTCGCCGACGGGAGACTTTAGTCGGCCGCCGCGTGGAGAGCACGGCCGAACCTCCCGCCGTCCCCACGAACGCTATCCCACGGACAATCACGCGGGAAGAGCGCATCCGCCGAAGGATCTTTGCGACCCCATCCCCGCCTCCTCGTCCGGCACGATCGGGCCAGTCCCGAGAACGGGCGGAATCACACTACCGTCCGGAGAACGGGGACTTCCTCCGCGCGTTCGCGCCCCTAACCGACGACGAGGGCCCAGTACTATGACCCCACGCGGAATGCTTCAATGTTGAGGTCCCGCCACAGATGGCCAGTTCACCGACGTCTCCAAATAAGATGACGCGGACGTACCGCCACGACGAGCTCGGCGCCCGGCTTCGCCCGGCCATCCGGTAGCGGCGCCCGGCACTGCCGGCCAAAAACGCCGGGGCTACGAGATCCGCAGGAACGAATCCGCGAATCTGCCCGACTCCGCGACCGGAGCGTAACATCCGGCGAGAGCAGGCTCAACGTGAGGCCCCAGGGGCACCTCAAGCTCACAATGGCGGCGGACGTGGCGGACCGTGGCGGGGTGCCTCCAATCCCCGCATAGCGGCCCTTGCTCAATGAGCCCGACCTCACCGTGGCGGCGGCCGCCTTTGCCGGGTACGAGAAATGCCCGAGCCCTCCACTGCCGTAGGCGCGACGAGAAGGCCTCCTCGTCACTCCTTGACAAGGCGGCGGTGCAACAGGGCAGAGTTCCGCTTCCCGGATCGGGCCGTGGCGCCACGGGCGGCGAGAGGAATTCCCGGGCGAAGTCGGCGGGGCTCCGTCCACCCGGATCGAGCCGAGCCCCGGCAAGGCAGTCCCCGAGCGCCCTGACGACAACCGTTGCAACCGCCCCAGTCCTGGAACGCATAGAAGACCCGCACCGACCGACATCGCAACCGAGGCACCCACGACCTCGGGGGACGAGATCGAACGGCGGCCGGGCTCGCCACGAAGGTGGCTCGCCTCGGGAAGACAAGCGGGGCGGGCACGCCTGTGCAGGTCGAGAGGACCGAGGGTACTCCCCTGATCCGCCGGGCCTCGTGGCCTTCACCAGGGACATCGGGGAGGGCACCACTCCCTTTACGCGCGTTTCGGGCCCCGAGCCATCTCGAGAAGTACATGGGAGAGACTCGTCCCGAGGTATGGTCGGACGACTATCGGGCCGGCATGCCGGTTCGCGAGGGGCACACGATGACAAAGTGATAATCGAAATTTGCCCCCGTATCTCCTCCGAAGTCCGCCAGAGCTTTGGTCGAACATCTTCCACCCAACCTCATATCAAACCGGGCGGACTTGGTGAGAACCTTCCGCGGTAACTTCCAGGGCACATACCTACGCCCGTAACTCGTGGGATCTCCGAACCGCCGATAAAAATCCGACGAATCCTCGCGCGACTACATCCGGCGCTTCCAAGCAAATGGACCGAGCCCCTAATGTGATGGATTCGGACGCCATCGGGCCTTCTTGGCCGGCACCACTTGCCGAGACCTCGTGGAAGAAGCCGGGGCGCGGACTCCCCACCGAGGCAAACGAGCCGATGGACATCGCCACCAAGTTCGCCCAAATGTGAGGAGGCCGGTCGGGCTCGCTCAATCGCAAAGGGAAAGCGAAAAGGAAGAGGAGCCCGAGGGATCGCAACCTCGGGAGAGCAAGAAGAAAAAGAAGAAAGATAAGAGCCGCAAGGGCAAGGGCCCACGCCGCCCAAGCGGACGATGAAGACATGGTGGCTGCGGTCGATCGCAAGGGGCCCCGACCCCGCCACAAGAAACCTTCGAGGACATGCTCAAGAAGCCATGCCGAACCATAGCTACCCTGGTCAAGCATACCCTCGGGGAGTGCAAGAGGGTACGCCAACATTTTGCCAAGCTCAAGGCCATCCCCGAGGGTGAAGAGGAAGAGGCTCCCGAGGGTGGCGCCAAGGGCAACGAGGGTTTCCCGAAGGTGAACAATCGCTTCATGATCTTCGGCGGCAACACCAAAGAACATGTCGGTCGCGGCAACGCAAGAAGGAGCGACGGGAGGTCTATGCCACGGAGCCGGCAACCCCGAAGGCGCGCAGCAGTGGTCGGATCAAGCCATCACCTTCGACCCGGTCGGATCACCCTCGGCACATCCCAAACCCGGGGCTTATCCATTGGTGGTGGATCCCATCATTGCCAATACCCGCTCACCAAGGTCCTCATGGACGGAGGAAGCAGCCTCAACCTCATCTACGAGGAAAACGCTTGACCTCCTCGAGGTGGACAAGTCCAAGATCCGCCCGGGAGGGCCGGCATTCAACGGCGTCGTCCCCAAGAAGCAACCGAAGCCCCTCGGGCAGATCGACCTACCGGTCCGCTTCGGGGACCCTCGAACTTCAGGCAAGAGACTCTCACCTTTGAGATCCTTGAGTCCGGGGTACATACCACGCACTCCTCGGGCGGCCTTGCTATGCCAAATTCATGGTCGTCCCGAACTATACCTACCTCAAGCTCAAGATGCCGGGGCCGAAGGGTGTCATCACAACAGGCCCTTCGCACCCTCACGCATATGAGTGCGGCGTGGAGAGCGTGGAGTACGCCGAGGCACTCGCCATTGCCGAGGCACTCATCGCCCGATCTTGAGAGAAGCTTTGATGAAATCACGATCGAGCATGAGGCCAAGCACCGCTGGGAGCTTTGAGCCCTCCTCGGGCACCAAAAGATCCCACTCGATCCCAAAAACCCGAAGGAGAAGTCGGTGACCATCGGCTCGGACTTGATCCGAAATAGGAAGCCGTGCTCGTCGACTTCCTCCGCGAATGCCAAGACGTTTATGCGTGGGGACCCTCGACATGCCGGGCATACCGAGGGATGTCGCCGAAAGCACTCCCTAGACATCCGCCGGGCTCAAAGTCGGTCATGCGGCGCTTGCGCCCGTTTTGATGACGCCGCGGAAGATCATCGGCGAGGAGATCCACAAGCTACCGGAGTCCGGATTCATAAAAGAAGTATTCCACCCCGAGTGGTTAGCTAATCCTGTATTAGTAGAGAAAAAGAATGGGAAATGGCGGATGTGTGTGGACTACACTAGTTTCAACAAAGCATGTCCGAAAGTTCCCTTTCCTTTGCCTCGAATCGACCAAATTGTCGACTCCATCGCGGGATGTGAAACGTTGTCCTTTCTTGACGCGTATTCCGGTTATCACCGGATCAAAATGAAAGAGTCCGACCAGCTCGCGACCTCATTCATAACACCCTTCGAGATGTATTGCTACCTCACCATGCCCTTCGGTGAGGAACGCCGGGCAACGCATACGGCCGCTGCATGCAAATCATCTTCGGAGAACTCATCGAAGATTGTGGAAGCCTATGTCGACGACATAGTGGTAAAATCCAAGAAAACGTCGGACCTCGTGAGAGACCTCTGGGAAACCTTCGTGCCTAAACAAGAAGGGAGTCAAACTCAACCCCAAAAAATGCGTGTTTGGGGTCCCCCGAGGATGCCGCCTGGTTTCATCGCTCTCAACGAGGCATCGAAGCAAACCCAACCAAGGTTGACGCGATCACGAAGAAGGGGCGACATACGAGACTCCTCAAGACCAACGGCCAGGGGGTCATCCGGTACATGCACAAAGGGCGAGCCATCAATGGCAACACCCGGCGCCGATGAAAAGCCGCAACCACGGCCCGGCGTTCACCTCCCTTTCTCGAGCCGCGGGACCGCCGCCTCGAGCCCTCCAACCGGGGATGATCCGCCGAGGGTGGACCCCAATTCCACTTATTCGGCCGCCGCTGAGGACACGCCGGTGTACGCGGGAAGCGCTTCCCGCCGTTGCGGAGGTAGAACCACCGGTCCCGCCACCCCTTGTTGGAGGAGGTGAGCTTGGACACGATGTACCCATCGGCCGGTTCGGCCTTATGCGCTCCGTCGGACTTGCGTAGCGCAACCACCAACAACGCAACGCCCGCCGTGCCCCTCCCTTCACCACCGAGGCGGTGGTGAGATCCGCCTTGAAGAACCACGCCCAAAAGGTCCCAATGCGGCTCGATCTCCGTGAATCCCTCACGAGAGGGTAACAAAGATAGCCGCCCGAGAGATCGAGTTCGAGGCGGATGGTGGAGCTCGACGTCATAATGATGAAGAATCGCCGAATAAACCGCCCGCCGGCATCCCGAACCCGCGCCGGTGAAGATCCATCGACTCACCACATAGCCATCGGGAGGGGGTTAGGCTCCTCCTCGGTCCAATGTGGCGCAATCCACTCCGCCGCCGGCATTGGTACGAGGGCGAAGAAGCCCTTCCTCGACAAGGCGCCGAAGCTTTTCCTCCGTCGCCGTCGTTCGGCCACCACGGTTCGGCATCGAAAGCACCTCCTCGCGCCGTCACCACCACCGGATTGCGCCATGGACAAACGGGAGAACGAAGAACAAAGAACCACCGCAACACCGTTCGCACCCCCAAGGCAAGTGGATCTCTCCCTTTATCCCTCCCAATCTTTCTTTCTATCTCCTCGATTGCTGCAAAGAAAGAAGGCAAGAAGGCGATGGCAAGAACAAAGGAGCAACTATCCGCCGCCGCCCGGCGACCCCCATATTTATAGGGACGGAAGGCAAACCGCCGGCCGGCAAACGAACCGACTCCTGGAATGAACGCGGCCCGTGATGAAACCGAACCGCTAATCCAACGGCCACCGCGCGGTAGAGCCGCCAAGAGCATTAATGCAGCCTTGACGGTGCTCGACATCGCCCTCGACAAGAAGCCCGCGAGCCACGCCCCATCGGATCGAACCGCACGCCACCTCGGGCGCGGCGAGAGACGCCTCGTCTCCCGCCGGGGTAAAACCGTCCGGCCGTTCATATCCAAAGAGCGCCCAGACCCTAAGGGGCAAAAAGTCGGGCCCGATGACGGTTCTCACCTCCGGCGGAACCAAACGAGCCTCGGGCTGGCGCACGTCAACGTGCACCCTACGATCCGAGAGGTTGCGCGGCCGGGCCCACATGGGTTTCAGATCGTCTCGGGATAACCCGAACCGGGGACGGGATGGAAATGCACAACCGGCTATACCCAGGCCCTCCGGGCCCGGGATTTCCCGAACGTGTTTAAGACCCGGTGTCTTTGCTTATAGAGATGTCCCATCCGCGGGGAGGCCCTACAGGCCCTCGGGGGTTGACCCGTCAAACCCCGGGATCTCGCTAAGCGGTCCAAGGGTTCTCATGGGGTGAATCCTAGATCACATAGCCGACCCTTGCTCGGGCGCGGGGCACGGGCACCCCACTTAAACCCGACCCGTTACAACGTTCAAAACGGAGCGCACCATGGTCGGCTTTCGGGGCACCGAGGTGTGTCTCCCTCCTCCCTCCCTTCGGGAGGGCGACAGAGAAGCGTATAATCAAAGTCGAGGAAGCTGGGGTCGACCTTTGCGCACATAAGCGCGGGCCTCGGGCTGCCCACGCAAAACCAAGCAGACTCCGCACAAACAAGCGCAATTTAAGAGTCGCTTTCGGCCTCGCCAACGTAAGTGCGGGTATAAAAGACCTCGAAGGAATCCGCCATTCCATTCGAGGCCTGGGGAGGCTAACCCAACGGGTGCGCCAAGACCCATTGTAGACGAACCACCCCGAGAAAAAAACAAGGCAACGGAATGGCACAACCCCGGCGAGTCCACACTCGCTCGGGGGCTACCGTCGTGGTCCCTAAATATCGGGCCCCGTGACATTCTCATATAACGAAATCGTCGGCCCATCGGGGCCCAAGAAAAACTTCGGCCGCTATCATCCCGCTTAGAAGGACGGCCCGGCCAGATGGTGGACCAGGCCAAAGAGCCACGACGCCTACGTGAAGACGGAGTTGGCCCACGTGACGGCCCACCGGAGTCACCGCGACGAAAAGAGCTCGCTACGCTCACGGAGGACAAGGTCGTGGACCTTTACAAGACGACGAACCATGGCGCCCCCCACGTCATCATCGGCCAACCTAAGGCTCGGATTCAACCCCAAATCTCCGTCTCGCCCGAGGATGGCTTAGCTCACCAGCCTCGGATGAGAGACCTCCGCCTCGCCCGAGGGTGGCCTAGCTCACCACCCTCGGGCGCAAAAACTCCGCCTCGCCCGAGGGAGACCCAGCTCTCCATCCTCGAGCGAGGTGGCTCAACCCCACTCACCCGGGTCATAGACCCTCGGGCGTGGAGGTTCCGTCTCAAGGAAGGGAAACAATACCGCATTTAATGCGGTTACACGGCAGACGAGGCGCCCGGGGCCATCGATACGCCCGATCAAATCGACCGCCCGATCACTTCCCAAATCCGACCGATGGGACACAAGGCTGAACCCTGTGACATATTACGCGCCCGGCCACGGGAAACCAGGACAACACTTGTTCATTTCCCGAAAACGCAGCCAAAGACGCCACGACGGGCCGGACCCCGGGCTTATGACACGCCACGACCGGCTTTCACAGGACCGGCCCTCGCCATGCGGATGTGAGGGGCGCCTCACGCATCCTCCTCGGCCGCACCAGGAAAACGGCACGTCCGCCATCGGATTAGGGCGCGTGTCTTCATCAAACAACGCCCAAGCCGGCCGGCCCTCGGCCGTGCGCATGCAACGAGCATAGCCTCGAATTAGCCACCTAGGCATCCACATATGTAAACATTACTTCCCTCTTCCCTCTATAAAAGGGGAGTAATGCCCCATTAGCGGAGGATCCCCAAAAACGAACAAAAGCATAACCACCACTACCACCACGATCGTGGGGCTTGAGACCGCGTCTCTTCCTCACACCGCTTGTAACCCCTACTACAAGCTCACCTTTGAGCGAGGTAACACGAGCGGGACACCACCACCGGACGTAGGGCCCCGTTGGCCTGAACCGGGATAAACTCGCCGTGTTCTGGTGTCCATCTTGCGCCATCCATAAGAGGAGGGGGCACACGCCCATAAATTCTTTTATTGCCTAGGAGGCACCCCCTTCACAACGCCCATAAAATGATCTCAATTCCCAAAGAGCCATTCTTCATAATTTACTTTCACAAACTAACTCGTATGATGGAAAACATATCGGCCGGGCCAAAATTGGCTACATTTGATGTTAGGATTGTGGATTTACAAAAGGTTAGGGGTGAAGGTTTGCACCAATTGAGGTTAGATGATTACACTAGATTTGTTAAATTTAGAATTACAGCCTGTTAATAGCACTCCATAATTCCATTTAATTCTGATGGAGGTTGATTCTCTAAGAGAAGTGGTTTTGTGACTAGAAGTGATTCTGCTGGATTCTTTAGCACAAACTCTAGAAATCTCAATCAAGTGAGTCAATGACTTTGTAGATTCAGGAAGTACTTCTTTCAACTAAAAAGAATCACTTCATGCTGCAACAGACACACTTCTCTTTAGAAAGCTATTTGGTAGAGGTCCTACTTCATTGCTATAAGAGCTCCAGCCAAGGGCTTTAGTATATAGACCCACAACATTAAAAATCGGTCCTATTTCTATGTGAAGAAAGATAATTTATCAATTGGTAGAACCCTCAAAATAAGTATCGAAATCATTCCACCCTATTAGCATTATTTGACAAAATCATCAGAACGTACGATTGAAGCACCCCACCTAATCTACCGGCCAAGTTAATAAGCAGGAAAAAAAAAAGGAACCTCCTCCAATCGTGAATATAAGTCTGTGGAATCTCTGGTATAAACTATGGTATCATCTCTGGTGTGTATCTTTTCCTTTCTTCGATTGTTCTTTATATATAATCCATCTCAATTTAAATACAATATATTGCTCGATCATCAGTACAGTACGTCAGTGGCACATGCATCCATCTTAACTTTAACAACGATTTACGATAAATTGATAAACATATGGTCATTGTACCTCTAACCTCTCTCTCACCTTGATTTTCTTGTGGACAAGTTGACATGGACAGATATGCTACTGTATGCGCGGGATCAAGCAGCAGATCCCTCTCATTGTCTTTTCGATCGTCACCTTTCACCGAACGTCACAGTGAGTCAAGACGAGGCCGATAAAGGTGTAGTAATAAAAAACACGCATGCTGCAACAGCCACCCTAGCTAGATGCCTCTAGCTACTCCAGTAACCCTGTACTGCACGCAATGCAAGATTACAATTTGCAAAAAACTGTCTCTTAGAACCGACAAGAGAAGCACGCAATAAACTAGGTTATCTTCTCCACAGACCACACTGCCCGCCAAGCTTGGGACGACCGACTCACCACCGACTCCTTCCTCTCACTCTTGCAATTGCAATCCACAAAACGTACAAAACCACCGGGTCGAGAAACTAAAAAACCATCGCAGAATCCGATGCATGTCAGAGCATGTGTACGTACGTGCTTAAACAGTTAAACTACCCTCAACAAGCTAATAGGTAACGACCTGTTGTGGTTAAACAATTAAGCACAAGCGAGCAAATTGAAGGATTGCATGCTGTGTGAATACAGTACAAAAAAATGGCGCAACATGGAAAAAAAAAAAAAAAGATGGTTGGGGCGGCATCGGGCTCACGCTACAGCGCCAACTGAACGCGCCACCTACTCCACCACCAGCGGCAGGGGACGACGACGACGACGAGATGGATCGTACAGCGGACGATGGTACTTGCACTGGGGCTGGGTCCCCGGCCACATTCATCATTTAGCTCAACTGTCTCCCTAAGAGATTCTAGACCACACACATGATAGTATGTGGAATCATGATTTATTTTTGTGGTTGAGTGACGAGTCCGATCCAGGAACCCAAGCATATTCCACTGCACATCGGTAGTGTCCCACTGATAGTGCCCTAAAGCAAGCAAGCTTGCCCAAGATTGAAATAAAGCTAATGTACAATAGTCAAATTAATAGTGTAAAGATCTTTCAAAAAAAAAAACAATAGTGTAAAAACTCAATTCATGCTATAGTGGTAGTAGCACTCAATTCCATGTAGTAGTAGTATTGTGATTTGGTATCAATGAAGCCTGTATGTGCACTCAACTCCACGTAGGAGTAAATCGATCTTTTGTCAGAAATGGAAGCAAAAACTTTTGCTTTCTCTTCTCTTTATTGCCAATTTTGTGTGTTTGTCGGGAATTATAAATTTCAGGATATTGTTTCTATTTTCTGACGGTGAAGATATTATTACCACCCCATACACGTGGAAAAGCAAAAAAAAAAAAAAAAAAATTATCCACTTATACCGGGTTAAAGTTAAAATAAAATAAAAACCCAGCAAGACAAAAAAAAAAAAAAAAACCCACGTCTATTCAACAAAAAAACAAAGACAAAAAGCCACGTCAGGACCAGCGAGGCATCAGACGCGGTTGACGAAACTGCCCCTACGCCTTCCCCGAGACAACGACGCGTGCCGTCGCCGCAGTTCAGCCGTCGCCGTCGCCGGAGAAGGGGTAGGACCGTCCACCCGCACCTCCATCGACTTGTTTAACAATTAACACACCCACCCACCCCGAGCTTGCTTGCTCATATAACCCGAGGAGGGGGCGCCGCTTCTGCTCCTCCGTCGTCCGTCCACTCTTCTCCCCCCTACCCCTCCCTCCTCGTCGTCCGTCCTTGCCTGCGGATTGGGGCGGCAGGAGGCAGGGGCACTCTCACTTCTCCCGCGAGGCAGGTCGGTCTTCCACGGCTGCGGCCTGACGATGCCGGAGGCAAATGCTGGTGCCATGGTGCAGGCGGAGCAGAGGAAGAAGGTGGGGAGCTCGGTTCTTGGTCCTGGTTGAAAAAGATTGCTGCTTTTCTCTGCTGCTTTGTTGGTGCTGCCATGGACGACCTGTCAAGGAGACGAGCGAGACCTCGGGGATTAGGCGCTCGTGTGGGACGACTGGATAAGGATGCGGCGGCTTCTCTCTCCGGAGTTTGGCACGGCAGCAGAGCTGCTGGATTTGGGGGGGATTTGGATTTCTTGCGGTTTTGATCCTGAGTTGCTTGCTTGCTCCCTGCGCTGCCCGAGAGGAGAGAATATGCCTTTTCCTGGGAATGGGATTTTACCCTACTGATTTCTTGCCTTGTTAGGAGATCCCGTCTTATCCGAATCATTCGAGTTATTAGTCTTCCCCAAGAGTCCCGCCTTGGTACTATATAATCTGCAAGAAATCCATTCCCTCTTTAAAGCTAGGTTTTCAGTTTCAAATCCAAATCCCCCAAAATCTGGCTCTTTTTTTCACGCCATCGTTATAAGCGGGAGCGGTGGTAATTTCTTTAGTAGGAGTGCTCCTACCACGCAACGCAAGACGGGTGGTCGAGGACGAGGAGTCGTCTTGGTAAACGCGAGTATTGGATTCGAGTGACTTGGTATGTTTATCCTAATCCAAGTCGCAGTATTTCCTTTCGTTTTGTGGACAGAGATGGTTCAGTTCTCTATAAATATATATTCCGTGCCAACTGTGGGAGGTATACTTACCGTCTACCACTACGTATAGTTTAAGCAGAGGTGATCATTAGCCCTGCTAAAGAAGGGTTTGAGAGATCAGGAGTTCTTTGGCCGGTGGCAAAGGTCAGTCTGGGCTGGGTATCGGAGGCGGTAGATGCTGCAGAGCTTTTGCGTTTCAGTTGTTTGGATTACTTGCCATCAGTTTGTGGTTTGGTGTCGGTAAGTAGAAACCAGGCTAAAAGATTCTACTACCCCATTGGTTGATTTAGTAATAGGAATGATTCTCTTGGTGCATGCCAGAAGTGGTTGCCTCTTGCTATATGTGGAAGAGTCGGTCTAAGATGTTCCTGTTGGGGATCTCACCTCTGCTTACTTTGCTGCGCCTATTGTTTGGTTTTGGTGGTTCAGCTTTTTATAAAACTTGAAAAGCATGCAATTCTGCTGAATTTCTTGGCATCTTCGTAGGCATATGTCATTGCTTACGTTCTGCAATAGGTTCCTTGAATATAAGTTTCAGAAAAAAAAATGGCTATTTGCTACTGTGCGTGCAATCTTAACGTTTTCCTCTATCAAAACTTACAGAATTCACCAGAGATGGAATTCTTCAGCGAATATGGTGATGCCAACAGGTACAAGATTCAGGAAATCATTGGCAAAGGAAGTTATGGGGTTGTTTGTTCAGCTATTGACCGACATACTGGTGAGAAGGTTGCAATCAAGAAGATACAGAATATCTTCGAGCATCTGTCCGATGCTGCTAGGATCCTCCGTGAGATCAAGCTTCTCCGGCTGCTAAGGCATCCTGATATTGTTGAGATCAAACATGTCATGTTACCTCCGTCGAGGAGGGACTACAGAGATATTTATGTTGTATTTGAACTGATGGATACCGATCTTCACCAAGTTATTAAGGCTAACGATGACTTGACAAAGGAACACCATCAGTTCTTTCTCTATCAGATGCTGCGTGCACTGAAATATATTCATACTGGTATGCGCCTTTAAAGATTCCTTATTTATTTTAGCCTTAAAGGTCTTCTGACTAGCATTCATAGTTTGATGTGCTGCTTTTCAGTTTGTGGTTAGGAGTATGAACGGCTCTGACTTGCATTTGTACACAAATTCAACTTTAGTGGCTTAGTGCTAATCACATCAACATTCACCTTAGAAAATTACTTTGGCATTGTTTGAGTGGATTCATCATCTGCTTTTACTTATTTGCGCTAATTTTCATGCACACGCTTTCAGATGTCGTATGCATTTATGTGCATTTACTTTATATATCTATCATAGAATGACTTTTGAGCTGTGTTCTGACTGGTCTATTTTTCTGCAGCTAATGTTTATCATCGTGATTTAAAGCCAAAAATATATTAGCAAATGCTAATTGCAAACTCAAGATATGTGATTTTTTGGGCTAGCAAGGGTTGCATTTAATGACTCTCCTACCACAGTTTTCTGGGCGGTATGTTATTTTCACAGTGCTACTATAGTCAATTCACAGTATCCCATTTTTATCAGAGCTCTTATAAGTTATGAGCAACATTGTTGATTTATTGTGTTATGTACCAAAGAGTCCTATTTCGAACTTAAGCCTCACTGTCTGCCCTAAAATGATTGCAGGACTATGTTGCTACTAGATGGTACAGGGCTCCTGAGCTGTGTGGGTCTTTCTTTAGTAAGGTACTCAATTTTCTCATACTATTGTTTTTTTTTTTTTTTTTGTTTCCTACACCTTTAATATTTAGTTTGAAATGCCTATGTTATCCTGATGATATTAAGTTGATTCTCTTGTGCAGTATTCACCGGCTATTGATATGTGGAGCATTGGCTGCATTTTTGCGGAGATTTTGACTGGGAAGCCTTTATTCCCTGGTAAAAATGTGGTTCACCAGTTGGATTTGATGACTGATCTCCTGGGCACACCATCAGCAGATACCATTTCACAGGTATGATTTATTATTTATGGAAATATTGAGACGTATCAAGCATAAATTAATGCTAACCCTCAGATATTTTTGTTCCTTCGTCTACAGATTCGAAATGAGAAAGCAAGGAGGTATCTGAGCAGCATGAGGAGGAAACAGCCAATACCGTTTTCAGAGAAGTTCCCCAATGTGGATCCTTCGGCGCTCAAGCTCTTACAAAGACTTCTAGCATTTGATCCTAAGGATCGACCAACGGCTGAAGAGGTAGGTTTATCGTAATGAAACATATATTATTATTTGTGTTACTTTGCAGAATTATATTCTAACAAAAAAAGTTGTGCTGTACGCATGACCAGGCATTGGCTGATTCCTATTTTAAAGGCATTGCAAAAGTGGAGAGGGAACCATCCTGTCAGCCAATTTCGAAAATGGAATTTGAGTTTGAACAGAAGTTTACCAAAGAGGACGTCAAGGAACTTATATTCCAGGAGATACTGCAGTACCATCCTCAACTTCTGAAGGATTACAAGAACGGCTCTGAAAAAACGAGCTTTCTATATCCCAGGTTCTTACCTTGACTATAACTTATAGTTTCTTTTCCCCTCTTGTTATTTTTGTTTCAATGCGGTAATATTCATGACTTACATCCTTGATAGTTCTTGAATATTTTTATATTATTTTGCAGCGCTGTTGACAGGTTCCGTAGGCAATTTGCTAGCCTAGAAGAAAATGGAGGGAGGAATGGGTCGCTTGACAGGAAGCATGAATCTCTCCCAAGGTAACATAGTCTTATTTTCCTCTCAATGATTTGTGCTACCATTTATTGGTTGCTGAAATTGATTAACCAGGGTAATGTATTGGTTAATAGGATTTGAACAAGATATATAGGATAGTGTAATGATTGTGTTTCTTAAAAGATTTATCCCAAGAGACCCTAAACCCTATCAGATGATGGGTTGGCCTGGTTTGTTGCAGAAAATTTGATTAAACTTGACTGCTGACCTTGATTTGCTGCTTGCAGGACAACAACCGTTCACTCCACTCCAATTCCTGCAAAGGAAGGCCCAGCAGCAACCTCCCAGGTTGCTCAAAGGATTCCAGCAGGTAACTGTTTGCATTTCCTTATTTATGGCTACCCACATCAGTCTATTTTTCAGTTGCTCATCAGTCCTGACTCCCAATTTTTCTGACATGTTTCATCTTTGTCAATCTTGCAGCTAGACCAGGAAGAGTGGTAGGCCCAGTATTACCATTCGAGTGCAAGCGTCACCGATCAACACATTGCGCGACGGGTGGCAAGGAATCCAGCTGTTCCTCCAGCAACGAACACCTCGTCAGTCTACTGCTACCGCCTGAAATCGGACAGCTCGGACAGGCAGGAACATCAGCTAGAGCATGAGAAAGACCGGAGGATGTATAGGACAGGGCAGCATCTCATGGATGCCAAGGTAGCACCAGAGATGGGCGGGACATTCGCCCGTCACAGTACTATGTCTCAAGAGGCATGCCCAAAGCTGATCTAACAGACAGGGCCACCCTCCATAGGAGCACGCTGTACGGCGTTGCTCCCTTTAATGGCATCGCAGCGGTCGCTGGTGGGTACGGCCAGGCTGGTGTTCTTCACTATGGAGTTACAAGTTTGTACTGAGAGCAATGCCCTTGGGGAGGTAATAAGATGGGGGAACAGGTGTGCAGCTCGCCATCTCCAGCTGCCCCTTCCCTATGCCTGGAAATTCGGAGCACGCGCATACCTGACCAAAGATCCAGGTGTCCGGAAAGGATTTTCAGGCTGGGAAATGCCTATTGCCGCCTCCATTGCTCTTGTTTGATGAGCAGTGGGGATGATCTCGGGCCAACATTGCCATCTTCCTTATGCCGCAAGAAGTGAAGAGCAGGGCAGTCGACAATTCTGATTGATCAACTGCCTGCCCCTTTCGAAGAAGGGGGGAAATTATCCATCTGAAGAAAAGGCGAGGGGAGATTTGTGGATAGGTGCACAGTGCAACACTTAATTTTGTATTTAACCAATTGAAATGTTATATTCCAGTTATAAACATTTGAATCGTATAGTGATGTTTATAGGTGGAATCTTCCAAACGGCTGTTACACTATCTCAATCAAAGATGACCATTGTGCGGGGAAAAATATCGAGACACTTTGGAGCACAAGAGGTAGACACAGAGCGATCTAAAAGACAAGAATTTTGGAGAAAAGACGATAGTAAACAAAATAAGATTTGAATTCATATTTCATTTAGGGCCTTTTGGATCCTTTTATTTTGAAGGAATTGAAATCTATATAATAACTTACGCTATTTGGATTGAAATTTGTCATCCACCACTTTTCAAACAAATGTGACTGAATAAATTCAATTCCAATGATCTAAATGGAGTCTTAATGAAATTAGTGGAATAGGAGCCAACTCCATACAAACTTATCAAATCTATCTTCGTTAAAAAGCAGCCCCTATATAGGAAAAAAAAAGAATCATACTAAAGTACTCATCCATCAATATAAGGCATATTAAAGTCTAACTTAGAAATTTTAGCTAAGATTTAGTCAAGTACTATATGCATATTCAGTGTATAATAATAATTAAATAAAATCATTAATAGATTTCTAATCATGGCGCCTCTTGATTGATGTGTAATAGCTAGCATTCCGTTAACAATCCATTGTTGGAGGAATCTCTTACAAACATGAGGCATACATTGATCGGTGGAGAGAGTGATGAGAACTGAAATTCACCATTCTCATGATAATCCAACGGGCTTAAATCTGAAAAGCGCAAGAGGCTGGAATTTGTGTTATCCTTCTGAGGGAGTAGAACCGGCAGTGGGTGAATGGTATTCCATTGCGTCGATGCTTCCCTAAAACTTCATAAAACAGGTGCAGAACAATAGTAAAAGAAAAACGTCACGCATCTATCAAGCAACTGTGATTATGTACAGTACACTGGCAACAAGAAACTTTCTATTGCTCAACAATCTCCACGACACACAGCTTATCAGGAGCGCAAGAGTTTAAGACACTCGTAACCTCGGCGTGCAGGCGATGGGAATTCGCCACCTCTGGCTGGACGGCGACCCACTGGCCGTCGACATGCTCGACGTACGAGTTCTGTTCGGGACGAACGGAGAACCTGACCTGAGTGACATCTCGACACATCTTGTTCAGCTGGTCGATGGAAAGGATCACGTCGAAATCCTCCTCCATTTCACCGGTCTTGGAGAGCTGGATGCCAACATCAGCCCCGCGGGAAGCGACAGCACCAAAGAGCAAAGGATGCCCGATGACTGGTCTGTTGGATGAACTGCAGATCTGCAACAGGATGGTAAGAGTCAGTTCAGGTAAAGCGAAGCTTTGAGCTCATATTTCTGAACCCAAGGGAATTTACAAGCTTAACTAGAATGCATGTCTTGATGTAGGCAACGTATCAGGTGCAAACCAATGTAATTCCATACAACAAACTAGCAAAGTGATGTGTTCTCGGATTAGTTAATGCAATTGAATGTTTGATGGGAAGAAAGTTAGGTAATGACCGGCACATGATTGTACCTGTGCATACTGTACACCCATTTCATTGAGGGTTTCCAAAATTTTGTTTGATGCCAGTAAGCTGAAGATACCCCCAGATCCTGCTGGCCTTTTATTATCTCCCAAGGAGACTTCATCAGAACCTTTTTTTCTGTTTAACCTCGGAGGATATATTGACAACTGGAAGCTCCAGTTCTTCCAGCACCCACACCTGTGAATGGTTCCAGAAGCTTTGTAGGAAGAAAGGAGGAAGGAACTAGGATGAAGGCCATAGCGAGACAGTGCTGTGTACCTTTTGAGTGTCCAAACCAAAATAGTCATTCTCTACCAGGCAGTTCCGAACTGATTCCACATGGCCCGCTGGCGAAACAATAATTAAAGGGGGGGAAACTTGATTTTCCACAACCTGTGTAAGCAAAAAAAGATCAGTCTCATCCATACGACGACTGATACTCAAGAAAAAAAATGACGACCTTTTGCCATCAAGTAAGCATCTTCTAACAGCACTGCATGCATGTAACAAATAAGCAACAGGCTACCAATGGACGGTTCCAGTTTTTTTTTGACTATTAACAGACTAATCATTTTGAGGATATATTCATCAAGTATATTCCTCATTTAAAATGAGTTATCCACTTAAAACACAGTTAAAAACTACCAGACCAATGGGCAGGTTCAACTTCAGTATCAACATTCAACAGTAGCAAGTCAGTAGCAGTTTTCTCCAGTTTTCCTATATCTATTATTATGTTCTTTTGGGAAATTATGCATATTAGCAATGTATGGAAATAAACAGAGAACAAGCACTCACAATAGTATATTCTGCATCAATGTATTAAAACAACAATCAACCACAATGAAAAAAGAATGCATACCTTCATTAACTCACTAAAAGAATTAAGCAAACTCAGAAACCCAGCTTCAGAGTCAGAGCCATTTCTAACAAGTACAATAGCTGCTTTGGACTTTAGAAGAATATCAAGACCGTTTTTGAATTCACTACTGAATGCACGTTCAGCTTTGTCCCCAAGGTTGACGAGAGTCTTGTATGGTATTTTGATAACCTTTTTCCTTGACATTGAAGAGTTAGCGAGCAAATTCCTTGAAGAGCTGAAATTGACAAGTTTGAAGAGCAAACTGTGAATAAGAGCTTTTAAAAAATGACTAAAGGGTGTTCTTCCACCAAAAGCAAGCAAAGAGTGATTTCCATATCTGCCACTAGGGCAGTGTCAACAAGTGTATATAGTAACAGTGCAGTGAATAAACCTATTATTCTGTTTCTTTTGAAGAAGGCTTTGGTGGGATGTTGAACAAAGGGCGTTACCTCTCAATCTGCTTGCTAACACAATGCACTGCATGTCGGAACAATTGGAAGTCAATGCTCCCAATCTGCTCTGCAAGTGATGCCTTCTGGACCTTGTTCCCTGATACCAAACCTTCCAGAACATGGACCTGGTCCATTTCGGAGAGCACCTTCTTTCCTGCAATTACACGACGTTGAAGCCTCTTCCTGTCCTTCCACTCCTGTAAAAAATCAAAACTGGGTTATGAATTATTTGAAAAAGTATACAGTATAAAAAATCAGGCACCAAACATATGTTTTTTTTTATTATGATCTGAAGCATGAAAGTTCATTCTACACTTTGATTTGTTATACTATATGTAACATATGTATCTACAATCTTCAATATGCTTTTTTTTTTCCTTTTAAGACGCAACTAGATGCGAGCATGGATGCAAGAAAAGGATGGTGCAGACATGGATGCAAGAAAAGGATGGTGCAGACCTAACCATCGCGCCTTTCTTTTCTTTGATCTCTTATCAGAACGAGAATTGAGCTCAAGTAACCCCTTCGGAGGTGTAATCCACATTTCTCTGCTCGCCATATCAACATCAGGTACAATATCTTCAGCAAATGGAATCCACACATGCTCACGTGATGAAATTGAATCTTGATTTTCTGAATCTGGATCGACAGCAGTACCCTCAGAAGAGCCAATCATCACCTGTAGAAGATCTCCACCTCCAAAATTGAAAACCTGACCAACTGTACCTACGACCTTGCCTGTATCCTGTGAAATAATTTCAGTTACTAAATTTGATAACAATATTCCCCTGGAACAGTAAGTAGCACATTATGTTTCTTGCCAAAAAAAAAAGTAGGATATTGTGTATTCAGTTTGGCTGTGGTGTTTACTACTCTACTTGAAGGGGTGGACAAAGCAGTTTTGAAAAAAAAGTATCAAATGAAGGTCATAATTGCTGTCTACTTTTAGGGAGTGGAGGGAGCTATTTTTTTTTCTCGTCCATGCATAGCATGTATATCATTAAGAAGTAATTAGAGTTGTTACTCCCTCCGTCTCGAATAAATCAATTTCTAGAATCCGTGCCAGCCAAACTTTTTTAAGTTTGACTAACTTTATAGAAAAGAGTAACACCATTTATGATATAAAATGAGCACCTTATGAAAATATTTTCTATGATAAATCTAATGATATCAATTTGATAACATAAATCTTAACGGTTTTTCTAGAAATTTGGTCAAAGTTCAAAAAAGTTTGACTTAAGGCAATTCTAGAAATCTATTTTTTCAGGGACAGGGAGTACAAAGTAAACAACAAGGGGAGGCCTAGAATGCGAGCAGCACGTTACAGTCACACAAAGTTAACCCTGCAACAGAAAGCTAGAGCTAGTGGCTGAAAGTATTACATAGGACATAATTTCACGACGTCTAGAGCAGCGTAGGTCAACCACTGTCTCTGGACTCCCACAGCGCAGCGAGCTGGCCGTACCTCGCCTGCGACCAGCGTTCGACTTCGTCCTCAATGAATTTTGCAACTTCAACGGCAAAAGGCCGACCCAGCGTTGAAAACCCTTTGGTTCCACTCCTTCCCGAGACACCAAGCCACAAGGATAGTGAGAGGATCGAAACCTTTGCGCCGCTGATTCTAGGCGACTTCTGCAGAGGAGCCACCAAACAAGGAAGGCAGTGCTAGGCTGTGGCGCTAGGTGTGTGCGAGGCCAACGGGTGCCAACACCCTGAACCATTTTTCTCCGGATGGAGCTATTTTTAAAATACAAATCATTCTTAAGTCTTAACCAACCATTTACAGTGCCATAGACCTAAATTTCCCTTATCAAGTACTGTAGTATAAAGTGCATGGGGGCATGCTTTTTAAAAGTGCCTACATTGCATCTTAATTTTGTAACTGAAATCAAACAACGAAGTGTCATTGCAGCAATACCATGAAAAAGAAGACATAAAGACGTATGTACCTTGACAATAACTCTCATTCCAACAAGGTCAAGCGAATAGAACTCATCATCCTCAATTTCTGGCCTATCTCCAGCTTTCACAAGTACAGCCGAACCAACTATTTGCCTAGCCTGAAAAGAGATAGGCAAATGAATTACATCAGAAAACGTATTGTGTAAAGCAGTAACTCAAACTCAATGAAGAGCAAAATTCGATAGTTTGAGCTGGACTATTCTGACAATCAAGCCCAGTCATAGTCTCATAGAACTTCAGCCGGCCATCTGTTGTGATTTGTGACTGTACATCTCATATGCAGACTGAGAGGAACAGAAACAGTACAACACAGGATATTGCAGTGGAACAGAAACAGTACAACACAGGATTTTGCAGTAAGTCAAGGATTTCCAGCAAGCTGTCCACTAAACTATAAACAAGTACGGAGTATTACAGCTAGGATAATTGATTTGGACTACTCATCCTAGAAACTGAGCCAGGCTGCTTACTACACTACAACTTGGACGAGTTAAGGTATGCACAGATTAACCGGCCAAAGGCAAATGACTCCAGGGGATAAAATGCAAAGCAGACAAACCTCGTCCAGGTTATCGACGCCATCAAAGCTGACGATCCAACTCTTCTTCCCCGTGTGGGCTCTTCCCCGAACAAGCTCGAATTCCCTGACCTGCTGCTTTCCAGCAGCCCGAGCCCTGAGCCATCTCGTCCCCGGCTGTCAGTCAGAGCAAACACGTCAGCCAACAACCAGTAGCATTGTCATTCATTGCGGTGACGAAGTGTGTGTGTGTGTGTGAGAGAGAGAGAGCCCGCAGCCAATTGATGTTGGCTGGCGTTACCGTGGCGAGGCGGAGCTCCGGAAAGTCGGTGCGTGGCGTGACGAGGACGTCGCCGCGCACCCCGTGCGCGCCGGACACGTATCCCACCTCGACCAGCTCCTCCTTCTCCCCATCGAACCCCTGTTCCTCCACCTCCTCCTCATCGTCGTATTCCTGCTGCTGCTCATCCTCCTCATAGAAATCCCCTTCCTCCTCCTCCTCCTCCTCCCGCGCGTCACTGAGGCTGGATAGGAGCGCGGCGCCAGGCCGGGTCGGCGCGAGCGCGACGCGGCGCCGGGGGAGGAGGCGAGCGGAGGTCGCGGGGAGCGCGTGGGAGTGGTAACGGGAGAGAGGGACGGTGAGGGGGAGGGATAGCGGCCGCGCCGATGCAGAGGCGGGAGGCGCCATTTCTCGGCGCTGGGAGCAGCCGACCGCCGGAGCGACGAGAGGAATGCGAGAGGGAATCGGATAGGAGGAAATCCGGACCGGAAGGGGAGACGAGACTTAAAATATCTGCAAGGGGTTTTAGCACGCGGCCCACGGGCTGCTACATGCTTAGGACAGATGATTGGGCTGGGCCGTAGAGTTTGGATGGGCTTCCTGTTTTTCGGGAGAAAAAACCGGGCGGGAAAAGGAACTTTTCATTGAAAACTCGTTAATTGTTCAATTTTCTTTCCCTGTTCACAAAAAATGGCTTCCATTGAACACAAACATGCCTTGCGTCATGCCCGCTGCTAAAACCGACAGCACATGTTGATGTACAATTTTCTTCTTTAAGCTCTTGTACACTATTATGGGTTATGCCGCAGTTTAGTTCTCATCACACCGTGCATCGTGTTGTTGTTCTTGCCAGTTATATTTGAACTAGTATTTTGTCTCGGGGCACCGTGAGTCTCGGGTGTGCAAGGTCACTATGCGAGAATTAACTCTCAGGTATTGTTTGGTTCTATCCTTGCTTCATGTTTGGTTCGCACAGTCTATTACCAACCACCTAGTGACTAGTTGCTATCCTATACAATCTAGATCCGGCTCCCAAACTTAGTGTTATCCGATTATGTTACCCTCATCGTCGACTTCTTCTTCTTCCTTACGAGGTACCCGCCAACTTCGTCGTAGTTGGCCACGGAAGGTGCGACTCCAAGCTATGAGCCACAACAAAGATGCGATGGGGAACTCCATCCCACATCTCTATGTGACGAGCCCGCCGTTGCAGAAATAGAACGACATAGAGGAAAACACACATGACAGGAGTGATAGAGGTGCAACATAGAGGAGGAGCAAGAACCACAACCTACACCCACGGAGACAAGCAAGTCGTACACCAAGCATGGGTAGTGTGAATGAGGCAACGATAAAAGATGCTTCTCCAGCGGTTAATGAAAACCCACGAAAAAAAAACAACGCACTGTTTTCGCGCTATAGCGGGGCGAAGCAAGTGCTGTGAGTAGAGTGGATCAAATAATTTTCTCCAAACAATTTAACCTTCACAGATGTAATAGAATTTTAGATCTCTGACTTGCGTGAACTCATTGTGTTCTTTTTATGTGTTGTGTTGTGTTGAGTGTGCTTTTGTAGTTGGTAACCCAGCATAATGTTGTAAGAACCATGTTGGCTTTCTTGAAAGCCGAGTTATTTAGCTTCGTTTAAAAAACAATTGTGCTATTAGTTCTACTATAACAAATAACATTGTTAGTTGATTATATTCTAATTACCGCTTGTAGCAATGGACCCAACAACACCTTAGTTGAAGCATTGGTATGATCTAACAACTTGTATAACATCTCCAATCTTAAAGGGCTAGAAACGGCCGTTCTACATTGGTTTTCCTAAGGTTTTTATGATACAATTAAGTAAATATTTACAAGGGATAATGATTAGTGTGTTTTTTATTTTTTAGATAAATATTTTTAATACAAAAGTATCTTTTTATATATAGAGTAAATAGTATTGCATAAAATGAATTGATACAGAATAATACAAAAAAAATTAATTAAAGAACTAAAAGCGAACTAACTCGAAATAAATTGTTTATTTTTATTATCCTACCGTCATAGTCTTTGTATCATTCTCATTGAATTAAATTGGTTTCAAAAGAATCTATTTTGAAAATAATAAAATGTTGAAAACATTTATTTTACTATTTTTTTTTTGAGGAACAAGAAAACATTTATTTTACTAAAGAAATTCTCCGGTGACAATGGTCCTTTAGAGAATAGCCTCAGTTAATGGGCTGGTCCATCAGTGAACCTTACTGGGCCCCCAACTTGGCGTTTGCGAAGGAAGTATGTTTTTTTTGAAAGAAGCGAAGGAAGAAGTATACGGGATGGTTCACTTGCTATCTTTATCTTGTACCGAAAATGCGTTGTGGCACATACATGCCCGCTTACATGTTGTACTACCAGGTTGGGTCTGATTCGGCGTACATGCACGATAGGTTGGGTCTGATCCGGCACTATATATCAGATCAACTGAACGAACGGTACCGGACGGAAAGGTCCCCAATCGGACGCCTAGACGGCGAGAGGTCCACGATGCAATGCTGCCGTCCATGTCGACCGCCATGGATGATGGATCGAGTTGCCGTTGGCGCTGTCCAGTCGATCAACCGCCGTCCCTCGACACCTCCCTTTCAGCGCTGAGCCCCACAAAGGTTGTTTCGCCGGCGGGCCGGCAGACCGAGCTCTTTCTTGCCCTCGATCGTCGTTGCGACGCAGCCGTCGCACGGCCGCGCGCAATTAACTCTCTCCGTCTCTGTCGCGCTCTCAGTCCCTATCAACACCCCCGCGCGCGTGCACTTTGAGTCTCCGCGAAGGAGCCGGCCGGGGCGTACACCGGGCGCTCGATCGATCGCTTGCTCGCCACCGGCCCGTCCATCCATTCCGATCCATGCATGGCCGGCCGGCCGCGCCGGTCTATCCACGCCACGCACGAACGCGCGCGCTAGCTCACGGCCGCCGTCGCTGTCGCCGGCCGGTGGCTTGCAAACCCAGCTCGATCGCATTAATATGGAACCCAAAAACGCCGTACCAGCTGTACCCAACCGCGGATGCATGTGCCATCGTCGCCATTGGCGCCAAGGATTAGCGAGTCGATCGAGAGGCTAATAACCAACCGTTCTAGCTAGCTGTAATCCGCGATCGATCGACGAGGGACCGCCGTTCCGGGGCGCAGCAGCGACACGACGACGCCGACGCGTGGGAGTACGTCCTTGGCATAACGTCTGGTGGCGGTGGCGTTTGACGCGTACTACGCGCGCGCGCGAGCAAGGTTGACCGGGCTGCTCGTCGGTTTCGATCCCTGTCCGTGTCCGGGCATTAACACGTGCCCAGGTCAGTAATTTGACCACCGGATAATCCGTCCATCCCCCGCCCAATCAATGCACAACCAAAATTTACGCATCATCGTCTGGAGGACGCGGTCGATCGAAATCTATTGATGTATCTTTCCATAGTACTATATAATATTCTGTGTATTTATCCGTAGATGTTGATAGGAAATATTAATCTATCTGTTTATTTATATAAAGTACGTCCTTTTTATGGTAGTACTAATTTGTTTAAATTTATTGAAATTCAATTTTGTTTTTTTAATATGTCTGAATTTATTTACGGATGGGGTAGGGTAACGTCGACGTAAACCTCGGTCGTTGCTAATTGGCGATGGTGGAGCCCTAGCTCGTCGCTGCTATAAGCTGCGGCCTGTGCGGCTGTCATGTATCCATGGCTGTGTGGACTTTGGAGGGAAGGATCGGAGTCGGAGCTGACTTTCCTTTCGTTCAAAGGCATCCGGCCGCCGCCTGTTGACGACGACGACGATTAATGACCGGTGCAACCGCTTCTCCGACCTCCAAGCGACCGAGACCGAGCTCTACTCAGCTCGGACTAGCTCTAGTGCCCTAATTATTAATCGCGTACGTGTTGAGCCCGTGTCTCGTCTGCGTCCACGCTCATGACTTTAATACAATTAATTATATAAATACTATCCCAGAGAACGTCCCTACTAGTATTCTAGAACTATTACGAGAATATATACATACCCAAAAAGCTTTACATACCCAAAACAAACTTTGATATCTTTTTATTATAAAAATATTTATCGAAGAGTATTATATGTATACTTTTATAAAAGTATTTTTATGACAAATCTATTCATATAGTTTTTACATTTGCAAACTCAACAATGTAAAAGTTATTGATGATTTATATTCTCAATGTTTGACCCAAACTTTTTCCTAAACGTTAAGTTTTTTGGGTATGGAGTATGTTGCAAGGGAAATAAACATTTTAGGTGCTGAATTTTAAGATGACTTTTTGGCAACACACACGTGTACCACCAACTAGCTAGTACAAGCAAGTAAATCACTAATTTTTTTTTTAATTTTTTATTTGTCTTTGTGTCATATAACATACTAATTTTTTGTCCTTGTCTGACTATAAAAACATTTGTAAACTGCTAATTTTTGTATTTATATATGTCAACACAAGTCATTTTTTTTTTTTTCAGATTTATAGTTTTGCATACAATTTTTATGTTTTGAAATAAAAAAAAAACTTACAGATTTCATCTACAGTAATTGTACGAACAAATCTGTAATTCTAATACAAAAATGTATGCAATTGTCACTTGAAATATGCAACTTCAAATATAAGTTGGTTGGCTCAGATTTAAGTGCGTACGTAACCTATATTTCATGTCAAAATACAGTCTATGGGTACCGCGAGTGCGACACTACATGGCATGCATGGGAACTAATCGTCTTCACATAGTCAAAGCAATAACGCCAACTAGCTAGTACTTTGTGTGTGCGCGCGCCTTACATGCATGGCTCCTTTTCTTTCTTCTTTCTTGCTTTCTTATCTTATTATTTTTTTTTTTTTTTGAGAACACGCCGTTGCGTGTTTTTCATTAAGCGAATAAAGTTCAAACAACAAAGATGCCACGGTAACCAAAGTTACCGAGGCGGAACCTAACAACTACTGGATACAATAACAGGGATTACATTAGGACTAGTTTGCGACAAGACGACCCGCCGAAGGCATGGCTAGGCGACTTCCTCAGCGAGGCCATCGGTGTTGAGGTCCAAGGCGGAGAGGTCAAGTTGCTCCTCAAGAAGCATCTCGAAACGACGCCGCTTAGCCGGGCGGCATACCACCCCCCGAAGACGGCCTTGACCATCTCCTCTACGGCAATCGGGGCCTCCCCTTCGGGCACTTCCTCGCCCAACTTCCGAAGCAAGAGCTTCTGAGCCTGCAAGGTCACATTAGCAGCCCTTGGTCGCGACTTGATACGATCACTACGACGCAGCGTATGCGTGGAGGCTGGAGTGCGCGACCGACGAAGACGCTGGCGCGCCTTGATAAGGGGCGATGCAAGTGGCACGCACACCAAATCCTCGATCTCTTCTTTGCCGACGCCAAGGTCGGCGAGGCGGTGGGAGCATCGTCTTCTGAAGACACCGGAGGCGGTTCCGAGGGAGCAACAGCACATCCCGCATCGATGGGGCTTCCTCGAAGGTCGGGCGACGGGCCGAGGGGCGCGTACTCCGCCGCCCGTCCGTCGACCCCGTGCCTCGGGCGTCGAACTCCTCAAAGATCCCCAAAGGTGATGGGTGCCCGGTCGACACTTCCACGCGCTCGAAAGAGGTGGACTGAAGCGACGCCGAGGGGCCGTGCTCGCTCGTCGAGCATCGGGTCAGCCCGGGTGGAGGTACCACGCCCCCGCAAGGCCCGAGCACAAGCGGGTCGGTGTCGATGTAGGTAGGGTCGTGGTGGTGGCTTCCTTTGGTGGTGGGCGGCGATGGTGTGGGCGGTGGCGCCGGTCATCGGTGTCGAAGCATGGTGTGGCGGCGCTGCGGGGAGGGCATCTCGCTTCCTTGTTCGAGGCCCGCGGGACGGGCGGGCGGTGAGCCTTGCTTGCACGCCGGAGAGCGGCCACGAGTGCATGCCCTCGCACGATGGCGGAGCCCCGACGGCAAAGGCAACACGTCGGGGAGTGGCGGTGGGGGCGGCGGCGTGGTCGTGCGCTAGGCGGATTGAAGCGAAAGCCCCACCAGCTCCGGCGGGGCGGGCGGCGGCGTCGTGGCGGCGCATCGCGAAGCGGCGATCGCGGCGGCGACGGCGCCGCGGCGACTGGAACCCATCGGCGTCAACGTTGGGCTGCGGGACATGTCCCTCGGGCCCAAACGAAGAGGCGCGCGGATCCTCGGTGCGGCTGCGGACCAAGGCGGTGTCGCGCCCGGCACCCGCGTCGCCGGCCGAGATCTGAGCTGTCGCCCCAGCGGGCGCCGCTGCGCCCGCCGGCGACGTCTCCTCCTCCCGCAGGAGCCTGGCGTGGTGCGCCCTCCACTGCGCCCTTAGCCCCTTGCGGGGCTGCGCCGGCGGAGGGGAGGTGGCTCGCAAAGCTTTGCGGGCGGCATCAAGGTACGACGGACGGGCGGGAAGCCGGGACAAGCTCGTCATCACAGCTGTATGCGTACACACAAGTTTCCTTTTCTTATCTTATTATAGTTCTTCATTCGCGGCGACGCATGCCATGACGATATATATAGTATATATGGTACGTACCACTCCATATATACACCAGCTAGAATTATTTGAGTACACACAAGTTTCCTTTTTCTTTTCTCGATCACGTTTGATGTAACACCCTGGGCCAGGGCTTAATAGGATTGATAGAGTACTCACATACCAACAAGTTACAACTTCTTTTAATTTTTGGAAGCCCAAATCTAAAGAAGTTAAGCATGTTTGACTTGCAGAAAAGACTTGTGTTAGTATGTGTCACGGCAATCTTGATTTTCAGAGAGCTGCTAATTGTAAGTGGACCTGGGTGGAACGTTAAAAAAAAAAAAAGGTTTATGCGTCTTTGTATTATGGTAAAACGCTTAGTACAACACACACGTTTCGATCCACATATATACACATAGGCTGATATGGCATATATATGCAGATGATGTAGATCCATCAGAAATTGACTATAGGTAGCCTTATGCATATATCTATGCATGAACATCACACGATCATATATGTGTGTCATGAATTAAACTGAAGGAACTAAATGGCATACGCATAAGTAGAATAGAACTTACGTACTAGAATACTATGACTGCTCAACAGTGTGTAGTACTACATGAGTACTTGCATGCCCCCAGCTTATAATGAAATTAAGTGCAAAGCTTGATGAGTGCATTAGGAATCTGGTACATGTACAACAAACTACTAGCTAGCTAGTACTGGGATAGGTGCGGGCCGACGTCCTATACTACACTGATGCTACTACTAGCTACCTCAGATCACATCATCGTACAATAATGGTACCACGAAAACAAAAAAAGTTAACAGCAACCAAATCTCCAGCTATTTCTCTTGCTAGCCGATCGATCGACCATCGTCATCGTCACCATCGATCATTTAAAGCAGAAAAAAACTCTCGGTCATCACATCAATGGTGGTGGTGGTGGTGATGGTGGCCAGCAGCATCGTCGTTGTGAACGAAGGATGGAAACATGTCCTGCAGGAGCCCAGCATAGTCCTGCGACATGAAGTGCTGCATCCGGAGCGGAGCGCTGGCGGTAGTCGTAGTTGCTGCCGACGTACCTGCGATGGCACCCAAGCCGTGGTGGTCATCAGGCTGATGCGCCGCGTGGCTCGCCATCATGGCGGCGTTCACCTGCTGCACTCCGGCGGCAGCGCCACTGACGGCCAGCTGCTGCATGGCGGCGGCGCCGTGGTGGTGGTGGCCCTTCTGCTGCTGCTGTTGAGGCGGCGGCTGCAGGAGTCCAAGTCCGAGCGCGTCGAAGGCGTTGGGCCTGAAGCCGCCACCGCCGCCGAGCGCCGGCGGCGGAGGCGCCATCATCCGGAAGTGCGGGTGGTGGTGGAGGCCGCTCATCGGGTGGTGCGCGGCGGCGAGGAGGTGCGAGCTCCCGCGCAGCGTGGCGGGGATTGGGTGCGTGTGCTTGCCCTCGTACGTGGTGATCACCACCGCCGCGTCCTGGTACGACCGCTCCACTCGCTTCTTCACCGGGCACTTCTGCGTCGTGCACCGGTAGTAGCTCCTATCATCCACAGATTAATCATCGCATTCTCTATCAGTCGATCAGTCACCATATATGCTCGATCGTCATTTGCAAGCTCCTCGATCGTGAGAACCCGGCCTTGCTAATTATTGGTGGATATATATATATAGCAATCTGTGTACGTACGTACCTCGGAAATGGGCTGTTCTTGACTGCTTTCTGGCCGTACTTGCGCCACCGGTAGCCATCCTCGAGGTGGTCGACCTCGCTCTTGGTCATGAACGCGAACCGCGGCTGCCGCGGCCGCTTCTCGCCCTTGCCCTTGCCCTTCGCCGCCCTGCATGCCAACTTGCATTCATCAGTCTATTCGAGTATTATTCAAACATGGCCGCTCTAGGCTCTTAGCTGTGTGTGTTTATTTGAATATGCATGCGTTTGGTGTGCTACATATATGCTGCGTTCATACTAGTACAAACTAGCTAGTACGTACAAATTGAGATTATATATCAGTTATAGTAGTCCATTCAAACATATATATGCATGGGTGTCGTGGAAGAGTAGCTACGTATGTCCGGTCCGGCGCCCACATGTACATGGCTTCAGATTGACAGGTTCACACTGCAGGAACTCATCACCTGCAGCTGTAGTAGTGTGTTCTTAAGTTTTGCTCAGCTGGGATTTGGAGATCAGTCGTCGTCACAGGTCGATCGCAGCAAAAGGGGAAGTTGCAAAAGCAAGTCTCGACGAAATTTATGAATCGGTTGGGCAATTTATGGCCAACGCAGACGCAGGCTACTCATTCGTCGTCTGCTTATCGATCTTAAATCCTTTCCGGGCGGGTGTGATTAACTACGAAAACGGCAGGCGGTTGGTGCAGTCAAATATATTGCTTGGATGTAGTAGATGCAAGACAAGGAATTAAGACGAATTATCTATAGGAAAGCAAAGCCGATTTATTTGTGAATGAACAGGGCAAAAAGATGTTTGAAACAAACACACCGATCAACTTTTGGTATAGAACGAAACGAACGTGTGTACCCTAAAGATCAAGTTCTTTAATTTTTGTTTTCTTTTCTTGGGCATGCAGCATGCAGCGTATACTAAATGAGAAACCCTAGCAGGGTTCACACCTTGTCCAAATCAAAGATGTGCGCATGTGCGAGAAGGAAGGGATTGACACAAGTGAACAAGCAAAGATCGGACCAGGGAGGAATTGCTCCAGAGGAAACCTGCTCTAGATCGATCTTGAATGATTCATGCTCTAAAAGATCGACGACGACAAATCCGATGAAAGCTTTTCGCGCTAGAATCAAAAGCTTGGCAAATCATCACATCTTAACTAATAAAATGGTGTGGCGACTCGAGGTGTGTATATAGATCTAATAGAAAAGAACTCCAAGAGATCCGGGGCAAATAGATTTTCTGATGATGAAGAGGACAAAGAGAGGTGATGGAAATCTGATCAGATGAACGAAACGAACTCACCCTTTCTTGTTCTTCTCCTCTCCTTCCCCACCGTCTCCTTTAGCCGCCGCCGCCGATCCGTCGTCCTTGCTCTCTAGCCCTTCCCCGTCGCCCTCCTCCTTCTTGCACTTACCAGCCGCCGACTCCTCGCCCGCTCCGGCGCCAGCGCCACAGGCCTCGCTGGACGTCGACGACATGGACATGCTGTTGGGCGTGAGCGGCGCTGCCATCGTCGTCCCGCCGCCGATGCCGGCAGCCGCAGTGTCCACCACGAGCTCCCTCTTGACTAGTTCGTCCGCGGCCGCCGCCGGCGCCACGTCGTCGAAGTCCCCGAC
Organism: Hyparrhenia diplandra; assembly: GCA_015847255.1. Lineage (NCBI taxonomy): Eukaryota > Viridiplantae > Streptophyta > Magnoliopsida > Poales > Poaceae > Hyparrhenia > Hyparrhenia diplandra. The sequence continues at coordinate 36,350 of JADLZK010012560.1, read as the reverse complement.
GAAGGCGTCGCAGTCCAGCGGCGACGGCGCCGCCGCTGTCGCGTGGAGGTAGTCCATGAACCACGGCTGCGACATCGGCGCGTCGGCCCGCTGATGCGCGAACAGCGACGCCAGCTCGTCGTGGAACTGGAAAGTCCCCGGACAGGTGGTGCTCATGCCTCGCGCCCGACATGGATGGAGCTAGAGATGGATTGGCCGGCAGGAGCAGCTTCGATCTTGGCTACCTCAGCTCCGATCGATCGAGCTGTTGGTGGTGACCTTGAGCGGCGCGCTGGTGCTGGTCGCTCTTCACATATAGCTAGATCGATCGCTCCGATCCGATCCAGCTAGCGGCGATCTATAGCAGCAGCAGTGTATGGTGCAGTAGTAGAGAGCGAGGAGAAGGTGAGGAAAGAGAGAGGTGTGTAAGCAAGAGAGCTAGCTTTGTAGAGTGTGATCGTGTGTGGGCTGGGGGAGAAAGGATCAGAAGAGATGGATGGGTGGTTGGGTGAGAGAGGGGGTAGCTAATAAGAAGGGCTAGCTCCGGTTACAATGACTAGGCAGTGGAGTAAAAATAAAATTGTGGGATTGTGTCAGTCAGTAATAAACTTTTCTTCAAGCTATAGTAACATATGAGACACTCTTTTTTACCAATTCGCAAGAGAGTGCCAATTCTTTAATACTGTCATTAGCTAGATTTTTTTTTTATTACCACGCACATTTCTTATCTCAAAGGGTTGGATGGACCACATGGAACATGTCAAACTTCATGTCTTTTTGTGCATCATATATATACCAAGTAGCAACACAAGTCTTTTTTGGAGCTGACTGATGGAGACTTGGGATAGATTTATTTGCAAGCTATATTAATGAATAATCTAAGCCCTTGATTCATTCATCTTAATTGATCTTGTGTGTGTGGTTAACAATAGAGTAATCGTGGATCGAGCTGTTTGTTTCAGACTAGGGTTTGTCTGTTTCTACAAAGTCATTTATACCAACAGTGAAGCAAGCAACAGTAGTGCAAAAGGGTCCAAGGTCGCATACGAACGAACCAACGCATCGATCTGGTGAGTCAGCGACGGCTACCGGGTGCACCCGGTCACGTAGGTCAAACTGCCGCGCTGCGTCAAACCGTTCAAACGTAGCTTCACCGACACGTGTCCGTGCCGCTTTGACCGGACCCACGCCTCTGACCAAGCGTCCCCGCTCAGGCCCCAGGTGTGCGTGCGCACCGGCTGACGCCAGCCTGACCCCGCCCGTACCTCACCCAAACCTTCCTCCACCCGATCCTGATCCGACGGCGCCGAGGAGAGGAGACGACCACCGCCGGCGGCGGCGAGCCAGAGATGCCTAGCCCGCCGTTCGTTCACTAGTCTCAAGTCTGAACGGCGGCCGGAGCCATCTATCAGCCATGACCTCGGGCGGCGACGGAGCGCGGCCACTGTCCCGCTGTCCGGCAGGGACCGGGACAGCGGGACAGGTCACGAGGTTGGTCGCGGGCGGGCCGACCGCCGGGCCTGCGACGGCGGCGTACGTGTACCACGGCCTCCCTCCCTCCGGTTTCGTGCGCGTTTCGCCTGATGTGACGCGAGGTCTGGCCTGGCTGGCCGGCTGCCTGTTTTTCTCGCGCGACTTTTGTGTGCCGCCGCGGCGGAAAAGGTTGGGTTTGGCGCGATCGCCGCGCGCGACGACGACGATGGCTAGCTGCGGCGGCGACATGGATAGGATAGTGAAACCGATGGAGGTAGCCTCTGGGTGCGTGAGTGTGTGGTGATGGATCGATCTCCGGCCGCCGCGCCGCACCGCACACCACCGCCGCAGCATTTGTTGGGTCTGCGCAGGCAGGCAGGTTTCATCGTGACGCTTGCAGATGAAGAGGTTGCATCCAACTCCCACCCACGGATTTTAATTTGAGTTCACATAATGATTTTGACGCGAGTTTGACCAAATGACGCCTCCAGTTGAAGCAATGATATATCATGCAGCAGATGGTCAGGGCTGCTGTCACCGTTTAAACTAAATATCGATCGATCATCGCGTGGATTAATCTAATTTCCCATGCTCGCTCGTGTTGCGCAGCTAGCGATCGATCGATGATCTAGCTAGGTCGTTACTTCATCTCTGCTTGCTTGGAATATCATATATATCACTCACCAACCAGCAATAATAGGCGTTTGAATTGAAGATCGAATAATGCAGGTGCTTAGCTTAAACAGTCAAGACAGACAGTTGGGTGCTGAATCCCATCACAACGGTTTGTCTAATGCGGGTGCTTAGCTTAACCAGTCAAGATGCATTAGCACGCCAGAACAAGAACAAGCGCGTTCAAGCATTCTTTTTATGTCGCCAGGATCCAGCGAGATTCAGAGTTGTTCAGTTCTATCAGGCGCACACAAACTAACCTGCTTAGTTCAGACTTTCAGACGGAGAGACAAAGATTGTATATATATAGTATAGCTAGTATATATATAAATAAGAACACAGTGGAGTAGGAATCTTTAGCATTGTTTATTTTTGGGCCACGGTTTCTGAGAGTACAGTCTTTGGCATATATACATATATTTATGTCATCAATCAGTAGGAAGTGTCATCAATCCGAACCAAAGTCAATTGCAAATCTGCAGATGTATGGAAAGGGACAAACTACTATCCACAAAAAAAGACGCTTTTGGTCCCAATAAGTTTTTGTTTATTTACAAGCTGACAGCAACCAGTAGTAGGAGATAGTACACACACACAGCAAACAGGAACGTCAAATGGGAGGCGGCCAACTGCTAACCTACGTACCAAAACATCGCTACCCATTGTTAAATACCCTGCGAGACACGGTGACTTGCGATCATATCATAATCTATAAATCTGTCAGAGCTTTGACTTGTGCCAAAGTCCTATGTGGGCTCGCAACACTACAGTTCGATTTCGGAGTAAAAGTAGCTCTGGTCCACCGTCACTTTGCTTAATCCAAGCAAAGACCTTGTCCTCACCTAATCCGCATCATTACGACAACAAGCATCATTGTCCTGTATGATGGAAAGAAAAACTATTTCATCCCATTACTTGTCCAGTATTGCATCTAACCTACTACTACTACTAGCACCAGCGTGAATTTCCATGCATGCATCTGTGTTTGTACTTGAACTCACAAAGATGCCCCTCAATTAACATGCTTTGATTTCACAGGATATATGTACTTGTATAACATGAGATTAAACAGAAAAAAGAATTGAACAGCTGCGCATATATTTATTTACTCCTTAATTGGGTACCCTAGCTTGGGTAGTAATTATAGTCAGTAACTGAGTTTTCGATGGAAGATGGAAAAGATGCAAGGTTACTGTTGGAGCATGAGAATGTTGACCGGATCAAGTATCACTCGATGCTGGTACATGTACATAGAACCGTACATGGTTTGGCCACTAATTCCATCATGGAAAGGTTCGAAAGACAGAGAGAGAGTGACTAGTGCAGCTTCTTTCTCACCTTTGGAGTTTGAACGGCGGCGAGGCAACTCGTGCTTTTGGACGTACTCCAGTCCACCGACGTCCCTGTCGCCGGCCGGCAGCATCGATCCCCGCCGGCCGACGTGCCGCCGCCGCCGTTCCGGCGACCAATGTAGTGCAGTGGTAGTACAAATCAAACTGCCACCATCGGATCGATCTCCGACTTGCATTTACTACATTATATTGGTATACTAATATATATACTGGCATCATTATGCTAGCTGCTAATGCAATTTGCACAGTTCTATGCACGGGGAGGTTAGGCTGCATCGGAATGAGTAGCCTGCCAAAGCCCAAGGCCAAAAGGACAAGCAAAGTACTACTAGCTTGCTTAACTTCTTTGCCCTCTCTTTGCCCCTGAAAAGCATATATGTCTTTTTGCTTGATTCTTTTTAGAAAAACCTTTCTGATGCTCGATAGGTTTCTCACCTGCAGAAAGATGGATCAGCATGTACCAGCATAGCTAGCTAGCTGCCTAGTACATCACATGGATCACAAGGCTGCCTAACACACCGTACTAGCTTGAACATCCAAAAAAAACTTGTAAACAAATATCCTAATCCCTCTGTATGGTATTAAACAGTTTAAACAGAAAATAAAGATCCTGCAGTTGCAGGTAAATCATGAAAAAACAGTATATTATATGACAAGCTTGACTTGATCCGATTAAAATTGGACTAACCTCACCAAGTCAAGTCAGCTATTGGACTGCGTTCCAACATGTTCGCCAAGTGACCATCGTGTCATTGTCTTCAGTGGTGCTAATGTTGATTAATACATCCAAGGAACGCTAAGCATTTCAAATTTCAGTCATCTGTTTCACCAAACAAATTTACCTAACTATTCTGGCGGTCACTAATTGTGTTCTATAAACTTGATTTAAAATCATTCATGCTTGTCAAAAAGAACTGTGGATAATATATTTATGTGCAGGCATCCTGGAACATTATTTGTTGAAACTCTTCTAGACCATATATGGTTCATTCAGCGTCTTGGATGTCGAATAGGCTTATTTTCCAATCTAGTCCTTGCCTCAAGAAAGTAAAATGGTAGTGATTGGACGCCTCCCTATCTTCCTAGCCAGTTTCTCTAGAGCCTCTCTTGTGGTGTTTGGGTGATCGGCCAAGGATGTTAGCTGGTCCCAACAAAAAGGTCGTGCCCCCAAAACCTGACTACCCATGGGTACTCAAACTTGTGTCTCCAGGCAAGCTAAGATTAACCTATCTTATTAATTAGACTAGCCTAATCACAAGCCTCGGATGGGAATCTATGTTATGTCAATCTAGTTCTAAGAAATGTGTAGATACTTAACTTGTATGTGCACTTGGACTCTAGCAGTCATAAGAATTTGGTAGATACTTTAAACCTATAGCACACATGTGGCAATCGCTAGAGCCACCCGATCGACTTTTTGACAAGCTAGCATTATTCAACCATAAAGTAAACCCTTTGGTTCTACAAGTCAATGATCATATGATATGCATTTTCTCGATCAAGTAGGGGATATTTTTTTTCAAATCCGAGGGTGAAGAATTTAGATTTTTTGGCACAAGAATAGTTTCAGAAGTCTATACAACAAGCCCTTCAATTCCATATCCTTACAAGACCAACTATTAATTCCTACGAGGCTATATAGGTGGAACACACATGTTGTTGATTCTGGTGTTAACATTGACAATGCCACTTGTGTTAGGATGAGGGACACTTTGCTGAGCAAATGTTGATGATAGAACCAATATGAGCGGGATGCAAGCAGTAAAGGGTCCGTCGAACACATCTTTATCGCCCTAGCTGAGTTGGCAAACGAAACAACCCCATGAAAATGTGCCAGCAGTCCACGAGTCCTGCTCCATCACAATCTCTTTGAGACTTGCCCTACACCATTCCGCGGGAAAGTCGTCGCCAGCGTGATGCTCAACAAGTGGGAGGGCAAGCTTGGATTATCCCCGCAACTCGCCGGACCCGCCTCTTTCCACGACCGCCGTTGAGTTCCATGGAGCTGTAACCCCTTAAAACTCGTCTGGAGTCGGCCGAGGACATTTAATGAAAACAAGAACCGGACAAAAAAAAATGTGTCAGGTGTTAGTGGTGTTGCCAAAATTAGCCATTTTCCCTAACTCCCAATTGGACTAAAAAAAATTGAGCCATTGCAACCACCAGGCAACCACTAAAATAAGAGTGTGCTTGGTTTGGTAATCCTTGAATTGAATGGGAGGCTGGGAGCTGTTGGAGAATTCACTACTGGGGTGACTTAGAAGTGTTTGGTTGACGGGCGACTTAGAAAAGGATATTCACTGCCGCATGAGAATATATATTCTCTATATAAGCTGGATAAGCTCGCCCCTAAAATTCTGCTAGACAAACTAGTCGATGTTTCCTAATCTTTGTCATTATTAAATAATAAGGATTATTAGTATGGTATATTTACTTAGTAATTATTATGTCAAGATTAATTTTGATAAGTGCTAGTGTGTCAATTAGTGAATGTTTGTGTGCGATTAGTGATTGTTTGGTGCTAAAAACATATTTTATTTTAATTTGTGGTTATCATGATAAATTAGAGTTAGTGTATATTTAATAGTTTCTAATTATTATTATCATTTAAATAATATATATAATATAATTAATCTATCATTCTTATCTCATTCACTCTAATCTATCCAACCAAACAGAAAAATGGATCGTTTCACCCATCCAACCAAGCATGTAGCATATAACTGTATGGATAGCCATATTCAGTCAAACTTTAATTTGTGCTGAAACCAAACTAAACGCACCCTAAGCATATTTGAAAAGTTCTTGTGATGAAAACAACATTCCATTTGCCTCTCCTGCCAAACACTTGAGGTTCTCAATCAAGCGCATAGTTCCTCGTGGAAAAGGAAAACAGCTGGAATCTTTTCCATGTTCAAACGGGCACCACTACTAGAAGCTAGTGCCTGCTAGCACAGTTACTGTTTGAATTCCACTGTCACAACAGTGTAGCACGTTCTTGAATCCCGATCTTGTCAAAAGCGAGAAATGCCAAAGATTTCAACTATTGACATGCTTATTCAGTCAGTCAGATCTCCTCTAGGCATCAACTTGACTGAGTCGCAAAGCCGGGCAGGTTTACTGATGGCCATAGGCGAGACAGACCCGAGAAAAGTCTGCAGCTTTCTAGGGCTAGTTGATGGATAATGGGTAGGAAGATCTCGCAATTCAGTATCTTTCTCACCCCACTGAGGGACAGGACGTAGAAAGGCTAAACTTTTTCCAATCTGAAAATCTCACGGCTTTTGATTGATCCTGCTTTTTGTAATCTGAAAACTCACGCCCTGTATACGCTGAAAGTGATTTGAGCTGGGAGTTGGATCTGATGCCAGGGCCATAAGGATTAAAGGACACAAAAAGCCTGTCTTTTGGATGAAGAATTAGCCATCTGGTTTGGCCTATTCTCGACGATCTTGGACCAGGAAAACTACAGTGGCTCTATTGTCGAGAAAAAACTGCAATGATTCTTCTGTGACTGAGGAAGCAATCCGACATTACTTTCTTAATAACGGTAAAATAAGCAACGAGTACTGACCGGGTAAATAAGATTAGTCACAGAATTGTCCAAGCATCTGCATGTTTCGTTTGACCTGTGTCGCTGTGTCCGTTGATTAACTGTGACGTTCAAACTTTCAGAACGCCAGTTTCTCTGAACATTTGGTAAAAATCAAGTTCTTACTGAGGAAATACTTCCCAGTGAATGGTGATGCGATTGGTTAGCAGATGGAGATATACATATACTAGTACCTCTTGCAGACATGCATGCTGAACTTTGGTGGCAAAGTCAACCGAGGAGATGACTCCTGCTGTTCCAAAGGGCATTTCTATTTTCTGTGGAGATCCACTTCCCCATAGACCATGCTGTAGTTTATTGTTCTTATACTCTTTTGGACCATTCCCATGAGATCAGCCAATAAACACCGGAAGCTTTGTCAGGCAAGATTTGCGTCATGCCATCATGTGATCCACTCGTGAATGGTTATTGTTGTTAAAGGGCAGACCAAGAACCTGTAGACAGGGCTGGGTTCTTGTTTTTTCTTTTGATAAGGATGGTTCTTGTTTATGTGGCAGGTGAATGGTTTTATTCCCAAATAATTGTGTTTTATGCTTGGACCTTTTGACTTGGTTCTTGTCATATCATTATGTTTCTTTTGTAATTTGTCTGCCTCTTTTTCTGGACCTGCAGCTAGGGCTTTGCAGGGAATCTTTGTGCAGGAGCCCCCATCTCCTTGCTGGTTCACACTGATGCAGACTGATGCAGGGTGGCTTCAAATCATTTGCCTGGCCTAGCTAAAAATGGCTGGATGATGCAACGTTTTTTTTTTAGAACATTGATGCTGCAACTTAATTCTGTGTATATATTCAGGCTTTGCTGTCAGCGCGCTCTCTCTCTCTCTCTCTCAGCCTCCTTTTGTTATCCCCGTGGGTAAAACGAAGCGGTTAAAGCAGTAAGATTCAGTCGGTTAAAGCAGTAAGATTCAGTCGGGAAAGATGATGGTCACCTTTGTCCAGTTTGATAAGGAACAACATTTAAAGTAAGTCTGTTCAAAGAAGAACAACGTTGGACGAAACGTATGGCTGGGAAAATTCGACCGTTAAGATTTTAAATAAATAAAAAGGATATATGAGTACTAACTGAAGATTGAGCAAGCAACGAGGAGGGATATGCAAATACTCTACAATCCACATTATTAGTACATATACAGTATTTACCAAGGAGGGATTAATTCACGCTTTCACAGAGACAACTGGTTGGGTACACAGACAGGCCTGATGGAGTGTCTCACATAATACTGTAGAGCTGACAGTCTGAAGTGGCTCCTGCATGATCTGATCTGAGCTGCACCAAGATGTTTGCATATGAAGAGATCACTGAGTGACTCTTGCATCATATGCACTGCACCACGATGCACCGTGCACGCGTGCAGCAACGGACCCCAAACCTATCAACCTATCTATAGCCTGAACAGGCAGGCACACTCCGAAGTCTACCACATGTCAGTTTCATACTCGCGAACCGGTTTGAGAATGGAGCAAAGGATGGAGCAAGAACACAGGAGGCCGCCGAGCAGGTCGCGTGCTTGGCCCAGCACCAGCACTCTCCTGCACGCACGCACAGCATCGTCAGATCACCGGCCGGCAGCGGCAGGGCACACAACACACGCCCGCATGGCGCACGCAATGGCAAGACGCGTTCGCAGCCGCAGCCGCAGGCACGCGGCACGAGAACGGGCGGGGACAAGCGCGCCGCGTGCGCACGGGCGGGCACATGCCCAGCGTGCCTCCGCCTCGTTGGGCTAGCTAGATTCTTCTGACGTCCGCGCCTCCGGCCGGCTGCGCCTACCCATGTCCCATCCCATGCTGCTGCTGCGACTGCGAGATCGATCGCCGAGGTCAACTCTCGCTCTCGCAAACTGTTCTCCGCCTGTCAGCGCGACGCAGTGCGCGCGGTGACAGTACGTGTTAAACAATGCATGCATGCACGCACACGAGTAGTGCTCCATCAACACAACCGCTGCTTGCTTTGGCTTTGGATGTGCTGGATCGACTCGACTGCTCGTGGAACGAGCGAGCACAATAATGCCATGACGAGAGAGATGTCTGTCCCTCTGGCCTCCATCCTCTGCCTCTGTGTTGGCGCCACCATTACGAGAGAGATCTTGGAGTAGCATGCATCGTCGTAATTCGTGCGCCTTGGCAAGTTGGCCATAGCTAAACAACAAAGAATTGCACTTGCACAAAAGTCACCTCCGATGGCCATGACTTTCCAAGGCACGGCACGGCACGGCACGGGACGGGACGGGACGCTTTCTAGTTTACCCGCAGCTAGCAGTAACACGAAACGTTCGAGTAGTAAAAAGAAAAAGTCTACGGTGGTCTCGGCCTAACTCCTGCTGCCGTGAACGGAGACAAAGCCAGCGCCGGGGTCAAATGTGCGGCCATGGTGGCGACAGGCCGCCGTCGGTCTCAGGCAGGGTCGGTCAGGGAAGAAGAGCTGGACCAAGGATCAAGCATGCATGGGCGCACCGGATTGGGTTGAGTGACCAAGATGGGCAGGCACGGCACGCACGCAGTGGATCGATGAACGAACGCAGGCCGGACATGTAGTCAGAGCGATTGACCGGATCGCTCATCAGCTCGGGCACAGGGCACCTCGAGACTTTTCGCCGTGCCGGTTTGTGAGAGAGCGCGACCGATGACGCTGGACCGCGACAGCCGACAAAGCGAGCGAGGAGCTGCCCGGTCTTCGTTTCGGTGCGGTGTGCTCGATCGCTCGTGGCCGCACGGCGACGGCACGTCGGCACGGCGGCGCTTACCGAGTTTGCCTTGCTGCAGCCGTGCAGGGTCTGGCGTTACGCACGGGCACGGCACACGTGTAGCGCTCGCTGCGGGCCTGCGGCTGCACGAGTTGTGCTACTGTTTTTTTTTTTTTTTTTATTTACAACAAGTTGGGAAGACTGTTTTGTTTCGGACGAAAAGGAAGATCACTTTCATAGAAGACACAAGTGACTGATGTCTTTTTTTTTATTGTGATGTCTTTTTTTTTTTACGTAGTAGTCTTGGCGAAGTAGTAGCAGGCTATGAGCCCAGCAGTAGGCTAATGCCCATGTCTGAAATATCAAGTTTGGCCCATGATGGATGGAGAACGACGTAATGGGCTAAGCCTCCTTCGTTAGTCGTTACCTACGTATTGGGCTGATTCAACTATTCCAACCTTTTTCCAGGACCCATTGCTCTTATTGTCCACGAAATTGAATGGGCTTCAACGGAACAGTGTTTTGATGCTTCAAGTTGGGCCACGTTTTTTTTGAAATAATAAATTCCATGATTTTGATTCCAAATGCAAATTTCGGTTAATTTTATGTATACAGAAAATTATTTTATTCTGGCCTCTGCAATTTCGGGCGTTCACCGGCCATTTTACAAAAACAACCTCGAACTTTTTCGAAATACAACCCGCCGTTTCATAATTATTTCACAGAAAAAATAATAAAAATCCCTCAAAATTTTAGAAAATCAAATTTTATTGGACTCCAATGACATGCTATGGGCGGGCCTGAATATATAATATGATATACTTTCGTATAAAAAAGCCTTTTTGCATTTTTTTTTCTTTTATTTAATTCTATAATATTTAAAATTTTGTTTAAACTATAAAAAATCATCAAAATTGAAAAAAAAAAAAATTTAGAAGACTCCCATGATGCAGCATATTTATACAAAATATATAAACTTGGAAAACAAATAAATTTAAAATTATTAAGAATAATCTCTTTCAATTAATAAATGAAACTTCCATGATTCCTAACACATTAAAATATTAAACCCAACATTACAAAATTTATTTCGTGAATACTTTGTGTGGAGTTTACAAAATTGAATTTTTTAAAACAAAAATATTTTAAAAAAGATTATTCCATGCTCAACTAATAAATAAATTTGAGAAGGAATTTACTATCAATTTTGCATGGGGACCAACAAAATTGAAAAATATAGACAACAAAAACAACTATGATTAACATGTATAATCATCCACAAATGATAATTTTCAAAAATACATGAAAACCGAAACACTAATACATTGCATAAACAATAATTTAAGGAGTTACCATTATTCATATTCATATACCTAACTACAAAGGGGAAAAAAGCCAATGGCCATTGGCGGCCAAAAAAAAAGCTCGCTTCTCTTATTGTCCACGAAAATTGAATGGCCTTCAGGGGGAAAAAAACGGAACAGTGTTTGGTGCTTCAAGCTGGGCCACGTTTTCTTTTTGAAATAAATTCCATGATTTTGATTCCAAAATGCAAATTTCGGTTATGTTTTATGTATACAGAAAATTATTTTATTCTGGCCTCTGCAAAAGTGTACGCTCAACATTCCATCACTGACACGCCTGTTTCAAATTGGGCTGGTCGGTCTTCTTCCGTATTAGTATGAACTAGAAAACTTTGCTGTTGCTTGTTCATGTTACACGCAGATCCATCCATGATCCTGATCCAAGCATGTTTCGTTTATACTATACCCATGCCGTGGCGTCGTGTCGTAGCTAAAGAACCCCATCTTCTTTCGGTGGTAAGTAAAGGCAGCGTCGAATATGCAGGCGCGCCATGCTCTGATGCCGTGCGTAATTTACTACCGATACTGGAACTTGGCTGCATCATCATCATGATTACACAGCTCCGCGCAGTACAGACGCACTGGATTAATACTAGTAAGCAGACGGCCGGCCGCTGCTGGTTGTCCTAGCAACAACCACATCATGATGCGTACAGGCAGGGAGACAGCACAACAGTGGTGGCCGAGTGCAAGATTTATTTATTTATATATTTATATAGTTCTTGTGTCGTCATCAACTCATCATTAAACGCAGTATTTCGCTTCATGTTAGTGTGGCCCACGTCCAAATTCCGGACCATTGTACGTGTCTGCAGGAGAAACTAATGGTTCAGCGGATCATAGTGCTTGAGTCCCACACAAACATCTCTTTTCTTTAGAATGTTCTGTCTCTGTCCTGTCCCTTGGTGCCCGATCATTGTCCATGCAATGCCTCTGTGGCAGCAGATTTTCATATGCAGACCTGATCCATCTGCATCGTTCTCCGATGAAAGCTGAGCTCGATCACCTGAAGATTCTGAATGTGGCGCTCTGATGAAAGCTGAACTCACGTGAAGATTCTGAATGTGGGCGCTCTGGTAAAAGCAGAGGCAGAACTCAATTGAACTCTCAATCAATTCTGGATGTGCTGCATGTTGAGGAGATGTAAAGAGGCATGTTGATGGTGGCACCCGGGCTCTGGCGAGTCTCGCCTAGCCTAGACGGCTCTCCCAGTGCCCACTGTCCACCACTACTCTGTCCACCACTACTCTGAACTCACACGCAGAAAAGAAACGAAAAAGGCACCACCCTCCCTCCTCCGGCGCTCCACCACCACCATCAGCGGTCCATGTCCATCCCGCGCTTCCCTTTCGCGCCATCCTATGCATCGCGCCGCGCGGCGCTGCTGCCATTTCCTCCGTCTCTCTCTCCGTGTCCCCGGCGGAAAAAGGAAAGGTGATCCGGCAATTTTTCTAGAGGCATCTAGACATGGCGCGATGGCGAAGCGCGAGACGCCGCCGCGTGATTTTGAGCACCCCATCCCGAGCACGCACTTTGGATCGAGAGGACGAAAGGTCCCGCGACACGGAGGAGATGGAAGCAACGACGGGTACGGTGATGTCCCGGCGGCCTTTCGTCACAAACTAAAGCAAAAAATGCAGTTTGCTCAGCGAACACTCGGACTCAAGACCCACTTCTTTTTCTGCTTGTTGGTCTCTTTTCTTCTTCTTCAGATAATAAAGGAATAATGATCTTTCGCTTTTGTTCTGTGGGGTCTTTCAGTCCGTGAAGCTGTTGAAGCAGGTGCACCTTGCCGTGCATGGAAAGAAGTAGAAACTGCTTGGGTTTCCAGGTTCGGTCGACGTCCGGCGGTGGCACGCGTTATTCCTGCATGCCGCCCCTGTTTTAGTGCAGCCAACCAACCCAGCCGGCGTAGGTTCCATCCAGTCCAGTCCAGGCCAGTGCATGCGATCTGATCTAGGTAGAACATCTGAGAAAAGATTAGCAGCAGAACATATTCCTTCCACTAAAGAGAGATTTGGAGAAAAAGAAGCGAGGGAACCGAATATGCAAACATGTGCACAGATGATCACAATGGCAAAAGAAGACGCTGGTGACTACGACCATCACTCGTGATGTGAAATAACATAAAATGAAAAACGATGTGGGCTAGTTCTTTCTAGTATATTTATTTATATATACAAAGAAAGTGATTCCCGCAGCTCGTTTTCCGCGCGTCAACCTCGCTTTCGCTCGCGAGGTAGCTTTGGTCACGCCTAACCAGGAATCCCCCCTTGCGTCCGTTGCCCAACCACTTGCCTGTCCATCAGGCTTGCACTGAAACAATTTCCAGCTCCTGCACTCCTCTGCCTTCGTCCAGCATAATTTTTCTTTTCGCAGAAATAGCCTCGAATTCGGTTTCCGTTAAGCAGATTTGCTAATTGGATGGAAGCTGCAAATTAAGCAAAGCTGCATTCATGTACTCTCCTATGTATCTCTTTCCTACTCTCTCCGTTCCAATCGAGTTTGTCACCCTAAATTCGTATCATCTTTTTTCGATTTTTCGTCTTATTCAAATTTTTACACAAATATAATTTATTTTGTTACGACTTATTTTATCAATAAAGATACTTGAATATTGATTAATTTATTTTATAACTTGCATAAATATTTTAAATAAGGACGGATGGTCAAATATGAAGTTTATAAAAGTTAAAAACGAAAAACTAGACAGAGGAATACTAGCTCGGTACATATTGTTGGTGCTGCTGCTTTTGTTAGGACGGCAGAATTCATCGGGCGGGATCTCCGTATTGGTGCGCCTCAAAGCGCCGCGATTCCTCCAGCCGGTCGCCAATACTCAATTCGGCAACGTGATGCTGTGCTATCTTGTCTCTTCTCCACTTTCAAATTCTTTTCCTTTTATTTTTGAAAAAAAAGGCACTTTTAAATTCCCTAGCATTTGCAGTTGCAGGAACTTTTTTTAATAACTTAAATAAAGAAAGAACAAATCTCTAGCCTATGGCAAAAGAAATACGAGAAGCTCACTCGGGGTTAATTAAGCCAACTATGGATGGATGGAGATGGATAGCTGTTAACGGCTAGTAGAGATTTGCTCTGATGATTATTGGTGCACGGGCCGGCCGGGGCTGGTTCTGCCTGTCCTGTTCATCGATCTGAATGCGATCGTGTTATTATACTATAATAATACTATTAGATTTGAGTTTCACAACGACTAAGTAACTAACACATGTATGTACTTAAGTACAAGTTAACTGCAGCTGTAACCTTGAGCTGTTGTTCCTTGTTGATCAGTTTGGATGCAGACTGAGCTGTCCGGGGCTTTGGACTCGTGCTTCACATGTTCTTCAGAAATTGGAGTATGTCGCTCCAACGGCACGAATGTTAGCTCAGCGTATGTACAGTACGGGTTGGCTGTTTGGAGATGAAAGAAATGGAAAGACAGCAGAGACTTCTAGAAATCGCTGGCACAGAGAAGTCGTTCTCAGCAGCTGGCGCCCAGGCCCAGCTGAACCTGACCAGCTAGCTACTCCCATCCCTCCGTCTTAAAGATATATGCACATGTTGCCTCCTAGTACTACGGAGTTCTTACATTTATTTATTAATTAGATTTATGTAAATATATAGTGTCATTTTCTATATTTTTATATAAATCTGTGTACAAATATTTCACGATTAATTTAACATACTTATTGCACGTTGTAACTATTTAAATCTGTGTACAAATAGGAGTATTTCACGCGCGGTTCTCACGCTTGCCGCGCGGCCTCGCCACACCAGAATGAGCCGTGAGCGCGACTCTTCTCGCGGAAGCCAAGCAAATGGGCTCAGAACACAGAAGGCGACACGTCTGAACCTGAGAAAAATACTCCAATTATAAGTCAGGAACAGCTGGCCATCGCATTCGGCTGAGGTACACACACAAGAAAGCGACCGACCGGGGCATGTACGTACTCCTACGTTCTACGTTGCAGCAGGCGGCCGGCCGCCCGAGGCTGGCCGCGGCCGGTGAGGTGGGTAAGCCTGCCTGGCTGCAAGCCTCTGGCTCTGGCTTTGAGCCGTTGTGCGTGCCATGCCATCGCCCATCGGCCAGCGCGGCTCCAGCCGGCGTCCGGTGCAAGCTTCGCCATCTCGCCCACAACCTTCCGCGTTCCCCTGGCCGTCCGTTATAGCCTTCAATTCACCTGGTGCTGTGCAGTGCAGACCTGTAGCTCTTGTATGGAGCCGACAGTTGTAAAGCGTCGTCACGCTTTGCAATTTGCAATTCGCACCCTTTTATTTGCAGTTTGGTTCCAGAAACAACAAACAAGTGCTTTGCCGAGTACTCGTAGTTTATTTGCAGTCGCTGCTGCACTGGTGCTGGACTGTGTTACTCGCTCTCCGTTTGCTTAGCTGTTGCCTTGTACACAAAGCAAGCCCGAGGAGCAGCGTCTCAACGAAGCAGAAAACACAGCAGCGCGTCTCAACGAAGCAGAAAACACACAGGGGCCAAAGTGTCACAAACCCCTCCTCCTCCTCCGTCGCCTCCCCATATATCCCCCATTCTCCTCGTCGTCCGCTCCCGGCAAGCACGTCGCCTCACGGCAGCACGTCACCACCCCTCTCCCCACGTCTCCGTCCCTCCCCGTCCGTCTTCCCAACCAACCACCACCGGATCTTTTCCTGCCAAACCAACGCACGCACGCACGCACGCACACCCTCCCAACGGCACAAGACCGGCGGCGGCTAATGGCCATCGAGGTGGACGCAGCGGCGGCGACAGCGACGAGGGTTGTTTCGGAGGGGCGCCCATGTCCCCAGCCATCGAGGAGGAGGCGGCATCATCGGCGGCGGCGGCAGGAGGCTCGGCGCGGCCGCGCGGGTGGCTGAGGAAGCTCATCCCGCGAGACTACCACCTGCCCCGGAGCCCCCGGCGGTGGAGGCTGGCCGCCCCTTCCACCGCCGGCGCGTCCAGGCTCGCCTCGTCTCTGTCTCGCTCCCTCAGCAGGTGGAAGCGCCTCCCGGGGCTCTCGCTCTCCTCCCTCTCCCTGCGCAGCGGCTCCGCGGCCGCCGTCGTCGACGCCGTCTTGTTCCGCGTCATGTACGTCGTCGAGGCCGTCGTGCTCGGACTCGCGCTCTCGTGCTTCTTCCTCTGCTGTGGCTGCCACCTCTAGGCTCAAGCTCAGGCTGCCGCTTTGCCTTTCTTCCCCCACCCCACTTCATCACTGCTTGCTTGCCTCGGCCTCCATCGGCGTGTAATCAACGCCATCGTTTTGCTTCTTCTTTTCATGTTCTTCTTCCTGTAAATTTCCTACTTTACTTTTGGTATAAAAAAAAATAAAAATTTGCGATGTCATGGAGTTGATTAGTTTAATTTTCGTGTTTTTGTATGCTGCGATGCACGAAATTGTGATCACGGAGACTGGGACCCAGCTGTGAGTTCTTGTTTGTTTATGCACAGAATTATCGCTGTCGTTGTCCCGTTAAAAAAAAAAGAGCGGCATATATTGCAAATCCAACCAAAATCCTGGGGGCTTTGGGTAATCGGCAGCTAGCGAGCAGCTCCGGAGGGGATCGATCATGGAGGAGGGGCGGAAGCAGGAAGCGGCGGCGGCGTTCGGTTTCCCGGCGCCAGTGCAGCCGGGGGCCACGCGCGTGGGGTGGATCGGGATCGGCGTCATGGGCAGCGCCATGGCCAAGCGCCTCCTCGCGGCAGGGTACGCGGTCACGGCGTACGCTCGCACGCCGTCCAAGGCTGACAGCCTCGTCGCCGCCGGCGCGAGTCTCGCGGACTCGCCGCGCGCCGTGGCCGCCGCGTCCGACGTGGTGTTCACCATGGTCGGGAACCCCGGCGACGTCCGCGCGGTGGTCCTGGACCCGGCTACGGGGGGCGCTCGCGGGTCTCCGCCGCGGCGCCGTGCTGGTGGACTGCACGAGCTCGTCCCCGTCGCTCGCGCGCGAGGTCGCCTCGGCCGCGGCCGCGGCGGGCTGCCACGCCGTCGACGCGCCGGTGTCCGGGGGCGACGTCGGCGCCCGGGACGGCACGCTGGCACTCTTCGCCGGTGGGGACGAGGCCGTGTTCGCCTGGCTCGACCCGCTCTTCGCTCACCTCGGCAAGGCGACCCACATGGGCGGCCCGGGAAGCGGCCAGAGCAGCAAGATCGCCAACCAGATCGCCGTGGCCGGCGCCGTGGTGGGGCTCGGCGAGTCCGTCGCCTTCGCCCACGCGGCGGGGCTGGACGCGCCGCTGTTCCTCGGCGCCGTGTCCAAGGGCGCGGCTGGGTCGCGCATCATGGACATCTTCGGCGACCGCTTGCTCCGCCGCGAGTTCACGACCGGCGGCAGTGTGCGGTACATCGTCAGGACCTCGGCATGGCGCTCGAGGTCGGGGACGGTGGGGGGAGGACGCCAACGTGCTGCCTGGAGCGGCGCTGTACCGGCAGATGTTCTCGGCGATGATGGCCAATGGCGACGGCGACTTTTGCCTGCAGGGACTGATCACCGTCGTTGAGCGGCTCAACGGCATTGGCAAGTAGCGCAGGTTGCAGGCAATGTGTTCGCCGGAATGCAGCACTGGAATTGAAAACTTTTCTATATTTTTGAATAAAAATTTGGAGTCAGGTCCTGAAAACTTCTGTACATGATGATGATGGGCTATTCCCACTGTGTATCGAGCTTCAGACTTGCTGATTTGCGTTTGTCATTTGCTCCCAACGTGTGAACTGTGAAACGCCACGGCCACAGCAAGCACCTCAGGTGATTATCTGATGGCTGAGGGCTAGTTTGCGAGGACTCTGATGGCTGAGGGCTAGTTTGCGAGGACTGTAAACACCAAGGGGCTTCCTGCTGAACCGTGCAGGATTTTTGATGTGTCAGATATTTGCACCGTGGAAGACCCTGACATATACGCACTCTGCCGTTTCTGTGTGGTGTCATCTTATCTCTTTCTCCTTCACTCTGAAAATCTTCAGCGGAGGGGAGTAGACAAGCAGCAGCTGGACCAAAGAATGGCAGCGCCAGGCTCCTGGGACTTCTCCACGCCCCGTCCTTCGCTGCGGCCAAGTGCCAGCCGGTGGCGAGCCGAGCATCCGCGCGGCGAGCGCCACGGGCACTATTCGCCGTGCGGGCCTCGGCTGCTGACGCCGCCAACAAGGACGCCGTGCTCAAGGCCTTCCGCGAGAACAAGGCCCTCAAGGTTTATCCTTTTACACGTCTCCTTCACCGTAGCAATCCATTGATGTCAGCGTTTAGGCAGCATTCGGAAGTTGGAACACGAGGCTGAACTGTTTTCTGGTTAATAAACAATCTAAGAAATTCTTGCGTTCCAAACACGGATGCTGTTGGGATGAAGCAAGTTTCAGATGTTACTTTCCCTGGGTAGAAAATTTGTGGATGTACTGCCGTCTTCAGAGTGGACAGTTGAAGGATCTTTTTTTTTTTATTTGGATGAGTTATCCTTGCTTAGTGATGATTACCTGATAGCAATTGGCTCTTGAACTCTGCAGATAATTTCTGGGCTTCAGAACTTTGACAGGAGCAGTGTTGCATCTGTTGTCACTGCTGCAGATAAGGTGTGGATAATGCATCTACCTGTCAATGCTTACTATAATTACTATTTCGTTCTTGCAGACTTCTTTGAGACTATGATGTGAAAAAAGAGGCATGTGTTGTTGTCTATTGTTTTAAGATTGTGTCACTGATGATTTTGTCAAGAAAGAAGTCTAGAATCAGACGGCAGGTCATTGCCCAGGATTCGATGTTCCGGAACGGGCACTCATTATTCTGATGTTAATTGAAATCATTATCAATGCAAGTTAGCTGTATAATCAACCCACTTTCTTCACATACAATCAACATCTATGAAAACCAGGAAGCAACCTATACTAGCTAAAATTTTCTAACACGTGTGTACCTTTTTTAAGAAAAACAAGAATGCAACCTATGGATTAGCTAAATCTGGGAAGTGTCTGTTAGAAGGGTTTTCTTCCGCACAGGTGTTAAACCAAAATTTGTCTGAGTAGATGGAAATAAAGCTGTTACTTGTCTACTCAACTTTATTCATGATCATGTTATGAGTCCATTACTTATCAGTCATCGTAACAAACTTGCTGTTTGTTAATGGCTGCAGGGAGGTGCAACCCATGTTGACATAGCATGTGACAAGGACTTAGTAAAGCTTGCCATGGATCTTACCAACCTTCCGGTAAGCTATCCACTCATAGGGTGGTAGGAGCCTGTGGTTGTTTTTATTTAGATAATAGGAACCTGTGCCTGTGGTTGTAATTGCCATTACGGTTTCGTTTAGCATCAGAGTTGGTTGTACACTTGTGCTAAGTAAATTCTGGGAAAAATTGCATACTGCAGATCTGTGTCTCATCTGTAGATCCTTCAGTATTCCATTCTGCAGTACAAGCAGGAGCTAAAATGGTCAGGCACTAAACTTCGAATGCTAACTATGCAAAAAAAAAAAAAAAAAAAAGTCATTTATCTATAACAAATATTTGCTCCCTTAAACCTTGTTTCTTTCAGGTTGAGATTGGAAACTATGATTCTTTTTTTATGATATGGGCATTGAGTTCTCCTCTGAGCAGGTGCTTACTAACATGTCCTATTCAGAGCTGCTAAATTTGCTATTTTTACTTAAGCATAATCCAAAAGTCAAATATTGAGAGAAATTTACTGGTGTATCCACTTTCAGATACTGAAGCTAACAAAGGAAACCAGGAAGATGCTTCCAGACATCACCTTATCAGTAACAGTTCCTCACACGCTTAGTTTGCCAGACCAGGTATATCATCATCCCCAATCACTAACCCTAAGGCAGCATATAGTGGCACTCATCAGTGGTGGTTTTTTGTTAGAGTTTAAGGGCATTGCCCCAGTCCATTACCAAGGCCAATGGACCATATCAGTTTTACAAGCTCCTTGGATGGGGGCCACCATCCAAAACATGCCCAAAGATAGCGAAAACTGATAACGGAAAGTTTTCAAGCAGCAGAGTTTAACAACAATACTACCAGCAACTATGCTAACTGAGGACTGAAACCATCAGTGGTGGTTTTAAAATGCATTTAGTGGTATAGTGGGATATATCAGACGATAAGCATTAAAATATATTTCGAGTCTTATTTAGTGTTACCTAGTTTTTTCCCATTCCAACATGACAGATTAACAGCACATCAAATCGAAGCCTTGAAAGTCACAACTCACAATTTGACCACCTCTTCCTTAAGTTACCCCAATCATAGTTCATCAGATCTAATCAACTTCTTGCAGTCGAAAAAATATGTAACGCGTGAATGAACTAATCTTTGCCCATATACTCTCACGAACCTAAGAACAAGATGGTGAGCATAGAGGAAATTTGTGAGTTCGTTTTAGGCTCCCCATTTCTTCTAGCATGGGGCCTATAAAGACTATGAGCTGGATGCACAACTAAAAATATGTGTGGTCCTTTTGCCCTCAATAATGTTGCCATAGTAGGCGGCCAGCTTGGATTTGAGCGCTGTAAGGTCATGTTGCCACTGTTTACAACCTTGCTTAAGACACGAATTTTTCGGAGCCACTATAATTGACACATGCTTCTAATTTTGATTCTTATTTGCAGGTGAGACTTGCAGAGCTACTCGAAGAGGAAGGAGCTGATATAATCCAAACCGAGGGTGGAAAATGTTCTAGCCCGACAAAGCCTGGAGTGCTTGGATTGATTGAAAAGGTACAGTAAAACTAGTACAAAAGATAGGGCATGTTGAATTCGGTGGTTCCTTCATTGTATCAATTTACTACATTGTGTTTAACTGTTTATAATTGCAGGCAACACCAACACTTGCTGCAGCGTACTCCATCTCTCGTGCTGTCAGCATTCCAGTGATGTGCTCGTCAGGGTTAAGTTCGGTGACAGCACCAATGGCAGTAACTGCAGGAGCTGCTGGAGTTGTATGCACTAAACTAGTAAACTTGATTTTTTTTTAAAAGATAAGCAATGTGATTTTTACAAGAGCCAAGTTCTGTTTCTCTTACTGCAGGGAGTTGGTTCTGCTATTAACAAACTCAATGACGTTGTGGCGATGATTGCTGAGGTGAGAAGCATTGCACAAGCAATGGGGCTTTCACCAAGAATCGTCTCTGAAAACTTGAGAACAGTTCATCACTAGTGACTAGGAATACCTTTGCCATTTCTGAGCAAACTTGAGCAGTCAATAAGAAAGAAAGAGATGCATCAACTCGCATTTTCTCTACGCTGTCTTTTGCCATGGCAGTGAGTAAGTGCGAAGCGAATGGCGCCATAGAAGTGTGACCTTGACCAATGGAAGTTAAGATCCCCAATATTCGTGTGATTCTTCATCGCTGCTAGCGTTGTTATCATCTTGTCGAACTTACAATAAGTTTCAGATACACGGTCCTGGGTTTTTGGGAACATCGTTTGTGCAATACAAATGAGATGTTGCACTTGCAAATTGGACTCTCAAATTCCAAATCAAATAGCCAAATTTCTTAATTAGATTTCAAATCCTTCAAAATAAAGGATCCAAACGGGTCCTTAAAGGGGGATTTTTTTTCATATTCTCCAATAAACTTGTGAAATGCCTTTCTCATGTAATCATCAAATTATTTTAGATAATTTTAAGTACGTGATACTATATTCGACAGTTTTCCTGATAGAGATTGGCTAGAACAACTAATCAATGTTTTTCTATGATATTCACGATTCTTACCACTTCCATGAGGAATAGTGAACTCCAAAGTTCCATAGTATCCTTCGAGTTATAGGTTTCAGCATTGCCAGTAGCATCAAAGACTCCGTGGCCCAATGGATAAGGCGCTGGTCTACGGAACCAGAGATTCTGGGTTCGATCCCCAGCGGAGTCGTTTTTCATTTTTCTTTGAATTCCAAAAATTCAGAATTTGCAAACACCCCCCCCCCCACCTTTTTTTTCTCCCTCCCCCTGAACGCCCTTGCAGGTTCAAAATTCAGAATGTTCACTGAACGACCTTGCAGCATTCATATCTTCACTGCGCGGTCTTGCACTGAACGGAGTCGAAATTTTTTTTTTTCCCCTTTCCAAATTCAGAACTTCCACTGAACGGCCTTGCAACGTGCCACCATTCATAGCATTCAGTGAGCGGATTTGCAGGCAATTGAATCTCCCACTCCTAGTGCAGAAACGCTAATACTGAATGCTCAAAACACAATCAGGCGCATAGGTAGAGTGTTTCTACGTTCACATATGAACGTCGACGTTTGTATTGCGACTAAAAACAGGAAAAAAAAAAAAGGATCTCGAATATACCATTCAACTCAAGTACGGAATTTTTAAGACTCCATGTCTCTACTTAAGTACAATTCGCACCAAATGATGCAAAATTTATTGAGCAAAGGAGATCTGGAATATGCTACCCAAGGATGGAATTTTAAGACTCCATGTCTCTACTTCTCAAGCACAATTAGCACCGAACGATGCAAAATTTATTGAGAAACCACCAAATGGTCTATGCATGTGGAAGTGCCGAGTGAAACAGATCCACATCCAAATCCACATCCAACATATGGCCGGGTCGTGAGATCTTATCGCCGCTTATTAACAGTTGCAATTTCCCACGCCTGCAAAATATGATTCACGATCTCCTCCACGCCCACTCCATGTTTCACCTGCATAATAATTATACAAAAGATGCCATCGTCACAGGTTTCAGTGAAAGTAAAATGTCTTTGAACATAAAAAACATGTTTCCTGCAACTAGCATGAGGTCATGAATGAAAAAAAAAAAAAAAACACTAAAGATGTGCATAGTTCCATCTTGAACCTGCGCAAATACAAAAGGCCCTTCCTTCACGCATGCGAAAGCCGTCTCGTTCCATTACAGCCAGATCAGCTCCAACAGCAGGTGCTAGGTCTGTCTTGTTTATTACCTGAGTTCAGAAAAAGTCGGGATTTTATGCCCAACCAATTAAAATAAAATATGACCAGCACACAAAAAAGTCAAAATAAGTTCACGTAGTTACAAACAGTTATAAATGATGCTGGCAAACACAGTATGACATACCAAAAGATCAGCCTGGGTTATCCCAGGGCCACCTTTCCTTGGTATCTTGTCCCCACCAGAGACATCAATAATGTAGATTATGTAGTCTGCTAATTCTCTGCTGAAATTAGCTGCCAAGTTATCTGCATGGAAAATGCACAAATGGCACTATTTAATGCTGGATTTGTGATTTTTTTTTTTTTTTGGGGGGGGGGGGGTGGGGATATTACCCAGGACACTATTTTCAGAAACCCGAGTTATTCAGGACACCTGAGGTTTCAACAAAACATGATGCTCCAAAAACAGTAGAATAGGAATGCAAAAAATTCTTTTATATGCTATGCAAGAACTTGACAGGAGCATATTCTAATGTCCAATATCAAACATGAGAGTACACTTCAAAAAAAAAATATCAAACATGAGACAGCCAGAGAGGCAACCTGAAATAATGTTTAGATGGATAGGTAGGTTTGCACAGATATATCCAAGAAAAATTGGAATGAGCTAAATTTAGTTTGGATCCAGTAAAAAAAAACACGTGGTAGGTTGATATGGATGTTTCCATAACAGTAGGAATGGCCTAAGTTTAGTTTGGATCCAGTAAAAAATATACCTCCTCCAGATTCACAGAGTAACAAATCAGCTTTGTACAAGTTCGATAGCTCCTCCAGAGGACCAAGATTTATGCTGATGTCTTCGCGAATAGCCGCATGTGGGCAGCCTCCAGTTTCCACTGCACGTATGCGCTCTTCAGGCAGCGCTCCATGTTTAATTAAGAATTCTCCATCTTCTTTTGTGAATATATCATTAGTGACCTGAATATGAAGAGAACAAATAGAAAAGGTCCATTGTGGATTCTATGTTTTGGAAAATTTCTCAAGAAGAGAAGTACCTTTTTTTTTCTATATCAGCGCAGCGCACAGGTAATTCACTGATTAATACAGGGAAACACGATTTGGTTTAAGTTGAAATATCAGAAATGATCAGACCTATTTTTATTTTACAAGTGAAAAATCTGAACAGCTGAAGCACTAGATTATAGATGAATATCTCGAAATTATATGACTGGACAAGAATAAAATCTTATGCAACATTGCATTTTTAGTTTGGTGAGGAAACTAGATGGCTTCTGTAAAAGAATCAGAAGGCAGAGTCATGCCACGTACAGCTGCAAGACTATACTTGTCGCGTAGGAATCTGCATAATGCTAACATCAAGGCAGTTTTCCTGAATAAGAAAAAAATGTTGATAGAAGTGTTAGGAACCATATAACTGTAAATGCAGTTGGTCAATACATAGACAACGAAGTTTGTTGGTTTCAGCAGTAGAATGTTATTCAGGCTACAACATGATCGTGTGCTTACATGCAATATTCTAATTACATCAACTAAACACTCCAAATGTCATGATGGAGCTTCAGGAAGTCAATGAAAGGGTATCAACACAAATGGCTTCATCGACAGACCCCAACGATGTACAGAAGCCCCCATAAAAAACAAACCTAATCCCAGATTAAGCTGAAATGTGCACCGGTGCTGCGGTGCAGATAGGAATTAAGAAGCAACTTCAACACAAATGCAGTGGGAGTGGGGACGCGTTTCTCCGGCCGTCACAATTTCACAGCCTCCGCCAAATAACCGGACCGGAATTATGAGATGCACGCTACCAGCGATTGGAAGGAGTAAAAGCAAGCAGTCAAACGCAGCCGAGCTCACCCGGTGCCGACGGGTCCGCCAATGCCGACGGTGAAGGCGCGGTCAGCGAAGTTGCGCGAGGCGAGCGGCGGCGCGCGCTTGGTGAAATCGCCGGGGAGTAGATGGGCTCGTGGGAGTGGGGCGCGAGGCCGTCGTGGGAGTGCCACACGCGGCCGTCCTCCCCACCCACGATCCCCCGCTCCATGGCCGCCACCGCCGTCCCTGAAAGCGCAGCAAAGCGACACCAAGCGTGCGTCGAGTCAGATGTGCAGACAGCGACCGAGATCGCGGAAGGCTAAGAGTGATGATGGCACACGCGCGCGCACCCGTGCGAGTGGTGGTGGTCGTGGTCGTGATCGTGGGAGTGGGAGTGGTGGTGATCATGAGACGCCATGGATCGGAGCTTGGCAACGATGTGGAATCGGGAGGATGGCTGGAGGCGGCGGCTTCGGATAAGGCTAGTCAGAAGATGCTCGTTGACTTTGGGATTCTTGTTGGCGGATTCAACAGCGGAAGCGTTTCAGCCTGTTCGGAAGAAGTGGGCCAAATTATAATGGGCCTGTCCCGGGCCTCCCAGCTGCGGTTATTTCGTGAGAGGCCCGGGCCCGGCCCATTTGGCGCCTACGCAGGGAGGGCGGAGTGGGTACCGTTGGAGGCGCCGACGCACGGAGAAAGGGGGAGGCGGTGTGGAGAAGTTGAAGTGGGGACGGAGCCCTGGCCGCCGGCGTACGCTGGAGTCGCTGCCGCACGGAGGGAGAGGCGGGGAGTCTGGGGCTGGAGGCGTTATGGAGCCGACGAAGCGGGCGGTGGCAGGGGCCGACCGGCTCTCCGCCCTCCCGGCGGAGCTGCAGGACGAGATCCTCGTCCGCCTCGACCTCCGGGACGCCGTGCGCACCTCCGTGCTCTCCCGCGCCTGGCGCCACCTCTGGAAGTCGCTCTCGGTGCTCTCCCTCTCCTTCCCCGTGGGCACGCACCCCTCCGTCGTCGACAGCGTCCTCCTCCCCACATCGGCCCCCGGGTCTCCCTCTTCAACATCCGCGTCGACGACGACGCGTCTGCTGCCCGCATCCACGACTGGTTCGTCGCGCTCTCCCGCTGCAGCGTCGAGTCCATCGACATGGGTAGCCGAGTCCCAGACTACTTCAACCTCCACTCTTCCATCTTCTCCTTCGGTGATCTAGTTTGCCTGCGGTTGAAATGCTTCAACATCCCACCCCTCCCCGTTGGGTTTGCTGGCTTCCCTGCGCTTCAGGAGCTAGAGCTCACAGGTGTTATCTTCCCAGCCAGTGGGGACAAACAGTTGGAGGCTATCATTCGTCGGTCACCCTTGCTTCATACCCTGTATTTGTTTCTATGTATGCATCCCTGATGACTATCCAGAATCAATGATTGAGGCACCCAATCTCCGCACCCTATCAATCTCTACAGAATATGACTATGGCTGGCGAATTGGAGAGCTGCCGTGCCTCGAATATGCCAACATTGATATGTTGTTCTGTCCGCAGCATGAACATAATTTTGGAGATTTCCTTGCTCGGTTTGCTCACGTTCAAAAGCTCAGTCTCTTCTCGCCGGTACATTATTTTCACTCTGTTCTTATTATGTCATTGGCTCAAGTTCATTGCATAGATCAGAAATGTAAACATGTTCTCCTACACTGACGAAAAAGCGTGAAAACTTATTTCACTAATAATGGAAACAATCGTTTCATTCCCGCGTTGCTTCCGTGTACCTGTGATCCCTTGTTTCAAAGTAACACACAAATCTCATCCGTATTTCTGGACCCTGTATGACTTTTATCCAGTTTGAATGTTTTTTTTTTTTTGGTCACAGGCTGATGATGTTAAGATGCCGTATACACTTCCATTCACCTTTTTTAACTTGAAGAACTTGATGTTATCTGCGGACTTTACTGAAATGCGCACCATTTTGTTCATGTTTACCATGCTAAGGAGTTGTCACAGCGTTCAAAAGCTAGAAATAGAGGTAATGCTGGATGTTACCTCCGGGGTATTCATATCTCTGTTTACACTATTCAAAGGTCATCTTGTTGTCGCGGGATGCCTTTGGTGAGGATTTTGAGGCAGATTGGGAGTCCTTAAATGCTCTGTGGACTGATGGCATGTGTGCCAGTCTTCAAATTGTGCAGATGACTCGTGTCACTTGGTTTCCAAATGAAATTTCATTTATGAAGCTTATGCTCTCTAAAGCAAGGCTTCTTCGCACATTATATGTTGATACACACCCAGATGATTTTGATGATCCTATAATGGACTTACTAGAATGCGAAAGAGCTTCAGCTCAAGCTCATGTCCTATTTGAAGGTAAAGAAATTTGATTATGGGTCTAAAAGTTAATATGGTATATTTATGATTTGAACAATGCATCTCTGCACCTCATTTTTTCCGGTCAAAGTTAGTGGATATTACTCATGATGTACTTTTGTGAGTTTGTCTATTGTACAAGTGAGAGTGGATTATATCTCATCGAAAAATTTGACCTGCTGCTGAGGAAATATGATCGATATATAGGACCTATGTTGAATACTTGTAATTTTCTATGGGCCATTAAGACTTTAGAGCTTGACCCCAATATTGTCAGTGAAGAGGCAGCCATATGATCTCCACTCTCCAGCACTCCATTGCATGATATCTTATCTTTCCAAAGAAGGATCGAAACGGCGACCAGAGGGGGGGTGAATGGGAGCCTCAATTTTACTTTTCAATTTCGGGTCATTGGCTCAACCCCCGACCTCAAAAAGAACTCACGAAGATATGGGTGACACACGTGCTAACTTGTAGCAAGATGTCACACACGAAGTATTAGGCACACCGAATCCACTGAAACAAGCGGAGCTCAATTCGGAGTTCAAACGACAAATCTGCGGACAAAACTGCGAATGAGAGCGAATGAGAGAGATAGCTAATTCGCAGAACAGGGAAGCTGCTTGCTTCTGTGAGGCACCGGAGACAACACCAAGTACTGGACACACGGCACTTGGCTCAGCTTGCTGCTGCCTGAAAGAAAAACTGAAGCTCGTTCATCAACAGCACTCAAGCACACGCAGTGGAGGGGCTGCGCTCCGACCTGCTGAAACTGACGCACGAACTACAGCTGAATCCCCCACACCTGTCAACGAAGAACACAAGCACAAAGCTCTGGACAGGAGCTGCACTGCCCAAGAATACTATCAAAGCCCGGACTCTGTCGATCGAATTAGTAGAACTCAAATCATGTAAACAGAGAAAGCTGATCCTTTTAGCCAATCAAAAGGAGCATGCGAGTGGCAAGAACTAGTGGCCTTCAAAAATCATCACGAAAGCAAGCTACAGAATTATCAAGAAGGAATAAAAAATCAATCACTAGCTTGATAGAGACATGACGGGAATTGGTCTTGAGAAAAATCAAGATATGAGTTTGCAAATCCCTTGCATCTGTAGCTGAACGAACGGACAGGGACGGTGCTGTGTCAGAGTTGTTGCTCTCTACTTCGCACGGGAACCAAAGAAGATGAACAGCAATCTGACGCGAAACACGAACTGGACTGAGATCGATAGGCAAAGAAAATCGATCAAGAAACAGAGAAGAGCTGACTGCTGCAGCAAGGGAGACACCAGATCGATCCAAAAATACGGCAGGCAATGACCTGACCTGGGCACAGCATGGGTCTGCTCGTGATTCGTCTGTTCGAGGTTCAGAACCAAACGCCGCTCAAACAAGCTCGCCAGATGCTTAGCACATCGACGCTGGTGGCGCTGCTCCCTTCTTCCATCACTCAGAGAACACGGCAAAACCAACAGAGGAAGGAGCGCTTCCCGTGCGCTACGAACAGAAAAGGGGCAGATGCAAAATCGAATGAAAAATCGACCAAATCACCATGATTCGATTCCAAAATCCGCCTGAGATAAGATTCACCTAGCTACGAGCTAGTCTCCAAAAAAAAAAATCGCTGGCCGGAATCAACCCAAACTCTGGGAAAATCAGATCGTGGCCATGAACGAAAGTGGGGAAAATAGCTAAGAACGCAGACAACAAAAATCACAAATCAAAGTGACAAATCCCGAGAGGGCATGAGTGGACTAAGGGCCACTCTTCCTACGAACGAAAATCACAGCACAAAATATCCACAAATTTGTTTTGGACCTCTAAACAAGAACCCTAAAATGGGAGAAAAATAAAAACGAAAATGAGAGAGGCAAAGAAGGGAGGAGGCTATCATCCTCCACATATAGTCTAAAAATCCTCTTTCCAAACTACCCCTAGATACATATGAGCCGAACCGCTAACCCTAAGGCTAATTTAGTCCGACTCGGGATAATTTGATCCGACGGCCACCGCGCCTCCCTCATCTGCGCAGCCTTGCTCCACGCAATCTCCCGGATGCCGCCACGTGCCGCCCCTTCCGTCCACCGGAACATCCCGGGTTTTGAGGCCCAAACCCGTGAAACCCGCCGATGGTTTTGAGGCCCAAACCACCAAACCCGCATCCGTGGTTTTGAGGCCCAAACCACGAAAACCCGCGCCGATGGTTTTGAGGACAAACCACCAAACCTCCTCGACACGTGTCATCGCCATCTTGACCGCCCGAAGTCGCCAAGTCATCCGAGCTCCCCGCTCTGCCCGCACGCCGCCGTCTTGACCCGATCGACACGGTCACGCCCGCGTCCTCTTGCATTCGTCGATGTCCCGGATGTCGACCACCATGGCTAGCCACCCGGCCGATCCGGTCCCTCGGTCCAAGCCTCACGTCCGTCCTTCACCTCCTCCGGTCCGTCGGCACGGCACGTCCTCCTTGGCCCCTTCACCTTGCCGTTAGCTACCATCTCCGGAAGCTCCACACCCGCACAACACGAACCAAGAGATACGTCTTCGACACACTCCACGTATGCCGGTGAACATAGCCGAAGCATAAAGAATAAAGAAAATAGAATTAAAATGTTGATCGTTGACAATCACTCAATCACAAAACTAAACACATGTGACCTAAATCAACCATGTGTTCGCATCCAGCAATATTCAAGACCTTTTTCCCTCGCTTCCCTTGCAAATAGCAATCAAATACATTAGTTTTTCAGCCGAAGTTCTAAACCTTAAGATTCTTGCACAGCCCTTTTTACGTAATGGGAGCACCAAGCAACCCCATGCTAAATAACTAGGTTAAGGATATAAAATAAAAGCTGAGAGACAATACTATCTGAAGTATTACTAATAGAATCATCATGGAGTTTGCACCCAGCACAAAGATAAAAGGATGCTAGCTACTTTTTTTTTTTTTTCACACACAATTATATTTGAGTACTTGTTTTCCTTTCCACGTCGATGTTATTCATTTTCATGAGGTGGCTGCAGATATCTATGGAGTATATGAAGGCAGCTCTCAGAATTAATTCTAGTCAAAGCCTGTTCCATTAATGTTTACTGCTTTCTCTGTTTCATATTGGGATATGTTATTGAGTTTTTGTATTAAAGTTTTTTTTTTTTTTTTTTTTATCTTAGAGGATTTGAAGAATAATGGTAGGAACAGGGAACAGAAGAATAATGACAGGAACAGGGAACAAAATATAGAACCATGAAAAGGATGGGAAGACAACAGACCTTTTTTATGTGCTCATTATATCTTCTTCCTGTTTAGTAACTAAAACATTTCAATGAAGGAACCCAATGGCAGTCTGACCTTTGCCTAGTCAGCACTATGCATATGTGTTCCACAAACCTTTGAAGTGTTTCTTTTTATGGGACCTTTTAAGAGTTTGTTCTTGATAAGACCTTTCTAAGAGTTTGTGATAGAAGATTGGTATGCAATATGCATAAATGCAATGGTCTCTGTAGATTTTGTTCGGTCTGTTTTATGTATGCTTTGATGTAATTTCACAAACCGCTTTTCTTGTGCAGGTTTGGTGCAACAGTATTAGATGAGATAGATCTTCTATGTATTGCTGAGTGCAAGATTGGTTGACTTGATGAGACAGGACCTGCTTTTTCTGCTGAAGTGTTTTTCTCTTTCACCATATTCATATGAAAGCATGCTGAACATGGCCATCTAAGGAACCTGCGTATTTCTGTTTTTGTTCAGAAGAAACTGATGTGCTACAGGTTGTTCACTGGTTCAGTAGTATATTTGTGGTTTAATACGGCTATCCTTTGGAACTTGTTGCTTGCCAAGACGGGCTTATGCAATAGCCAATGCATGGAGTGTTGTTTCTAGCTAAATTTCTTCACTATATAGTGAATTTGTGGAAGCTGCTCCCCTTTATTTCATGCTCCTGTGGTCCGGTTCCAGTTAATGGGCTGAATCAATTCCAACATTAGTTCCCCTACAATTTTGCCTGGCTAATTGGCTTTTTACGTTTCTTCATCAACATTGCTGCTGTTGGTGTTTCTTGGACTCTGAAACAGCCTGATGCGGTGCCAGTGGACTACTGAACCATTAGTTAATGGGCTGAATCAGGAGTCCTGAGGGCCACTCAACGCCGGCGCTGTTTCCATGTTGATGCTCGTTGACTTGTGTTGGGCGTCGCGCACGGGTGTCAGCCACCAGAACGATTGTTGGTCGCTGGTGTTTGCATCGATCTCTACGTTGTGTTCAGAGACGGGCTCTGAATCGAAAATGAGAAACAAGCCGACTCAGGTTGTTCTTCGTTCAAACACATCACCTCCTTTCTATTAAACCTGTACAAATGCAAGCTCCCAAAGACGGCATCCACCATGGAATTCCAATCCATCCGCTCAACGGATCGTCGGCTAAACTAGTGTAATCTGGGCAGCTGGGGACCTGTGACGAGTCAGCAAGGCACTACGGCACCACGACGACCTCCTTGTGATCGTTCGCCGGGTACATGGTAGACCCTTCGCTCCGCTCGTCGGCGAGGGCGGCGGCGTCCTCCTCCTGCTGCCGCACCACGTAGCTCCACCGGTCCTGGACGAGGTACACGAACGCCAAGGCCGCCACCTCGACGGTGAGGAGCAGTGTCCACGGCCGCGCGCTGCGGCCGGTCCGCTCCTGGTACGTGAGCAGGCCGATGTAGACGTTGGCGACGCCGACGACGCAGACGCCGACGCCCAGGAGCCAGTGCGACAGGTACCACGCGCTCCGCGTCCGCACCCCTCTGTCCGGCCGGAGGAAGCCGACGAGCGGCTGCAGCCAGATGAAGCCGTACAGCGCCAGCCCGATCCTCTGATGCGTGTTGTTGAAGGCGTTCTCGAAGTTGCTTATTGACAGCACCGCGCCGGCGGTGGCGAGAACGACGGCGACGACCTGCGAGGAGAGGATGTCCGGATGCATGCTTGAATATCATGTCAGATGAATGATGGCGATTGCAGCAGTTGCAGGCGATGCAATCTCACAGACCTGGGAAGCGACGTGGCAGTAGAAGAGGAGCCTGATGGTTCTGACGCTTTTGACATTGCTGGAGGCTCTGATGAGAAGCACGCCGATCGGCATCAGGAAGCCAACTGAAGACCAGAGCAGGAAGGCATGGAGCTTGAGCTGCAACGAGAGCTTGGGTGTGAGCTGCAAGAAAAGATCATCCAGGTGTCGCAGTCAGTCAGTAATACAACACAGCTTCTAATGTCTGTCAGATATTTCTAATGTCTGTCAGATATTCAGATTCTAGTAAAGTTGAACAGAGCCAGGAAAACTCGATCTGGTGGCACTTTCAGTAGTAGTAGAGGGCATGGAAATTATACCTCCAAAGGCTGAGCCATCTTGTAGCTCTGCTCTGGATTTGAGTCACCATGGATTGGCGTGAGAAGCATGAGAATCACACAGCCTGCAGATGCAAGGAGCAGTCTTTTTCTCTTGAACAGTAGCATTGCTGCTGCTTGTAAATGCAATCTCTCTCTCTCTCCTCAGCAGAAATGAACGCTGAAAGGTGGCAAGCGACAGCTAAAACAGAGTTCCTAAACAAACAGCCCTCAAAAACAATGGCAGAGGAAGAACAGGCAGAGCTCTCAGCCTTTCACAATCCTCACCTTCTCTCTCACTATCACCTCAAGTCATTCCTTTCTTCCAAGCCCTTCCTGGCCTTTATGTACTGGCATTACAAGAACTCAAAGGAGAACTGAAGAAACCTATCTGCACTAAAGAATGAACAAAAAGAACAGCACAATGCCTGTACAATGCGGCGGCGCCGAGGTCTTGGTCTTCCGAGATGACTTGCAGACGAATGAAAGAATCATCCAAGGAAATCAAGAAAACAGAATGTGATCGGCCGGCCGGTCTTGGGGGGAATAACTTGGGGTGAGAGGTGTCCAGTGAATGATTTGGATATGAGCAGCAGCTGCTGCTTTTGCTGCCTAGCGATAGATAATATAGTGCGGTGTGGTGGACTTTTGGTGGTGTTGGAGGGGATGGAATTGGAGATAGATAGATGGATGGATGGGCGCTCTTTAGCTCCTTTGAGCTTTGGGGTACGGCTTGACAGCTCTGCGGTATGATGATGGTGTGAAAGGACGGCTTTGTGTTGTGGTGGTGCAGCAGGAAGCACCAAGATGTTGTTAGCTGCTCCTGTATGTATCAGCATCTAGGAAAATTTGCAAGAGAAAAGCAGGCCTGAAAGTAGGGTATCAACTGTTGAAGTTTATAGGCAAGGTTTCACAGAAAAGCAAAAGGCATTGTAGGCAACTTGTCTAGCAAGGTCCTGTGGCTAGGCTAACTAACCTTGTAGACCAGACCAGCACACGCAGGCAGCTTTGGCCTTTGGCATCGTTGTCCTGTTTTTTTTTTTTTTTCCCCCTTCAGATGTTTTTTTTAATATATTTCCCTTCAGATGTGGCATTGAACAGATACGTATAGCTCTTGGTGAATGAAATGAGGCCTGAATTTTTCACAAAAAAACATCATACATATTCACAGGCCTGTTCATTTCAGTTTTAGTTTAATTGTGCAGAACTAGCAAGAATATTATAGGATATTTCGCCATAATGATCCACTGATTTGATCATGATGAGGATATTGCAGGATTCTGTCACCATGCATATCTAGGAGTAGTTTATATTGTGATGAGCAGAATGCTGCCACAACCTAATCTGCCCATTTAAGTTCACAACACACATGTGCAGCCAGCCATACCTCAATCTAAAAAAAGCATTTGCGGCCATACCTGCAAACATTTTCATTTGCTATAACAAGAAGCCGGGATCTGAATCTACGCTGTGGATCAGTTGAGATTGCTTGCTTGCTTAAACAGAGGTCTTGTAGTGCAAAGATCACAGACACCATCACCTCGATCCTTGACGGGAGCTAGTGAGATCTCGGTCCAGCAGGGCACCAGCAGCCAGCGTGCGTGTGTTGTGTGTGCCTTCCCAGCCGCCGGGCTCCCACCAACTCCATGCCTGCATGTTGGATGGATGCCAACTCTGTATGCTGTGGGCCTGTGGCTGCATGGCATTGGCAATGTGCAAGGAAGACGCCTCCAGTCCCTGATACATACATGTCGATCGATCAGTTCACAAGTAACCATCAAGGCATCAAATTTTGCTCCATCTTTTGTTTCCCCTTTGGTTAGTGACGAAGTAGCCATCCATGGCTTTATCTCATGTGATTCTTTCTCACTGCAAAAGCAGGAGGTGCTGACCAAGCAGGGGGAAGAAGGGGATGGATTTGCATGCATGGCTAGGCTAGCTGATCGATAGATGGATGCAAAGCTACGTCTTGTAGTAGTTGTTGGTAATGGGAGGATCTGTTAACAAGTCCCTGTCAGCTCCAGACAGGGGATGGTCAAGAGAGGATTCTCGCTTTGGCACCATGATCATCAGTGCCTAATAATAATCGATCTCATCTTTGTTTGATTCAATTGTGTAGAGTTTCGAGGTTTCTTCTTGTGGAAACTATGTTGCCTTGTCCACAATCGGTGCCGTGGCAATACCAGATACCGTATCTAGGGTGCGTGTTTTATATATGTGTGTATGATATATATATATAGAACCAACTAGTGTGGGGCGATATAACTGAAGCACTATGGCTGATGGCTGTATCTGTGCAGTCTTATTGTAATGGCCAACCGACAGAGCAGCTCATCCTCATCTCCCTTTTTAGCCGTTTCTCTGGGACAGACAGACAGTGAGGCGCAATGCAGTGTATTCCTCTCCATCTCATCGCTGCCATTTGGGATGGGAAAGTAGGCCGCCAAGAACTCAACGAACACAAGGGGTACCGAGAGAAGCCTCTTGTTGCACATACAGTCACATGCAGTGCACACCAACCTCTGAGAAGACTGAAGGAACAAATGGGGTTCAGAAACGGCATGGATATGTGTCGACTCGACTCCTTGTTTCTTTCTGCGGCTGCACTCATTGTGCGATGGATGGGCCAGCGCGCACTCGAGTCCTCCCGGACCGATCGATCGAGTGCAAGGAAAAGCAAGCGCGAGATGGGGCAGCCCCTGCTGGGATCTCCTCTCCATCCGTGTGCCACTACTATCTGCTTTACCGCACTGCATCTGCATGCATCACCCCAATCACTCATCACGCACCATACACACAGTGACCCTTTACCTTGTACAGTATACTAGGAGTTTTTACAGGCGAGGTTGACGTTTTCAGGATTCCAAAGGCCACCGGCAACTGATAATTTCGTTTCGTTCCATTTCACTGCAGGAGGAGAAACCAGACCACGCGCTGTCTGCTGCTTTTGGGTGCAAAATGTCAAAGCCTCTGGGCATACAGATACAGACTACAGAGGCGCCTACTTCTACCGTCTCGCCACAGCTGCTTTCCTTTCCCCGTGGCCATACTACTCTGCCTCTGCGTGACAAATGGTCGTGAATGGTTCGATGAAAATGAATTGAGTGACCTGACTTTGTCATCGTAATCATGCCTCTAATCTTTGCTTTCCAACGACCACCATTCCGTCGGCCGATATCGAATCACAAAAAAGCCCCGGAATAATTCGGAGGCAGGCAGGGGAGGGAGCCAACGCCAGCGATGGTTGAGCTCACCGGGATCTGCTTCCGCAAGACGCCTGAAACCAAACCAAACCATGGACAGACGCCATAGGCAGCCGATGCGGCCGGCGGCTTGCTTTCTGGTGGTTAGGTGAAGAGCCCTGGGAAAGTCTGATGCCCTGCCTGGTCCTGCCGTGACCGTCGCTAGCAGCATCTACTACACATTTTAGTACTAGTAGTGCGCAAAGCAACCATCCGCCGCTGATGTTGCCTTGATGGGATGCCAACGTTTTCCATGTCCAAATGCAAATCATTTCAGCAGCAGCCGCTCAACTGTGTTGTGCAGTCCTCTCCTGACCTGGACCTGCCTACCTTCGGGCCTCCTTGGCAAGGATTTCTATGCCTTGCTTCAGCACCTTTCGTGGGCTTGTGCACTGAAACCACGTTTTGGCTACTCTGGCCAAGATGCTTACTGTTTCTGAATGATATCAAGAGGGTTCCAATTCCAACCCACAGGATGGTGTACGTTCTTGAGAGGTAACAAGTGTGCTGAAAGAAGTTCAAATCGAAAACCCTGCAGGCAAACAGCGGGCCACAGTACAAAATAAGAAATTCCAAACTAACAGACAATCGG